>VXBC01000799.1:414780-435757 GCA_013399945.1 Ploceus nigricollis | reverse complement strand
AAAATCTCCCCTTTCTTTTTTCTTTTTTTTTTTTTTTTGGTACCATAAAGCTCTTCTTGCAACACCAGCTTAGAAAGCGGTTTTCTGGGAACCTTCTTGAAATGAGGGAATCCCCAAAGGAGGTGGTAGAAATTTCTATGTCGTGAGCCTTATGCACCACGGGGAAGAAATGAGGTGTTGTTGGAAATGTCAAAATACCTGGAAAAGTAGTAGCAGAGGGATTGGCTAACTGGCATAGTTTAGAATAGGATTGAGGATAGTCAGGGGGTGAAACAGAGAAATAGAAAGATTTGACTAGTTCCCTGGTTGTATGTATAAGCTATACACAAGGAAATTGAGGCTGACATTTCTTGGGAGGGACTGTTAGCTGGTGAAAAGTCTCAGTTTCTGGCAAAGTAGCAAAAAAAACCCTCAACACATGTTCTGCTTTCTTGCAGAAGACCACATACAGCAGCTGTTTCAGCCATACAGGTGAGGCCAACAAGGCAGCTGAGGTACCTATTGACAGATAACAATTTTCTCAGAAGCAAGACAACAGATCAGAATGACAGCAAAGCTCTGACGGTGTGCAAGGCTCTCATATTTGCCATTCACACTGGATAACACTCCCACCTCCATTTGTTGAAACTTGTATCCTTGATCAAGAATGACATTTTGTCATTTCTGCAAAAGAGCGAAATTCCTCTGGTGAAGAATTTGAAGTTCAAGCAGAGCCAAAATTGCTCAATGTCATTAATAGGGCCCAGACTGAGCTTTTGTGCTGAAATAGCAACAGTTTAGGGGGAAAAAATTAGGAGGTTAAAAAAGCAGTCATGAGGCCCCAGAAGGGTGCCAACCATGCAAATCCCCATTCTCCCAATTAGCATCTTGTTTCCATTCTTTCATATCTCTTGTCTGCCTCTGTTTTTCATGTGTGTATTTTCTGCAAGGATAAACCCAGCTTGGACACAGGAAGGTGAAAGCATTCTTACCATGTTTGTGGTGCAGAACACAAGTGGCCTCTCTGAGTGTGGGCCAGGTGTGAGCTTAGCTGATAATGAAATTCTGCCAGGTTTTCTACAGAGCAGAAATATACACACACACACTCATATATATAAAAATAAATATATATATATAAAATCTATATATGCATGCAAATAAGTATATATAAATGCATGCAAATGTATTTATGCACATGTTTGTGGTTAGGTATATGTTCTGTGCATCTTCTTGACAGTGCTGCTTTCCACTTCACAGCAGCATTTCAACAAAGTAAAATTGGGTTTTTTTTAGTGGTGAATCAGATCTCTGTTGCATAATAAAGGAAATAAACCCAAAAGCTATACCTCCTCACTTCCTAAACAAGAAGATTTTTGGGTTTGAGACTCCTGATAGGAGGAAGTTGTTAGGAGTTATATTCCCAGCACATCCCAAACCTGTGGCTGGCTGTCCTGACAGTAAGCAGCCTCGCAGCTCCCCTGATTGGCACAGTGAATTTGCCAGCTTCACTTCAGACAGCAAGAGGCAAGGAAATAGCTGGGCCTTCAACCAGCCCCAGTGTTCCAGTAGAAACACATCTGGGACATGGTCATCAAACACATTCTGGAGAAACGGTGAAGAGAAACAGGTCTGCGTCTCCCTTGCCGGGGCCCTCACGTTCTTGTGGTACCATCCATCTGAGCCAGCTGTGTAGGAACTTGTGTAAGTAAAGCTTTATTTTTTTCACCCTGCTAGTGCAGACCTCTGTCAGTACACAATGTGTAAAACTGGAGTGTCATGGAGTTCACAGTTCTGGCATATGCCCTTGAATAAAGATTTTATCAATGTAAAAAACACTCACTGCTAGAAACAAAGCAGTAGACATGGTTTGTTTTGCTCAGTAACTACAAGGATCCTGTTTTGCCTTGGTGATTCTCTGCACTCTGATTGACTTTTTCCTACCAATTTCAGATGCATCAAAACAGTGCATTTCATTCTAGAAAAAGAGCTTACTTCTTATTTTTTGAGGGTTTTGTTTTTTTCTTGGTCAGTGCATGCCTTTCAGAAATGCAGTAAGTAGCATCAATGAATCCCTCTGCCTGTAAAATCAGAGCCCGTGTTGAGCTGTCGACTTGCAGTGTAATAAAGTGATTTTAGTTTTTTGTATCCTACAGTTTTGCATGTAGGCTCCCTGGATTTAGAGGCTTATTAAAGAGTCCATAGGCAAGCGCATAGTCAAAGAGTCACAGAATGGGCAAGGTTGGAAGGGACCACTGGAGGTCAACTAGACCAACCTCTGTGCTTTGGCAGAGTCTCCTAGAGCATGATATTAAGGATTGTGTCCAGGCAGCTTTTGACTATGTCCAGGAAAGGAGACTAGAACTTTTCACCAGTGAAGAGTTGTGCTGTTTTGCAAAAAACTGATGATCTTTACACAGCAATCTCTGCCTGTACATCCGGAAGAGCCCTCTTTTGGCAAGGAAGTACAATGGAAACCCAGGAGTGACATTAGGAATAATTTCCTTACATGATGCTATGTTGGCTCCCAGCTGAACTGAGAAAGAGTTAAACTGTTGCCCCAAGAGCTCTTTGTCAGACTATGTAGACTGCGTTGATGATCTCAGGCAGGACAGATTTTTTACAGATTACAGAGGCATATCTGAACACTGAGTCAGTTCTTGTCCAAAAATTATGGGTAGCCTGAAGATAGTGCCCTGCAGTAGCAGGCAACCTGCCACAGGACTGCCAAAGGCTGGCCAGATTTTGAGCAGCACCCAGCAGGGCCAGCATTATGTGAGTCCCAGTATTTTGTGGTTGGCGTCCATAAGAGATGGCAGATTTTATTTCTCAGCCTCTGGTCAGCTTTGGATTTGGTGGGAGCCAGGAGCTGCTGCACACAGGCAGGTAGAGCATGGTAGCTGCTGTATCTCAGCCTCTGCTGTGGTTGGTGGCATTTTTCCTCTGGGTAAGACAGAATCTCCTGTAGCACATGCAGTGTCACTTGGTATGCCAGACTTCCAGCTGGGAAGGAAATCTACAGTCCTGAGTATCACTTTGCAGAAGCTGCTGATTTGTGTTCTTATCTGTTATCTCTCTTCATCATTTCCAGATTAAGTCTTGCACAGGCAATATGATTTATATAGCAAATGTGGAATGAGTCATAGAAATTAAATGCCCCATTATCCTTATTTCTTAATGGGTAGTCTCATCCTGGTCATTCTTTAAAAGAATAAATTTTCTAATATATCTTTAATGATAAGAAACGGCTCCTTGGTCTCTCTTTGTTGTTCACATAGACACATTTATTTGCCTGTTGCACATTCACATGCTCATCTCCTCTTCTCTCTCTCTCTCTCTCTCTCTCTGTCTCTGTCTCTCTCTGTCTCATGTTTTGCATCCTCCTGGAGGTCCTGCTTTCTTATATGTACATTGGTACACAAAACACAACCAAGATAAAAGACTTACACATTCTAATTAGCCTGGTTGATTTTTACTTGTTCTGGAGAGCCTTAAAAGGCATTGAATATCAACAGTGTGGCACTTTATCCAACAAGAGAATATTTGTTTTCATAGGTGAGCTACCCAGTACTAGCAGTCCTGACCTGCCTGGCTATGGGGTGAATTGAGATGGAAGAAAACACTCTATGTTCCCAAGAATAGGCACAGGTTATCTTTTCTTTAACCTTCCAGTTTGTTTCCCCTACTTGTTTGTTTGGGTTGTTTTACCCTCTACCCATTTGGTGTGTTTCTGGTTCAATGCCCCTGTAAAGGCCAGAGGAATTAGCACTGTTGAAAGAAATCCAGCACTGAATTGCCCTTGTGTTGTCTGGACTTTGTTATGGCTTCAGTTCATTAAAACCAAGAGATGGATAGCTGGAAGAGAGAGAGAGAGAGAGAGAGAGAGAGAGAGACCAGCTAGAGGGGAGCACTTGTGGCCGGACTGTGGTAAGTCTCCTTGAGGGGCCAGACCTGTTTTCTTTTGAAAAGAACACTATGAACAAGTCACAACTGTGAAATGGCAGGCTGAGTGGGAAATGACATATTCCAGGCAAGCTGGAGAAAGCTAGATGCTCTGTGCCCTAATTTTCTGAAGTTCCTCATCTCCAGTTCCCATCAGTGCTGCAGCTCGATGTGTAGATGAGTGTGTTGCATCCCTGTCTCACTTCTCCAGTTCTCTGAGCTCTGTCAGTTTATTCCTCCACACACTTCCCATTCCTCTGATGTCCCCAGAGAGTGACCTGGGCAGGTCCCATCGCTGGTGTGGTGGGCTACCTGCAGCTTCTGCTGATTGTCGATGTCCCTGAGGACCTGAGGGCAAGGGATTTCCCTCCTTGTGGAATCTCTGAGTGGAATCCAGCTGCCGTGTATTTGTTGACTCTATCCCGAACAGATGGACAAGGCACAAGATGAAGGATGCAGTAAGGGAGCAATTGTGCCTTCCCAAAGACTGAAAGAGAGAGATGCTGCCAGCTGAGAAAAAGGGAGAGGCAAGACTGAATCCTTAGTTTGTCTAATTTTCTCTGAAAATTGAGTTCTTCAAAAAGCTGAACTTTACATAGCTATTTAGAATCAAACTTACCTATTTAGGTAAAATTATCAAGGCAGCCTAAAATAGGAGTGCAGTCCTTGAGGCATAGTAGCAATACAGTGACTTTTTCCTATCAGTTCTCTAAAAACTTGCTGTTGCTACACCAGTAATTGCAACAAGGGAGATGATAATTGTAACGAGCTGTCCTATTTTTAACAACAAACCAGGAATGAAAATTTTCTCCCTTCTCTGTTCTCAACTTCTCTTCCTCTTTTCTTCTCTTCTCCTCACGTTTAGCCATTTAATGACTGGAAACAAAGAGGAAAATAAGAACAAAAGAAAGTACAGGAAACGAATTACATAGGAGGGGGTCTGGGTGGGCAAAGGTCTGTTTTTTCCATTTCATAAAAAAAATCAGAAAAATGTTTTGAAACCCAAATTTTGAGGCATCTTTTTTTAAAAAAAATTAATTTCCTAGAAGATGAAATACCTAATAAAAGTATTGTATTTGAAATCATGCACCAGTTCTGTTAAATAAACCACTGAAAATTAATTCTGTGCCTTGTAAATGTGCCAATATCTGCTAAACAACACACAATATGAATAAATCAATGTGACTGAATACTCCTGTATTTGGAGAGAAACATGCATCAATAGTCTTTTGAAGTTATTTCTGTCTGATGTGTCAGAATTTACTAAGCTGTTTCATAGACCCTCCATCAAAGGACAGCAGAAACCATATAAAATATAATTTAAAAATAGCTACTTATTAGAAAGAACAGATGGTGCATTCATATACCACAAAATTGCAAAATTTTAGAAGCCTTGAATATCAAGTCCTTGAGTTGTAACTCATTTGCACTGGAAACTTAGTTAGCAAGTCAGAAAAAACACACTCAGAATTCTGCAGAGCTGTAAAAGCAGCGAGAGCTGACACATTAAATAAAACGCGTCTATTTTTATGTCAAGTCCTGATAACAGTACATTTTTTCATTTTTAAACATAAAGAGAGAAAGAATTCAGTTCTTTCCAGACTTGGCCAAGGCACCTGATTCACAACGGAAAATATTTTTATGTCTTATGTCAGCATTACTTTGTTCCAAATTAAGGGCTGAAATCTTTCTTTTATGATCGTGCCCATTTCTCACCAGTTCTCTCTTTCCCTTAACAGTGCTGCATGTTGGAGATGCAACACAGAGGTGTTTCAGTTCACTCAACTTTGCACATCACTTTTCATTTACATCTGAATGCAAAATGACATAGTGAAGTGTGTCTTTCGTGACGCAACCCAGGGAAACCATGGGGGAAGAATGAGAACTTGAAATCAGATTTTTCAAGCAAATTAGTCCAAACCAGGCTTTTTGACTGAAATATTACCAGAAAAAAAAAAATGGTTATATGCATCTGAGGTGTCACTGCAAACATTTAGGGGCCAAAGCTGAAGACTGAAATCTCCCTTTCAATTTAACTGACTATCCCTCTCACTTGTTAGTATCTGGAATTGAATGGCAAACTGAATGTGTTCGCAGAATTAGGTTCTTGAAAGATAAATCAATAAACTTGGAAACAGACATGTATCAACACTGAAAAAATGCTGGCATTATTCAGACGAATACACAAGGCTTGGTACCAGCAGCTGGAAAAAAGTGACATAAATTCTTAGCAATTTTGCATTTCACTGGGAGCTATTAATGGTGGGACTGGGTCTGTCTACCTCTCCCCATGATTTTGTACCCTAGTTTAATAAATTCTTGAAGGCCATATGAAAAGCCATCTGTGATATTATTTTGCACAGGCCTAAGTCCCTCTGATGTCAGCTGGGCTTGAAGAATACAACAGGGGCAGACACTTTAGTTCCATCATTTACTGCCAGCATGTACCTCAGGTACCTTGGATGTCTCATAACACATCTGGAATCACAGTCTGTAACTCCCACACCATCCCTGTCTACTTTTTTCTTCTGCTCTTTCCCATAGTATCAAACATTTCAGAAGCTGGGCTGGTTGGACGAGAATGCTGACCATGTCTTTTATCCCTCTAACCACCTCCTGCTGCTTTTAGTTGCCAGCACTTACCCAGGATGTGTTGGAAGCTGCCGCTGGACCAGTAAAGTCACTTCTAGAAAGTGCCATCCTTACTGTCACTCTTCATTCAAGTCCACAGACGCTGCCTCAGCCTTTCCAACAAAAACTACTAACAAGGAGTAGCAGAGTTCCCTGTACCTCAGCAGAGCTTTTTGTGCCATTGCAATGCTGTGAAACACGAACACGAGTGAACTTGAGAGCAGCATCTCTACCAGGTAAATCTGCTCATTAATCAAAGAGAAGATAAGCTAAGCTTGCTGCTCTTTGCAGCTGTATACAGGTCTCTGGATTAGGAGACAAGTCAACAAAAGTCTGTGTGTAGTTGTTCGTAAGAACACAAAAGAGATTATTTTCCTTTCCCTTGTTTTAATCTGCAGTGAAAGGTCAAATCAATTTAGAAGATACCTATATCTTGATCCAGTGAAGAGAAAAACAATATTTCAGTTTACCCAAAGGAACAGTAGACACATCTCACATATGATTGGCTGTGAATATTAGAGACCCAAGGAGAACACTTTTTTTGCCATTATAGTAGGAGTTTTTTTGCATCAGGCAGTACCCTCTGCTGTCAAACATTTCTGAGAAATCAATGCAAGTCAGGATAGCCCCATTTCACAACTTTGTTCTCTCTCTTCAGCACAGAAAGCCACTTCATTAGGTTTGACTCAGTACCCACCTGGCTCAAGGATAGCATAGCTATTCACTCATGCCACCTATGGATTTCAGGGTACAGCGCTGTGGGCTGGGACCTGTTCCTTTCTATATGTTGGATATAACATAAAGAAACTTCAGCTGACCCCCTTTGACTTTCTCAACAGTCAAACTCAAATTGAGAAATAATCTTAAACCAGCTCTGTCAAGGAATGCTAGTGCTGTCTAAATGATCCAGCTTTCTGATGGGAGTCACACATGGAATGCATTCACAACATTTCTTCAAACTGGGAGTGAGTACAGTGAGAACTGATCTACAGTGAGATCCTGGCATGCACTCCAAAGCTATTGAAACCAATAGCCTCAGTGCTGTTTCTACATCCTTTTTAACTACACTAAAATTACTCTTTTCTGATAATTCTATTCTTGAATTTTTTCCTTGAGTTAGCTTACTCTTCCCCTTTCTTTTTTTTCTTCAGAGGCTATTTCCCAATGAAAAATTGTCCTGGAAGAGATATAAATAACATCTGGGTGTGAAAAGTTCTTTAAACAGCTGACTAAGTCAGAAAAGACCACAAAGAATTTATTTTTTCTCTTTTGTCAGCATGATAGTTGAAACTGGTAATCTCTTCCTCTTTGAGTCAGCCCAGCTATGTGAGGGTAGTAGGCCAGGCTGCAGGAGCTAGCGCCATTCAACATTTCATGAGAACCAAATTCTCCTCAGTCTAGCTTCCATCCTGCTTCTTTCTTCCCTCTGACTTGCTACCTCCTCAGGATAACCTAGAGTTGATTCATGGTAATTAAGTCTGTTCTAGAAACTCAGCTTAAGATGATGAGTTTCTCATCCCAAGAGCTTCCTTTATGCTATTTTCTTTACCACACCTTCAGTTTATTGTACAGCTGTCATACAGCGCATCTTGTTCCTGCTTGCCTGAAGGAACATATCCAAAGTTTGTTATTTATCTATGGGAAAACAATTGGTAAATAGCTGTCCTGCTATTCTTCTGTGAGAATTTAGTATTCTCTTAAGCAAATTAGATACTGGATACATTTTCCTCTGTTTAGTACGGTTTCATCCCTCAATGCTACTCCATGAGGATTGCCAGTAGATGCTTCCTGCATATTTTTTCCACCATCCTATTTCTGGCCTTTCCATATCAACTTGTCCTCTTAGCTCACACCCACCTCTTTTACCACTTACACATGGCATAATGTCTTGGGAACAATCTCTTTTCCTTAGAGAAGATCCCTTAGACTTTTGCACTTAACCATTTCTCATAAAATTAGACTACCTGTACCTGTCCTTTGCTCCATCCTCCTTTGCTCCACCCTCATTGCATCTTACTAGATGCTAATCTGAGAATATACCTGCTTCTAAACCCTTTACTCAGCTGGGAAGCATAATGGTACTTCAGGGTGAATAGCACCCTGAGAATAAATTGTTCACTATTGAATTGCCACTAAATTAATACCAGGTTGAGAACTTTGAACTGATCACCCTGCTCTGCTCATCTTGGTGCATTACTGCGGCTCTTTCCATTTTGGAAAGCAGCTCCTTGCTCGGAGTTTTATCGGACCTTTTGTGTCAGAAAGGCACTTGGCACAAGAGGCTGTACAGATTGAGCCTCTTCCCTCTTATTTCCCTCCTGCACCATTCTCACCTCTGTCTTGTTGCCTCTTCCAGATGTAGTTCCCTAGAACACACAGTGATTACAGAGGTCCTCCAGACCAAGTTTCCTAGCCCTGAGGCCTTGTGGCCTGGAGAGGGGACTCCCTATGGATCATCTGCATGCTACTACAGGCTGAAGGTCTGGAGAACTTCCACGGTTGGTAAGACAGTGAAAAATTTGCATGGACAAGAGCAGGATTTCACTATATAAGCAATTTCATTCTTTCAATAACAGCTAATTAAAGCTAATAATGTCACAGTTATTCCTTTCCATAACTGATCTGTGACCCAGTCCAAGTCTTCCACAGTCTGGAGGATACCAGAGGGGAATTTCACTCTTGGGAAGCACCTCTTCTGCCTATGGTGAGGACAAGCCTCGGTGACCAGGCCACAGGTGGCTTTGGAGCAACCACACAGAGCCTCAGAACAAAACCTCATATTTGTGTACAATCTTCCAGGGAAGAATGGAAAATGAAGCATCAGCCAACACTTCCTGTAGATCCACCCTTGTGCTTGTGTTTGGGTAGTGGTGTTTAATTTTTCTGGTTAGCGGGTCTCATCAGAAATGAAAAAGAAGCTGTCAAATGGTTGTGCAAGAGAAATGTGACCTCTGGAGCATCCTGACTGCTCTGTAAAGGGGCCTGCTGTAAAAGCATCAGCAACCTGCTCTAATAGCCCAAGCATGAGATTTCATAGGATTCTCCATCATGTGGTGGTCATGACATGCTCTTGCAGAACAGGTCTGGGACCAAATTCTGTACATGAGATCCTGCCTGTAGGGACTCTGTTTGGGAAATATTGACCTGTTCCTTCAGATCAGCAGAGCCAGCTTTGCACTGAACACAACCATAACGTAATATCATTGCTGAGTATGGTGGACTCTGGCCACTTTTGGCCACATGCAGCTGAGACCATAGCAGAATTTTGTACCCCAGCTCTCTGCTGTGCTGTAATCAGATGGCAGCAGGTGAAGAACATGTGTGCTGGCAGTGGGGAGCTCTGTCTCTGGCAGAGGCAGCAGCATATCCTCAGAAACAGACCAGCTGGGCTCCCTGTAGAGGTTGGACACTTGGAGCCCTAAGTGTGATTTCTATTCCACTGCCACCTTTAAGATGCTGCCATTTCCTACCATGCTGCTTATCATCCAGAAATTTCCCACCTTGCCTTTCTGCCCTAGTTCTTAACAATTTTCTCTTCCTGGAGAGGCTATCTCAAGGGGCTGAGAGTAAGATCTGGGGGCTGTCCTGCTTCCTACTCAGTGTTCATCTAGACTGACCTGCTTCTCAGATGCTTTTGTCTCCCCTTCCCAAGCCTCATTTCTGCAGCAATGCCTGACATTCTCTGGGCAGGGTGCTGGGAAGAGACAGAAATGAGCATTTGCAGACACTTTTAACTGTCTCCTGAATAAATGGAAGAAAACTAAAGGACAGCCAGACAGCAGGGATTATTGATTTTATAGCTATTTCAACAGCTTCATCAGCGGTGGCATGTAAAAAGAGCTCATCATTTATAAATTGACTCTTCCAGGGATCAAAGGCTTGTCAGGCAACAATTAGTTCTGGTAATTTATCAGTTGTTTGAGCTTGTCAGGTGGAGAGAGCAGGCTAGTTCTGCATCAACTCCCTTGCAAAGTTGTGGCTGTAGTCTGGGCCAGGTAGGATATGCAGGTCACTCATTTGCTAAATATTTCACGTCCTCCAGTGTTCCATCAGTCTTTCTGATACCTGATCCAATTTGGTTGGGCTGTCAGCTGAAAAGGAGGCATCTCTTAGCACACTAATGTCACCCCAGCCACAGGTTCTTTGTCTCCTTAACAATGTCCCTGTCAAATCCCTGCTGAGTAGCTAAATGAACTGGAATGCAGCAAAAAGAAGGAAAAAAGAAAAAAAAAAACCAGCTAAAACCTGTGGTCTGTCTTTAATTAGCCCATAAACCATTCAGAGCTTCCCAACTGTGCTGTCCATCCAGAGAGGGAAAACTGAGGGCAAATATACTCTCTTCTTGCAGACCTCATGATAAAAAAAATTCCATGTTAACAGCAAGAGCTGATTTGAACAGATGAGAAGCCTGAGCAAAAGCAACCATTCTGTGTAGCAGTGTCTGGTGCAGGTGCTAAGAGCAGCTGTGCACTTTGCAAAGCATCCTTTGCAAGGGCACCTACAGAATTTGGCTATACTGACGAGAACTCTGATAGTTTAAGTGACAATAAAAAAGACAGATACCAAGGCAGAGAGCCCCTTGATTCTGGACTTTTGTGACAATGGGGAGTAGGTCCAAAATGTGTTGTACAACATTGAAAATACCTTCATTGCAGTACCTACATTGCATGTGCACACATTTCCATGCCTACAAGTACACATGCCAGGTTGGTAAATGCCTTGAATTTCCTCTGATGTACCTGATCACATACACCTGATAATGTATTTATAGAATCACATTCTTTTAAGAACAATACCCTTTTTTATTTGCTATGTGGTGGGACTCAATCCTGAACTTTCCTATGCTGACAGCTTCATTTTGCAACTTTTTTTTTCCAATCTACTTTCTACATATAACCACCAGTTTAGTTAATTTATAATGTAGGCCACCAAAGAATATCCAGTGGAAGTGCAAACTGTTCCAGGAATTTCACATATGCAGGTTTTTTAAAAGCACATATGAACTTGCATCCCTTAATAACGTTTCATGGTTCTTCAGATGTTCACGGAACACAGGCTGAAAAAACAGCTACTATCAGAGCTTCATACAGAAGCAGCTCACAAAAGTTGTGTTTGGTAACAGGGACAGTACAGAAATGCTTGTGTAAACAAAAATAAAGGAAAGACTGTAGTTCACTTAGAAAGTTGAACCCTGTGCCTGTATAGACATTTATAGAAACATCTTTGGAGAAAAATAATTGCTCGGCAGAAAGTGGTTAGTTCAAAGAATAATTTTTTTTACTGTATAGTAATATCTACCCAACTTTCTGACTTGCCTAAAGGGTCAACATCAGAACCAGCAATCTATAATCTATTGCCAATTCAGGGCAAAGGACAGCACTCATGAACAATTTGCTTTTCAGCCAGGTGAAAGACGTCCTTGTGCTCATGATGAAGCAGACTAAGGGTGAAGTAAAATTAAATTAACAGCTTTAATGCACATTTGGAAGCCACTGGAAAGCACATAGCTGCAAAGCGTCCAGCTGGATGTGTACCGAGAATGACATAATGGTTAGCAGAGACCCAGAAGGAAAAACAGCAGGCCAAGTCTTCAGGAAAAGCCATAAGATTTTAGAAAGATAGTGGATTAAAATTTCTGGGAAAACTAAGAAAGTGTTCTTCTTATGAAAACTTGGAAGAAACATGGACGTCTGCTGAGGCATCTGTGGATTTCATAGCTGTAGGCTATTGCTACACCACAGATACAATAAAACTGTTCAACTGGTGAAATCAGTGGTGTTCCTCCAAACTCTCCTGAATAAGGCCAGTTTAGTCCATCCATAGGGAAGCTGGGATGACTGTACAGCACTCCCAGCTGAGATGCTTTCTCAGAAAAATCTGCTGTAAGGTACTGATAAGACCTGTGGGGTCATTTTGAGATGGTGCCTAAGCAAAGAGCAGCTGGCACGGCAAAGCAGCCCCCATGGTGAACCTGCAGCCATGTGGGACAGGAGGTTTACATTTCCAGGGGACTGATCAGGGCTGCTGGTGTGGCTTGTGATTTGCAGCCACCCTGCCTCCTGTTCCCCAAAAGGCACACTGGCAGCAGCATTGATCATGGCAGGCTCTGATCAGCCCAGCAATGATCCCTCCTTTCAGCAGCTCTTTCATTCCTGCTTGCCTCACTGCATAATTAAGTTAACTGCCTGATGGATGTGCTGAGCAGCCCATGTGTAAGGAAAGAGAGTCTCCTTTGAGGTGACATGAGAGGTACAATCATAAGGGGAAAACCCACAGGGCACTCTGAAGACACCTCTCCAGCATATAATGTCATGGTTCTCGTTCTGTGCTTGTTTATGCTGCTCGAGGGAAATCCTCCCATAGGTAAATACGCACCTTAAAGCCTGCACGCTTCTGATAAGAATAAGGCACGCACCATTTGCTCAACTTCTCTGTCCACTTTAGTTTGCTGCCTAATTTGTGAATATCACTGCTTTATATTCCTGTTAGAAATATGAGAAGATTAAAATAAGAAACAAAAGACAAACAATCTCTTGCAACAATAGGATTGAAAAGAAGATAAGATGACAAGAGGAGAAGCTCTTGCCCATCAAAACGTTCAATACACGTGGCTACCCCTGCACAAGAAGTCCTTAGAGCACTCCTTTTTTTTTTCATGATGGATACTTCATCAAGTCCTGGGTTAAAATGTGTTTGTGAAAAGAGATGGAGAAAGCAGAGAAGAGTGTAAATCAAACCTATATGACCAAAAATACAGTGCTGCTTTCTTCTTGCCAGATTAGAAGTTGGATTTGTTTCTGGTGACTGGCACAAACGTACATTTTTCCTTTAGCTAGGAAAAAAGTTTGTTTTAGGGTTGTTTTTTTTACTTTCTTTCCTTGGAGGGAAAAACACAACAACAACAGTGTGGGCTTGAATTACAGTTGGTGAACTCAAATAATTTCTGTAGCCCCCAAAATAACTGGAGAAGTCAATGAAACCACAAACTCCATGGGGCTCATCCATTTCTGAATGCAGCTTTTTTGAGCCAGAGGCAAACTGCCCTATCGCTTACCAAAGTGATATTTATCTAATTTATTACTATCAAATGCTTGCAGGGAGGGAAAAAACCCAACCAAACAATAACAAAACTCCTCCAAACCCAGACCAAGAAAACTAAGAGCCACTAAAGGCCTGTGCTAGCATCAGCAAACCAGTGCCTGTTTGTCCCCAGCATGGCAATACCAGAAAGAAGGAAGCCTTTCTGGGTCAAATTCTGCTCTCGTTTGCACTGCCAGAATGATGCCTCTAAAGCTGAGGGAATTGTTGGCTGGCTGGCCGGCCCAGTGGACTCCATGCAGAACTCAGGTCTCCTTGACCTGATCAGAGCAGAGAAGCCTGTCCCAGGCACTAAGACATAATAACTGATTGTTTAACCATATTGAGCAAAATAGGCTTCCCTACCATTTTTCACCTAGCTCAGATTTGATCAGAGATATAAAATAAAGAAAGACATGAACACTCATTCTGGCTACGGTTCTGAAATGTCGTTTGCACGATGTTTACCCCAGGAAAAACGATCTTGCCACTATCTTTGTACTTTATCTGCAGCTTTCTGTCTCTCTGCATACTTACACTTAGCACCACAGCTTCCAAGCATTCTCCTCTAATTAATCAAAAAGGCGGTCCTTTTGTTTCCTAGGTCACGAAGGAAGAACAGTACATTAAATAAAGATATTGGCTGAGGATGGAAGCTGGATTTCTACCCAAGGAGCCTAATAATAGTGCCTTGATGCAGGCCAAGTAAAAATTGATATGGTTTTATATACACAGAGGCAAACAGCTGAGTGTGAAAAGAGTAAACACCAGATAGCATTCAAACAGTGGTTTATCCAGCTCATTCTGTGTTTGTAAATACAGAAATGTGTTGTGGTGGCTAAATTTATCCTAATGTAAGGAAACATGAACAAAGAGGTTGGTATTTGGTAACTTCTATAGGCAACATTAGGACATCCTGCAGGAATTATTTGGGGGCAGTTCATGATAATGTGGTACAGATTAGGGTTGCCATTTCTGGAAAAATTAGGTCAGAATTATGTAGATAAGATGGAAAGAATTTCAGTAGCATTGTAGTATTTTCCTGACTTGAAGCCTGACTCACACGTCAAAGCTTTGTTTTATTGTATACCTTGTTTTGATCTATAGTCAAAACAGCCTTTATCCAGAGAAAATGAAAATAAACCAGCTGAGAAAGAAAGAATTAAAGTCAGCATTGAATAAAAATAAGTACAGCAAGCCTAATTTTGGAGAATAGTTGTCTTTTCCTGTGAAACTTTTTCCAATTCCCGAAATGGCCATACTGAACCCTGGAAAAATCAGAGGAGGGAGATACACTTTGATAACAGCTCAGGAATGGAGCTTTTCCTTGCTCTCGGTGTGCGATGGAATTTCAGTCATATGTCAGGTGTATTTTGGCCACACTGGAAACTGGTGTCCCCACTGGAAAGTGGTGTCCCTCTTCCCTATACACTTCCCTTTATGCCTCTCAAATTTCATCCTGGATTAGAAGAACCTCTCACTTAAAAAGGAGATAGATCATGGTCATGAAAGGTTCCCTCTTTCAGAGCAGTGAGATTAGTTCTAGTTAGAAGACCAAGAGCATTGACTCTGCAGCCTTGCCTCTGCAGGCAGCACAATGTTTCCTTTGGCTTCAGGTAGAATATTTTTTCACTCAGGTCGTTTATTATAAGTAAGAATGTACTTTTACACGGCTCTGTGTTCAGTGCCATAAATCTCAGCACATATTATGCCTCTCTTTTCTCACCAGGGGCTCTAGCCTAAGTTACTGAATCTCTCTCTCCTACAGAGCTTTGAGAAGGAGCAAACCTCTGGGACAAACCCTGGTGCTTGTATGTGAGCCAGAGTTAAGATAAAATGCTTCATGTTCCCTTTTGCTTATTCAATGAGACAAACAGACTGCTGAACTCTGCTTTTTCAGCCTAGCTCATTAATGCAAACCACGGTAAGCTGCAGTTTATGCTCCAATGCCACAAGGCTAATGGGGGGGAGGGTGGCATGCAGAAGCAGCAGTGCATCCCCTTCCACCCTTGCTGCACACCAGCAGGTCCCTGAAGCCAGCTGGGCAGCATGAAACAGCTCCTGCCAGTCTTCCCAAAGCCTACAAGCCCTTGCCATCAGGACATCTTACCCCCCTTGTGCTCTTTGCACTGAGGCTCAGGCTCTTTGCACGAGCCTGGGGACCAAGCTGAACCCACGGCATGCCAAAAGGCCAGTGAGTGCCCATCACTACACAAAGGTGAAGCATGAGCAAGCAGCAGATGCAGTTTACTGGGAAGGAAAGGAGAATGGAAACCAGCTTTTGACTCCAGGCATGAACAAAGCAAACCTTAGAAGGAACAGGTTTATTTTTAGGATGGTCTCTCAAGAATCTCTTAAGCAGATAGCCAGGAATTCGGGCTACTAAAACCCACCCACAGCATCATTTAGGCCAACCACATACAAAATCCAAATAACCAGCCTTAATAACAGCACAGGCACTGCTGCAATGCTCCTCCATGCCCAGAATTGATCCTATCCTCACATTCTTTCCTGGGAGACAAAACAGGAGCAACTGGGATGGGGATGCTGATGTGCAGCCCCTTCACTATCAGGAACATCCCACACCAGCTGCTCACCTGCCACTTTGGCTGAGTGAGAGGCAGCACCTCAACTACTTGCTTGTTTATTTTCCCTGCCAAAGGCAACCACTGGTAGGGCAAGAAATGGAAAACCAGGGAGCATTAGTGAGGTCTCTTCATGCCTGACAGAGGTCACTGATCCAGGCACATCCCAAGCACTCAGTGCTGGTGATGCAGAGATCAAAGGATAGCTCTGGGGACTGCAGCCTGCCCGGCAGAAGCACAGGGGCTCCCAGTTCCTTCCCACTGCCTGGCCCAGGCACTCCTGTCAGTACAGGATTGCTGGCGATGTCATTTCCCCACTGAATTACTGCTCTAAAACATAGCAGAGCAGTGTAAAAGAAACACTATATGAACCTGACTGTCAATATTATGAATATTGACAAGAAATCCAGAACAACTGCAGAAATTTTCAATGGTGACTACTCCTGTGTTTGGGTTACACTCCTTGTATTGTACTTCTTCGTTAAGTTCTGTTTTTAAGAAAACCCAAACCACTCAGTTTCATCCTTGGATTAACTCTTGTGCTTTTTTTTTCCTGCTATAGGATGAGAGATGATTAAATCCACTTATTTGCCTTAAGCATCTTTCTAGGTATAACCATTTAAAGCAAATATTTTGAAACATGTAAAAAAATTAACTATTGATCTAGATTTTTCCTGAGCTTAGTCCCCATTGAGATCTCCGTCTTCACCTTGCATGGAATGGGATGAAATTTTTAGTATAGCATGCTAATAAGTAACATTGCCTAGTTCAATACAGCCCACAAGTTTTCCAGTGTGTGCATTTTCCCATCTAGTTCATCTATACCCACATCCTTAATGCCCTTATTTTAATGCTCGAGTACATCTACATCATACACATGAGAAGAGTGCTCCAGGATAAATTAATTTGTCCAATTTAGAGTTTGCCATGAAGATTTGATGAGCAACCTTGCAGCTAGAACAAGTGTCATTTGCTGTCTCACACCTGGCACAAACTTTGATTGCTGTGATCTGGCTTATCTGACAGAAAGGCAGTCATGTGCACACACTTCACCTGGGTCAGCTTTGTACGTGGGGGAATCTACCTCCATGATCACAGAGCCATAGACTAAGGAAAACCAAGCTAATACAGTAATGAAAAATATTTATTTCTGAAGATATTTACCTTGATAGGCATAAAGCATTTCCCAATTTCACACAGAAATAGATAAAACATGCATAGACCAATATGGCCTACTTCAATGTGTATTCAACATGGTAAATATAATGAAGAACTTGTGTGAATATAAATACATGACACAAAAATAAGCACATAAGATTCAACTTTTCTGCAAATTCAACAATGTGAACAAATTCACTGCTATAAACATTCACCCAATATTAGCCTTTTGACTTAATTCAAAACAACCCTTTGTCTCAATGCATTTCCACCAAACAAGGCCCTGAATAAATCTTGCAACAGCCTCTGGTACATCCCCACTTCAGTGCATTTTTGGTAGCATGTAAGACACAACAACCTCTATTATTAGAACTTCAGTTAACCAAATATCCTTGTTATGGGAAACTTAGTAATGTCCTCGATAACTTTTATTTTATGTTGAAGGGTCCTTTGGTATCCAAAGCCAAAGGACTTCTTGACTATGCAAACAATCAGAGTGCCTAACCCACATTCAGATAACTCTGGTTGTACAAGTAAACTAGACTTCTGAAAAAAGGCAAAGGGTTGCAGCTGATTAGTAAAGGCAATAACAAGGTGTAAAAATACTCTAGCAGGAGTGCAACAAACAGTATGCGAGGTAGACATGTATATATGCAGTAAGTCCTGATTAAAGTAGAACTGTGGCTTTCATTTTTGCATTTTAATCAAAAGGTAGAGTTCTTTGAAGTTTGTACACTCAGATCTTGCTTTCTGTCCTTGCTAAGCACATCTGTGAGGTCTTCCTTGCGAGATGCTTTTGATGTAGACCCTGAAAGCTGCTCAATCAATGGGTAACATTCCAGAAGCAATATTCAAATGTTTCTTCAGACAGATGGCTTTTCATATATGTTACTGCAGATTTCCCTTCAGCCCTTCTACCCATCCACCTGAATTCCAAAATGATAAAATCCTTTGTCTTAAATCTCCAAATACAGGACTTCCTTAGCATTTTGCTCCACTGTGCAAACACTTGGACAGAGGGGCCCTTCACCATCATGGAATGTTGGAGTCAAGACAGAGTTTTTGCGATGCTTTGTCAGCAAGCGTTGTGGAGAAAGATTCAGGTGATCTTCCCACTAGGATGCTTTCAGGCTTTCCCGGACGCTTTGCCTTTTGTTCGCCCTGTTATGTTTGAGCTTTCGCCCTTTCTGGAGCTCAGCCTTCAGCTTTGCAATACTGAAGGAAGCTTTGATACTGTTACCAATGGCTTCCAGCCTGCAAAATCAAGAAATGTACATTTAGCGTTGCGATAATGAAGATGCATCTGTAGAGTGAAAAAGCTTAGTTTTTGCTTAAATAAACCTCAGTCTAGATTTCTACCATGGGATCCTAATAAAATGTTGTTTGCTATACCTCAAAATTAGGATAACTTAAGATACTTGAAATGCTGTATTCATAATTTCAATGCAAACACTAAATTAAAATATTCACTCCAATACAGATGCCCTAGACTTCCTTAAGTAGCCAGTCAGGAGGTCTCCAGTGGTATTTTATGTTTCATCTGTGCTGTTTCTTTTAGGCAAACCTGATCCTACTTCCAATGAATAGGTGCATTTTTCAAGTAACCAAGCCCCACTTTCAAAAAATTATTTAAGACTTCCAGGGCCTAAGTCTCATTCAATATCATCAGGCTGCCTGCTCCCGTAAGTCCTATTCTGCTTGTGAAAGGAGCACTAAAGAGTCTTCTTTAGTACAGGCAAACTTCTGTATTCCGTACTTTTCCATGGGAATATGGCTGAGCACTGAATGCAAGCAGAGGACAGACAGTGGGCTGAGCTCAGCACCCGTGTCCTCACAAGCTAAAAACACAGAGCATGAAGAAAAGCCCTCAAAATATCCTCACTGATTCCTCCGTAACTCTCAAGCTGAAACCACCAGCTAAGCCCAGGATGACCCGAAGGCAGGTGAACTGTGCTCTCTATTGCTGCTCCGGGGAACTACAACAGGATGAGAAGAAACTCACCGCTTCATTTTCTTGCTGTCAACAAGCTGTCGGTTCATGCATTTGGGTCCAAAGCAATTACCGGCTTTGATGCGGTGCTGTGAGGTTTTCTCCGCTGTGGACTGAGCCCTGTTAAAAGGGAAAAGGTGCTGCTGTTAAAAAAAAAGCCAAGTCTGCAGTCCACAAGGTGAGGCATCTCATCAACCACTTCTCAAGGCATGTAATAAGCAATCTTTCTGGGCCAAGCCATAGTATGTATCATAGAAGTGTGAGCACCCAGGTAGGAGGCAAGGCTTTGGGGAGATTATTCGCTCAGCAAGTGCCAAAATGAGTAAGTGCACCACAATCCATCCCTTCCACATGCATTGCCTTTTAAAGAGTAGCAACAAGAGACGCACCAGAGATCTTTGCCTGCCTGGCAGAAGTTCAGACATTTCTTGTCCTTCTGGTTGGCACATCGGCATCTGCTGCTTGGTTCAGCGAGCATCTCCGGCACCATGTCCTTCAGTGATCTTCTGGGTCGAGAAGGGCCTCCGAGACCATATGGAACAGTCTTCCTATGATCAAAGAGACAACATGAAAGTCATTTAAATAATTCTGTGGCTTCAAAACACTGTGGGGTATTTTGGGCAATCTTATCAACAGCATTGATTGTACGAGTAAAGGCTGTGGGATTGGGAATGCCTTGTTAGTCACAGTTTCCATGCAAATGCTTCTGATGATCCTGCAACATATTCGTTAGCATGGCTACTGACAAGGATAATGACCTTTTAATTGTGATTTCATAAGGCTGTTGTGCCTCCCTGTGCAATAGAAAGCAATAAAACCTCATCTCTTTGAACTTTGGTTACTGCCAACACTGAAAGAAGCAGCAAAAGTGAAGAACAGATTCTCTCTCAGAGGAAACCCAGCAGCACAAGAAATCACTAGTCAAGTGTTTGCAGCCTTAGGTGAGCCTATGGCTTGCTACTTTTTGGTGAGGAGAGTATAGGAATGGATACTGTGCAGAATCCTATTAACACACGGGACACATTAATTTGCAGCAGAGAGCAGTGAAAGGCAGCTAGAGCCACCCGGTGTCAAAGTATTCCTTCCAACCTCCTAACTTGTCAGAAAGAAAACCTCTCAAATTCAGGCTGGCAAAATCATGCCTTTGGCATTTTGTCTGATTCTGATTCATAGTGAAAAGTATCCTGCAGCCTTTGCTGAGCAGCACCCAAAGGAAATACTGCTGCCCAGATTTTAGGTAGGCAGGTGTGCTAGGGCTATTAGGAGCTATCTGCCCGATCTGGGTGGCCAAATCCTGCTTGCTTTCTTCTGGTGCAGTCTCGTTGCTAAATGTGTTAGAAAAGTACGAGCGGGAGGGTAAACCAGCAGGAGAAACTGTGCAAACAACTAGTTCTCCCTCCCCTTCCCATCTCTGCAGGGGGGTTGTGGTTCTTAATTTTCGCCTTCACACCTCCCTCCCTTTCTTGCGAACCAACGGGGAACCCGCCACTGAGGAACTGCCGAAACCCCTCCACTCCACTTACTCGGGGGTGTTGATCCAGATGATGTCCAGGTGGCAGAAGTAGACGCACTCCTCGTCCATCAGCGAGGAGCAGGAGCAGCGCCGGGCGCGGCGGTG
>VXBC01000799.1:390162-413450 GCA_013399945.1 Ploceus nigricollis | reverse complement strand
ATTCAGGGATTCAGGGATTCAAGGCTCAGGGCTTCCGGGCTGCGGGGCTTCAAGGTTCACCGCTTCAAGGCTTCAGGGCTTCAGGGCTCGGGGCTCTGGGTTCCACCTGCTGCTCCTGCTACTGCCTTGGGGAGAACCCAGCAGTGGGACGCGGGGGTCCCTTATGCGGGATGATGGATGCCTGACTGCGCTGGACCCTGCCCTGCTCCCCTCAGACCCTGTCAGGTGGGCTCTGGGGTCTCAGGATGTTTGGGTTTGGCAGCAGCGGCGGAGCATTGGGGTATAATCTCCCTTTTCTGCCATGGTAGGGCAAGGTGCTAAACACAGCGTGTTTTAGGTGTGAGTCAGTGTGTAAAGCCAGGTAGGGAGGGAAGATCTGTGCCTACTCTTCGCCTTTGGCTCTCACCGCTAATTCTGGCAAGGTCTTTTTTCTGGCATGTTTGTGTTTTCATCCTTCTGTCAAGGAGCAGAGTCAGTGTGGAAGCTGGACACTTGAGGAGTGGCTGCAGCAGTGCCATCACAGATACAGACATGCATGGAATCCACTGAGGTCCCAACTGAGGGAGCCAGCCCCTGACTATAAACTTAATTAAGTGAACTCAAAATGCCTGTGATCCGCCGTGGAGCCGTCGTGCTGCGAAGCGTGCCAGTTTCACCTATGATAAATAGATAAGACTCTCTTGGTATTTGTGGTATTTCCGTGCACTGTGCTGTAATAATAGAAATGACCTTGGATAGCACAAAGAGCGGGACTGTTAAGTGCAAGTTGCATTGTGGTCTGGCAGGTGAATGGCCAGTTTTTTAAAGTATCAAATTATACTGTGCTGCTGTATCATAGCGGACAGACTGTCTGCAGCCGTGCTGAGTCAGAATAAAGGTCCATTTAGCTGGTATCCTCTCTGCCACAATGGATGTTAGCAGATGGTATGAGAAGGAGTACAAGAAAGGAATGCAAGTGGAGACTAATCCTTTCCTCGGTGTAACCTCCCTGCTTCTAACAGGATGAAGTGTAGGGGCTTTCCAAGCAATAATGAACATTTAGACCATTGTGCTGAATAAACGCCAGTGGCCCCATCCTGAGATGGTCATATCTATTTATCAAAGGTATTCTAAAAACTGCCCCGTAAAACATCTGTGAGTGGAGAAAGCTGGGTTATACAATTTTTTTTTTCATACCTTTCCAGCGTGGGAGTTTATTTTCCAGAGCAGGGATTATATCGTCTTGCGTATTATGTCTCCTTGTGTATGTAGGGCAGGACTTACCGGAATGCCAATGTATCCGTACATATGTGTTTGAATTGCTGCAGTCATGATAAGAATCTGCCAGCAGGGGTCACACAGCTACATACAAAAAGTAATCACAGCCCTCTGAAGTAATGAACTTTATCAGCGTCCAAAAGTTAGGAAAGAAACTTGGTGACTCTTTTTTCTTTCTTGGCATTAAAAACAAAACAAAACAAAAAAAAAAAAAGAAAAAGGAAAAAGAAAAAACATGAAGCAGTTGTGTGGGTTGAAAGATAGCAGTCGTTCTGTATTGACTACAAATATGCATAGCCTTTCCAGGCCTGTCACTTAAAGAGTGTCTTTCATGCCAGTGCTTATTTAGATTTTTTTCTGGAGATTCCTTTTTCTAAGATGTGCACTTGGAGCCAAAATGACTCACATTGGTGTAAGATATTTTCAGCCTTGTCAGAATACCTTGTTAGAAAGTATTTTGTTAGCTGAAAAAACAGCATGTATGTTTCCTCTGAGTAACAAGGCACAAACATATCACAGGCACTTCTGAAGATGGTGTTCTTTTCTACTTTTTTTTTTAACAAAAACATCTTCAGCAATTTTTCATAAGAATTCATAAATATTATTGTTGTCAGAGATCCATTTCCTCTGATTCAGCGATTTTTGATAGCTCCACTTTCAGATCTTGAGACTAACCAGAATTGAGCTATTCCTGTTGCTTGAGTAATGCAAAAACAAACTTATGTTCCATTTGTTACCAGTGGCCCGGGTGGGTCATTTCAGGCCGCCAGGATTGCCAGGCCTGGAGATGGGTTTCCCCAGGAAGGGGTAATCCTGACCCTTGCTTGGACACTGGGAGGTATGAGGATCAGCTTTGTGCCACGCAGAAATACCCTTTGGGAATCAAAGAAGGAAAAATTGCTCACTTTAAAGCTGTTTAAAGGAGGAGTCCAACAATAGGAGTCACAATAGGGGCCTTATAAAATCTGCTGCAGAGGACCAAACTTTGGGTAGCAGTCAGGGTTTGCAGGATGGAAACACAAATCAGGTACTCCATGAGTTATCCCAGTGCATGCCAAGCCAGATCACCCCCGGAGTTGGGAAGTTTGCACCATATTCGCACTGCTGCCCATGTGGACAAGGGTGGAAGCAGGAGCTGAAGCTGGCTGCTCCTGCAGTAGGCTTTGTCCCTTTCTAGCTGGAGCACCTTGGGCAGCCACCTCTGAGACATTGTATTATGGAGCAAAAACTCAGCTGGCCAGCCAGGCTGTGGTTGTAACGTTCCAGCTGGAAAAGGCCATGGCACCGACTTCTAAAGGACATTTTGTTTAGTGTCAGAAATGTGAAATGCCTGCTTATCAGCAAAACAATAAAAGGAGACTGTAAAACTGTGCCTTTCTGTCTAGGGAACAAGGGGAGCAACATGCTGTTTTCTGCAGATTTGAAACACTATTCTCAATTAAGTGAAAGTTAATTTGTCCCCTTACTTCCCTCACTGCCCCTCTTGCACCTTACTTTCCTCTCAGGGGCTGTCCCATCTGCCTATACCCCTTTTTATACAAGACACACATTTTTTACATAACATGCAAGTCAAAGAGCTGACTATGCCGTGCAGAAGGGACTTGAACAGGCTTGGGAGGTGGGTCCATGCAAACCTCAGGAAGTTCAGAAGGGCCAAGTGCAAGATCCTGCACAGGGGTCATGGCAACCCCAAGCCCAAATACATGCTGAGAGATTAATGGATTTAGAGCAGCACAGAAGAGAAAGACTTGGGGTTTTTTTCACCCAGTGGGTTGTTGGACACTGGAATAGGCTCCCCAGGGAAGTGGTCACAGCACCAAGCCTGACAGAGCTCAAGAAACATTTAGACAGTGCTTTCAGGCACATGGTGTGATTCTTGGAGTGTCCCGTGCAGGGCAAGAAGTTGGACTCAATGATCCTGATGGGCGTCTTCCAGCTCAGCATATTCTGTGATTGATTCTGTGACTGGGGGTGTTGGTGGATAAGAAGCTTCATGTGAGCTGGCAACATACGCTTCCAGCCTGTAAATTCAATCATATTCTGAGCTGCATCAAAAGCAGTGTGGGCAGCTGGTCAAGGGAGGTGATTCTGCCCCTCTACTCTGCTCTGGTGAGACCTCACCTGGAGTGCTGCATCCAGCTTTGGGATTCCCAGCACAGGAAGGACATGGACCTGTTGGAGCAAATACAGAGGAGGCCATGAAAATGCTCAGAAGGCTGGAGCACCTCTCCTGTGAAGACAGGTTGAGAGAGTTCTTCAGCCTGGAGAAGAGAAGGTTTCAGGGAGTCCTTAGAACAGCCCTTCAGTATCTCAAGGAGGGCAAGAAAGCTGGAGAGGGACTTTTTACAAGGGCATGTAGTGATAAAACAAGGGGGAATGGCTGTATGCTGAAAAGAGGGTGGGTTTAGAATAGGAAGAAATTCTTTACTATGAGGGTGGTAAGGCACTATAATATATTACCCAGGGAAGCTGTGGATGCCCATCTCTGGAAGTGTTGAAGGCCAGGTTGGATGGGGCTTTGAGCAACCTGGTCTAGTGGAAGGGGGCTTGGAATGAATGATCTTAAAGGTCTCTTCCAACCCAAACCATTCTGGGATTCCATGATAATTTGAGCTCTTGGAAATTACCTTATTCTCATCTGTCACTATCCAGCCCTATAATGTATTTAATTCTCCTTACATCTGTGAGAGTCCTTGGGCAGAAGTCTTAATTTCCTGCAAACCAGCTTTCTTCATTTCTCCCCATCTCCAGTTAGTGAGGTTTAGCAAAGGACATGGGTGCCTGTCTCACGATACACTTGTGGACTTATTAAAGTGCTGAGGAGTAAGGAGAGCCAATGATCCAGCAACCTCAGCCCTACATGTTTGTAACATGTGGCCCAAACGGATCCTGTCCAATATCACCAATGATTATTTTCTTTCCAAAATTCACTCCACATACAAAATTGCATGTAAGCTAGGGGGGAAAGTTGCAGCTATATGACCCTTGATGGAGGAAAGCCTCTATCAGAAAGCTCTTCCAGACCATGCACTTCTTGACACCATGTGGCAATGACGAGATAGCATTTAAAATAGAAAAATCAAACTCCACTTAGAGCTGAAATAGATGAGAAAACCAATTTTACGGAGCAAAGTTCACAGTTTCTCCCAGGGCTAAAATTGTTACTGCCAGAAAAACAAGATGGTTTGCAGAGATTCAGGTTTCAGAGGATGAAACCTGTTGTGAAACCTTCCTCCTACTTATACTTTCCACAACAAAGAACTGCAAGCAACAGGAAAATATTTCCCTGGAAGTAAAGTCATATTTAAAATGAGGGAAGCATCAGGTGGGAAAAGGGAAAGGTTTAAATAGCCTGGGAATAAAGAATCCATGTAACTTTTAGGTGAGAGTTAACAGGAACTTCTCCCTTACTTCAGTGTCCATCTCTGCCTTGATATTGCCCAAACAAGAGTGTCCACTTCCTTCCACTTCACTGAAGTGAACCACAGTGGCACTGGAGGCACTTGGCTGTCCCCTGTCCCAGCAAGCTGTAGCTGTTCCTCCTGTTTCCATCTTTTACCCTGCATCTTCTTGTGCAGGAGCAGCAAGAAAACAGAATACCAGGAGCAAGGCAAAAGGTTACATTCTGTGGGTGGAATATGGGCAGGTGACCTGAGCCCTCCCACCCAGGCCTTGTGAAGGTGACAGAGGTGCCTGGTACTGCCAAGGGCGTGTCCTGTGAGCTGCCAGGGTGGCTCAGGTGGGTGATCATTTCTGCTGTGGTAGCTCAGGATCCTGCAGACAGGGGCCCCAAAGAAATTCAATCCATAGCCCTTTGGGCCACAAGCAATTTGTACGGTGATGCTTAAGTTGGATTTAATTTTTTAATTGACCCAATTCTCATGTAAGTGTCAGCATTAGTAGAATTTAAAAGACAAAGACCTTACTTTCTGGCCCAGAAAATCTTAGATTGGGAAATATTCTGGGGAAGGAGCTCTCTGTCTTATGCCAGGTCTCTTGCAGATACATCCACCTTCAGCCATGTCAGACACGAAATGCTGGGTTGATGCCACAGGACTGTGATATATTCTCATAGCTATGCTTGGACTCTTGAGTTTGCTTTAGAAAAAAGGAAATATATCTGTGTGGTCTTCAGCTCCATTCCATTACTCAAGTTCAAAACACAGACAGCATGAACTACATTTTCTAAAAGTGTGAAAAGGTAGTAAAAGGTTGCATGTATCAATAATCAGCCTCTTAAGAATGAGTTATGCAAGTAAGAGTTTAACTACATAAAGATTAACATCAATAAATACAAGAGATTAGTGAAAGGACTAAAACAGAAGGCTTTAGCAAAGAAAAGGAAAATACTAAACAGAAAATGTTACTCGTAGAAAACCAGATCTAGTTTCGTATACAACCTCTTCTGTGAATACAGCAGCATATGACAGAACACTTATTTGCAAATAACTGTTAGTGGAAAATGTGCTTTATCAGGTTTGTTTACTTACTTCTTGGCAAGTCTGGCTTGCAAGGAACTCAAACCCCATGCTTCCAATTAGAAAATCTTCCAAAGAAAATCACTAAGAGCAGTTGTTCTAACTGATATCTTGCTCCTATCAATAGGGCATTTCAGAGTTTCATGCTCTTTAATAATAGTCACTTTCCCATGACCTTGTCAAAAAAATCAGAGATGCCATCCCAGTGTCCAGAGCTGGGAGTTGAAGCACGGAGCACAGTACTCAGATATGGTTTCTAAATTAGATTAACATCTTGGTTCACCTGGTGGCTGAATTGCCCTCTGGAGTATGGAAAAGGGCCTAAGGTGCCGAACTGTCCTAAATTTAGGCGCCACCCTCTTCTTAATGTCTAGAGATAGCTGGGGATGAATCCAAGTTGGTGACTTGTCCAGCGTCCCCTCAGAAATTGATGAGGGAGTGGAGAAATGAGCTGAGTTCCTCAAACCCATGTCCTGTAACCTGCCCACTACATTGCCAGCCTTTCCAGTACATAGAGGTTTGTTTATCAAAACTGACTTTTTTTTCTATTTTGATTTGTCCATCACTTGGATTTTATGTTGCTTTGCTCAGAAAAGGTACTTGTGAGGTCTTCCTGAAGTTTGATCAGAGGTGCTTCTTTGAATTAATTAATATAATTGACTTTTGATGCCTAATTTTTCCACCTGTCATGTGGCCTGCTCCACCTTTGAATGAGTCTCCAAAGACTCAAATCAGTAGATTTCTGAGAGCTGTCTGGCGCTACCCTTTCCTGAGTGCATAAAAGCCTTGCTGAAATGAAGGTAATTAGAAAAAGGCATTGTTCCAAGAATAGTGTTGAACTTTCTTTACAGCACAATCCTTTGGCCAAGAGCATGTAGCCCCTCTGTGACTGCTTTGTCCCCTCTGTTTTGAGCCTGGGTTTGATGAGTGGGCTTGCTGGTTCCAGTCTTTTCTTTCTGAGAGAAATGAGTTTGGGCTAGGAAACACTATGGGCTTAGGTGTGGCCTGAACCATGGGTGTGGGTTTGTTTTTCTCCTGTTCCAGGTACTTGCTGTTTGATACTTTGTTCCCAATCCTCTTGGCACTACACTTAGGTGCATGACTGCCTGGAAAATGGACAGGAAAGTAGCTTTATTACAAGCCAGTGCTTCTAGCACTAAAGATCTGCTTGTCCATTTGGGCACATGCTCGTCTTCTTTTTTGACCAAAGTATATTTTGTGTGTAGACGAAGTGTTGATCATCTCTCTCCAGCTGCAGTTCCTAGTCTTCATCTGCCCATGTTTCTCCCAGGAGAAGGCCACTTTGTGAGGAAACATTGCACTAAACATGCTCCAGCTGTTTCTTGCACCTGGTCTCAGCTTGGACAAATTACACCGGGAGCTGACAGAGGAGAGAAACTCTAGACTAACTACAGTTATTAAAAAAAAAAATAATAAAATTCAGAAACTCTCCTTCTTATTTATAAAGGGACAATAAGAGAGACACTCTTTTTTTACATGGGCCATATACACATTAAAATATCTACATCTGAGGCAAAATATGGACCACATGGATCCAGGGTTTGTTATGGCAATTACTCATTGGTGACACTGACAAGGAGATTTTGTGACCTGTCAAGGCCAAGAAAACAGGAATAGCAGCTTGAGGATAGATGATGCCCCAGCACTGAGCTAAGATTACCGTACAGACTCCACCCCCTGCCTTTAGTTGTAAGAGCGAGCCTGTTCTGAAGTGTGCTTGCCACCTGCGGCAGTGGCACTCCCACAGCACACCACCAGTGCCTGGGAAATGTGTGGGGAGGAGGCACCACAGCAAGGGAAGGGGCTATAAATGTCTCCAGGTTCCCATAAGCAGCTAAAAAACTAAGATGCTTGACAGGGCTTTATGTCGATATTTGACATATATGGCAAATAGCATATAGGAATGAGGCCAGCATTTCTGGCTGCTTTCACTAAGTGTCCTCGAGGCATGTCTCTATTACAAATTTTTCACCAGCCATTTCCATTTTGACTTCTTGTCACAGCCTGAGCTGGTGCCCCTGGTAACTCCACTGCAGTCTTGGTGCCTGCAGCCAGACCTCTCTGTTCTTACTGTTTCAAGCAGGTTTACTTGCTATGTCAAAAAAAGGCGCTGCAGTTTCCTCAGTTTTCTCTAAGCACTTAGCATTGTAGCTGTAAGCATTCAGCTGAAATGGAGGAGGATCTGTAGGAAAGGTGTCCCCTGGGACTTTACTCTGATGGTGTAGCGTGGTGCAGAGCAAATGCCAGCCCGTGCTCTGACACAGTTTGTGGATGGTGAAGACTTTTCTGCCATTGCTACCAGCCCTGTATATGCAACATCCTTTGACTAATCCTGTTCCAGTTAGCTGAGTTGGAGTTACCCTGTTACCATTGGCATAACTATATGTGAGCCTTAAGAAGCTTCCTAGTGTCAATTCTCCCCAACATTTACCATCTTTTCACAGTTTTTAAAAAGTCTTCTCATTATTAAAGACAAACATAGTCCACCTTTCTTAACAGGATTATGATATAAAACCATAGCATTGGTTTCAATTTCAACAGAAACAATCAGCTTCTTACAATGGGTCTAGGATGAATCTTTTGAAAATAGGAACTGTATATATCACACAATATAGGTCAAACCATCAGCTGACAGAACAGGTCAGCTTTCTTCAAATTCTTGCAGACATATTTCCTTTTCAAGTGAAAATCATCTTTCTGAAAAGCTAAGTTGGTTTCACACCATCTGAAACAGTGAAAGCAGTTTCATTTCAGTTTCAGGAGGACAGAATAGTCCTCCTAAAATAATAAGGAGGGTTCAAACCTGACTGCAACAGAGTTTAGCATTGTGTTTTGAACACATTTCAGTGATTAGCAATCCATATAGTTTTATTCCCAGGTTTTAAAAGGGCTTTTAAATCACACTTTTCTCTAGGACAATGAAACCTAATTGGGAAGATATCCAGGCCAAATGCAAAGAAGAGAAAGGCCTCCTTTCTCAAGAATTTTGATCCTGACACCAAGATTTTTAACTTCGCTACAGCCACTGGTTACCAGAATTGTCTCTTTTCCCAGAAGAATTGGAGCTGGCAGTAAATTTTGAAAATGTGTTATTTTGTACAATGGAAAAGAGAAGTAAACCTCTTGCTTCCTTTGATGATTCAAAGAGTTTCCCTCTTTGAATTGGGCCATGTGACACAGTTCAAATCTTTGTCTGTTTCTTTGCAACTTGCTTGTTTCCTAGGCAAAGTGGAAATCGAAAGCATCAAGGCAAAGTGATCCTCTCAAAACTCACTTATCTTGACAGGAAAATGGTTTAAGATCAGGCAAAAAAAGGAATCCTCACTTCCCTTTTCTAGAGAAATTACACCATGTTCATTAGCAGATCTGTGTTTTATTTCCATCCACTTACCCTTGTTATAAGAATAGGAAGAAGCAGGGCGTCTAAGAGCACCTACCCTTTGCTGCCATTAGTATTCACAATTTTTCCACTCTTTCATTTAATAGAAATATCAGTTGTGACACTTGAATGAAATAGCATCCTGTTTTCCTTGAAGTTTGCTTGTGGTTGTGTAAGATATTCCTTACAATGAGAAGGTGGGATTTCCAACACTGGTAGAAAAGAGAGACTTTTATTGGAAACAATCATCTTTGCATCTCTGGGGAAACCCTACCATGTGTTTTCAGTATATAAGGGAGGCTTGCAAGAAAGATGGAGAGAGGCTTTTTATGAAGACCTATAGCGACAGGAAAAGCGGCAACAATTATATACTGCAAGGGTAGAATTAGATTGGACATAAGGAAGAAATTATTTATGATAAGGGTGGTGAGGCATTGGAACAGGTTGCCTGGAGAAATGGTGGATGTCCCAGACCTGGAAGTGACAGGGAATTTGGAAATGGATGGTCTTAAAGGTCCCTTTAAATCCCAAACATTCTGTGTTTCTTTGTGTTTCTCTCTTCAGCCGAGACCTTGATTGCTGTGTCCGTGCCACCATTGCCATGTGTGCTGTACAGAACATAAATGGGTGAAAGCTCAATTGCAGTAAAGGGGCTGGTTCTTGGACCTTGCAGGTGGCTCTGTGATATGAGAAATGCTGGGAAATCAGCAAGTGGGGCCAGCACTGCCCATCTCCAAAGCTGCAGCCAGGAGGGCAGGGAACTTGGCCGTGTGGCAGGCTGCAGTGGGGAACCTTCCCAAAAGAGACCAGTTCGCAGGATCTGGAGCTCTGTCTCCTCATCCTCCTCCTGAAGAACACTTAGAGCAGGTGAATTGCTGCCTTGAGATAGCGAACCTGCCAGGCACTTCCTTGTATCAAAGTACACTGTAGCAAAAGGAGGCACTGATTAGTGCGTGCAATAGAAACTGCTCTGCCAAAGCCTTTTTTTTTTCCATTTTTCATTTCTTTGGTCTTATCAGCAAGGGCATGGTTTTCTCAAAGGTTATTTGACAGCCCAGAGTCATGGAGCAAACACATTGGCCCATGGTATGAGAAATACAGCTAAGCAATGAAGGAATTACAAAGTGCTGCAATGTAACATTAACACTTGAGTTAGTCCCAGAGCACCACAAACCATAAAAGTGGTATTAAAGACAAAAAAATTAGGGAGTCAGTCCCTAGAACTGGGTACATGGAAGAAACACACATTCATGGAGGGCCACTCAAGAGAGACAGTTCCAACAGAAGATCCATGTGGCTGCTGGAACTGCAAGGTCCCTGCTGCGGTGCTCATTTGAACAGGTGACCTGTGCTCAGTGGTGCTAACTGCATGACCAGCTCCACTGGCTTTGAGAAGGTCTTTAAGCACATGCTCGAGTGTCTGCGGCATCAGGGTCAGATGTGTGTCCTTTCGTGGGATGCCAGTACATGACAAAGTGCAGGTGACAGAAGGATTTCAAACATCTCTTGAGGTATTGCATTCTGGGGAATTCTGAGAAAGGAAATTCATGTTTCTGAGCTCACAGGTGCATATGGTCACCCTGCTGAGGCCACTTACCTCTCGTAGAGTGTGCCTCTGTCATATAAAATCCAAAGCTCAGGAGCTTCATCGAACAGAGGACATTTCTCCTTTTTTAGGTTTGATCTTAGTCTAATGGGCTTCAGGAAATATTTTTTCTTCTCTCCATTCAGATCTGTCAGAGGCGTGGTTCTCTCACCACAAGGGTTTAGTGATGTTTTTTGAAGTGCTGAGGATGTTAGAAATATTAGACAGGATGCTGTTCTGGATCTTAAAAATGGCCATTGACATTTCTTAGAAAGTTTATCCCTGGTTCGGGAGACCAAGTGTAGGAAAATAGCAACTTGGAGGTGCAAATTGATCCAGGGCTTGTCTCCAGTTCCTATTATGGAGAGGTACTTCATTATAATAACGACCTTCAGTGATGCAATAAACTTCATGTCACATACCCTGTGGCATAAAACAAATAAAACCACCCTGCCTTTGTAGACCTAGCAATTATTTTTTAAGTCCCTACTTGGGAGGGGCCAGCGATAGGTTTATAGAGGAAAAAAGAGATTGCAAAAAAAAAAAAAAAGGAAGAACAATCTGGAAAGAAGAAAATGAGAGGGTGGTAGGAAGTTAAGATATGAATGTTTTCTGAAAGCAGTAGTTCACCAGATTCTGGAGAGGTAATCTAATGCAAGGAGAGGAGCCCAGGTGGTTCATTGCAGGCAATCAATACCACAACTCAGTATCAAGTTCCCAAAAGAAGTGACGTCGGAGGAGAAAAGATAGATAGATTTTCCCTGAGTAGTGATAAAATCCTGGTCTGTTCTGGCCTGGAGAGGCTGCTTAGCTATTCAAGACTAAAAAGCTGTGATGCTGTGTATGACCACAACAAGCAATTACTGAAATCTGCTTTTGTTTAATAGCTAAAAATCGAGGCTGAGACTTTCACCAAAAAAATGCCTAAAACAAGTTGCTGGTAAACTGAGCACATCTTGTATGGATTATGGAGGTACTCCAATTAAACTGTCCCACAGGATTCTTTTTGCTGTGGGCTGAATTTCCCCTCCCAGAACTTTTGCCCACAGCTTTCTCTCCCTGAGGGCTTCCAGGCTTGCATTTATTGTTCAAACTAATCAACTTGTTTTGATAAAATAAGGAACAGGAAAATGGGAATGCTGACGCTCTTAACTTTAGTGATAGGCGTCGTACTACATTGTTATCGCGGCGAAAAAGAGCCGGAGCCGGCCGCGCTTACCTCTCCAGCCCTGTGCAGCCCGAGTGCCTCTAGGTGGTGCCTGGATCTGCCGCCTGGCGCCAGGAGCCGGGAGCAGCAGCCTCGGGCTGGGCTCTGCTGAGCGGGAGATGCCACCAGTCCCATCGCACATCAGTGCCCTCCCGGCGCGGCAGAGGCAGCAAAGCAGGCCCCTCTCTCTGAGAGAGGGAGACTCGGCTAGAACTGGAAGGATCCCTGCACAGCAATAGGCATGCCTGCAGTTCATCCAGACCTCATATACAGGCTGCATCCAGACCTGACTGGGACATGTTCTCTCAAAGCTGCATCCCAAAGAAAACCACGAGTTGTTTTGCTTTGAGGATGCTGAAAAGCCCTGACTTCTAGAGAATTTGTGTCTATAAGGAAATGTAACCAAGTTTACACCCTTCAGACTGAAGTGTTAGAAGAGAAGAATGAAGTGGACAGGCTCATGGGTGATCAGCAGGAGCAGATGCCTATTTCTTTTCTGCTCTGCAGCCTATTTTGCTAACCTGAGCAGTGTGAAAAGTGTGGTGTGTTTGGCAGGAATAACTATAAGAGACACCTGTGAGGCAGAGGATGCCATGGAGGGCATAGAGCTGTCTCCTGTCCTTGACTGTGAGTATATTATTAAGGGCAGTGTTGTGTGAGGATAGTATTAAGGATTGGAATTGAAAAGCTGCACTGAAATTGTTAGGTGTGGAGCAAGTGGTTCTTTGGTATTTCTCTTTATATCTTTGAGGTGAGGAACATTAACCAGGGAGGTTCACAGCCCTGGGGTGGTCACACAACTCTTCAAAGTGCACTACGCAGCTAGGAAGCAGAGCAAATTATTAATTAGGAAGACAGGAGCTGCCTTGGAAGGCTTGCTATTTTCTTCCCTGATATGCCATCACTTTGAGTAGAGTGACAGTGCCTGTATTTAGTATAAGGACAAAGAATTCACCCTTGGGCTTCCTACTTGTCCCTACAGGCTTCCATTTGCTTGCACGTAAGGAGTGAGCAAACCTGGGACAAAGGATGAGGTGGTGTCACAGATGGATGGACATCTGAGAAGGGTCATCTCACTTGTTCAGCCAGAAGCAGGACATGCCTAGCTGGAGGAGGGGGTACATCTTTGACATGCACTGCTCTCCTGAGTAGGCTGAGGGATTAGCCCCTGGATTTGTTTTTCAGATGATCCCATACTAACAGCTTTGGGTGGATTTGGTTTTGCTTCTCCACACCGAGTCCTTTGACCTTTTAATCCTCCTGAAATAACCTATTCCTTCCTTGCCTCTGTCAACTCCCAACCCCACCAGATTTTCTTTTGTTATTTTTCTCCTTGGACATGTTTTAGGAGCTTGTCGCAGCTTTCCTAGTGGGCTGGGTAATTAACTGGTGGCAGCTCTGGCTCCTTCCTCCCACTGGACTGTACCTGTGGCTGTGCTTATTTAAGTGCTGCTGGACAAGCGTGTTAGATTTCCAGGTTTTTCTGGGCTAAACCAAAAGTCTGGCTTTTATGATAAATAAAAAGGCACATCTCTGACTTCTTTTCCCTTATTTTAACCTCTTCGTCCCTCATTCCAACTGGCAGACCCAAAAGGTTATGCAGTTCTAAAAGAGGAAGAAAATAAGCCTGTGGAAAAGAAAATTACAGCTGGTAAGTGAGGCCAGATATAGCCGTGATGTGGATGGGAAAGGGAGGAAAAGAAGAAAGCTGGAGAGAGCTCTGGGAGAAGAGGGCTGCAGAGCTGGTCACATAGCTGAGGTGAAATATTTTAAGGACCTGGAATGTGGGGGAGGTGCAGAACCTCCTAAAGCAACTGCACACATGGTCACTAAAAGCTGTGTGAGAATGTCTGTCTTTTACAAACCCAGGTTCAGCTCACATTGTTGTGAGGCTCTGAAAGAAGCAACCCAGCTAATGGCACCTCCATAGGGAGGTTCAGTCAGCTTTAGCCAGAGGATGGGCACATGCTGTGTTTTTTCCCTAAGATGGATAAGACACTGTCTCCAGCCATGTCCTGCTGTCTCCTTGGCTTCCTCTGCCATCAGTGGCTGAAGTAAGAGGATCACAAGTGGCTCTTTAAAAGCATTTCACACTGGTGCAGGAGAGGAATAATTAGTCCATAGTTATTTTTCTGGGCTTAGGTCTTTAGGCAGACAGGTCAATGCACTTCCTTCTGCTGTTCATCTTCAAACTCGTGTGTAGAGGAAATGAAGGGACTGCTGAGAAAATTGTGCAGTGCCCTGCAAGGCTTACAGGTATCTGAGATCCGTGGGAATTAACATTGCCTTTAAAATTATATATATACTCAAGATTTTCTCTCAAGAAAGATAAGCTTAAGCTTAAGCATGTTGGAATTGGAAAAGTCCTTTTCCCTCATCACTCATGATCACCTTGTACAAAACTAAGTGAGTTCATGGTAGGCTGACTACTAGGTGGCAAAATATGCAGGTGTTTCCTTGGCTTTGGACAAGAAAAGGCAACATTTTGGGGACTCTCAGCTTTCTCCCCTTCTCTTCCAGGGAGAGTTAGTTGGAGAGGGAATGCACAGAAAGGAAGTTGGAAAGCTGAGGACAGCAGCTGCTGTCAGTGTCTGATGCTGCAAGAGCTGAATGCAGAGGAGGAGGATGGCTATGCCTGATCCAACTCAATACAGGGACATTCACCCAAGGGATCAGAAAGAAACACAGTTATCTCAGTAGCTCATCCCACACCTCTGCACAAGGACAGCACTGCCAGACTTGAAAAGATGTGGATTTTCCCCACACAGCCCAGCAAGTTTGTTCATTTTCCTTCTACAAATAAAACTCTGCCAGGGTCACAGTTTCTGAACAGTTTACACTCACTTTCCGTGTGAGCAAAGGAAGGAACTATTTCTCACACTCCTTTGCACACCTGTGAAGGATGATAGATCCTGATCCTGATCCTGATCCTGATCCTGATCCTGATCCTGATAGATAGATATGATATGGCATAGATCTATAGGCATTATACTGCAGACCTGCTGTAAGACCAAGGTTTTGGGCTTAATCCTGTGTGATACATAGGGAAATAAATTCCATCCAAATGTACAAGACAAAGGAAGCAGCCTTTTCTCACCTGCCATGATGTCCAGTGACACGTTTAACTGAAAAGCAAAGCAAAGTACAAGGTGAAAAAATCTTCACAAAAATGTCCTAAGACAGGATGCTTTTTACTTTTTCCAGGCAGTAGCATAAATAGTCTGATTCTTAAGGGGCATCTGTGTATAGAAAAAACCAGAAACTTCTACAGCCTCTGCACCAAATACTGTTAAAGTAAGCATGGTAAATATAACCCTGAGCACTGTTTGTATTTAAAAAACCCAACAAATCCAAACCACTGAAATTTGGCAAGTCTTTAAAGTCAAAACCCAAGAACGGCTGAGCTGCCACAAGGGTCTTCAGTGGGATCATGGAGAGTTTTTGTCAACCAGTGGTTGGAAAACCAAAAAAATATATAAGAATTTGGGTCAATTACTTCTCCTAGGAGTTGTCTCACCTTGCTCACCCTCATCCAGGGCCCAGGTGCTACACTGCATCCCCTTCAAATCCTTGTGCATCCATTCAAATCCCTTGTGCGTTCTGCATGCCTTGTTATGGGAAGGATATCATGCTGCCACAATCCCTTTCCACGTGCATGGACACCTGTGCTGTGTCAGACCAAAAGCCACCAAAGCCCAAGGCAGATTCTTAGGAAGGAGTAGGAGAATTGAGAAGGAAATAATGTGAGACATCCCCATGAGTCACGGGAGACTTCCTGAGCTTTTGAATGTAGTAGCTTCCCATGGATTCCTATTCCACTGAGTTACCTAGTTTTCAGAAAACAGATGAGCTTTTTTGTTCACAGAATCTCACAGCCAGTTGCTGTGGCCCACTTGTATTTGGTGTGAAGAAAATACATGCCTTAGTTCATTTTCATTCTGCTTTATGATTCTTAATTCCTGTCGTGGAAGATCCTTACATGCCTCCCTCCCGAACACACAAGGTTTTACAGATTCCTGTCATCACCCTGTACTCCTTCCTGCCGTACTGGGACTGGTTTCCCATTCTCCTGTGCTGGTGTAAGTCAGAAGTAGCACAGTGAAGTCTGCAGAGGCTGTACAGGAAGCACGGAAGAGAATATGTGTGTGTGTGGCTTCTTAATGCAAACTCTGGTGTACCCCTGCAATTTGGCCCTAAGTCTAACAAAAGAGATTTCCTTATGTTACATCTAAAGCTATTTGGTGCCATTAGTAACAGAGCAATGAACCAGTGATCTTTTCTCTCCTGTCCAGAGGGAAAAGAAAACAGGGACTTGAATGCTAAATTCAGTTTTCAGCTTCATCAAGATATTTTTTCTGGTTTGAATGTTTTCTGAGCTTTGGCTTTAGAAGCGTTCAAATTTATATCCCATAAGTCCATGCTCACCCAGAAATTCAGTGAATTCAGGGGAAACAACTGGTCTCTGAACAGCTGTTAGTTTGGTTTTGAGTGCTTCAGAGGATCTTATTAAAATAATAAATTTCCATAGGAACTGCTACTGCAGCATTTTTTATTTTTTTTTCTTCCCCAAGAGGAAAGTTATGCAAGGCCCTGGATGATATCAGCACATCTGGACAGATCAGAGACTTGGGGGGGTTTAGTGGAAAGAGGAGAGAGACAATAAACAGCAAAGAAACTCGCGGTTTTCTCAGCTTGGGGCAAATGGTAGGATCCTGGAGAGAGATATAAACTCTGCCAGCACCAGGAGGGCCCTGCCTGGCTCTTTGCTCTCCAAAAGGGCGCTGGGTTTGGCAGCCATCACAGACAGCAAACAGCTGCTGATTGCTGCAGTGGGAAGTGCAAGGCCAAGCAAATTCGTTCACGATTCCGGCACTAAACACTCACTCCATAGCTACGGTTTGTATTTTTGCTCTCGGGGATCTCTGCAGGGAAGGTTTGTTCTCCCTCTTGCCTAAATAAGAAGTATTGCACAACAGGCAGGTGCTGGATGCCTTGGAGCAACTTCAGCTCAGTCCTGCCAATAGGAAAACCATGGGATGTGCATGCAGGTGGAGGGGAGCCTGCAGCAGCTCTTGCACCTCACAGCTACCACTGTGCAATTGCATCCTTTCAGTGCCTTCAGATGCAAGCCAGGGCAGCAGCTACTTGCATTTTAGTTTAGACACTCGCAGCTCATAAACACAACTCCCAGATCAGGTTCACAAGCCTTCAGGACACGACTGATGGTGCAGAGGGGGGCCCTCTGGCCTGCTGCTAAAAACAGATCTGCTCATTCAAGAGAAAGTGTTGCACAGGTTTGTTTTTTTTTAAAAAATTGCCTTCAGTTAAGTTTCTGCACACATCTTCACAATGTGTGTTTTTCAATAGAGCCACCTCTTAAAAATATAATTAGAGGTCAAATATTAATAGGCAATCCATGTCTTCAAATGTAATTAAAAGCACTGATACAAAACTGCCTCTGTCCAGAGAGTTCCTGGGCTTGGCTAAACTTTCAGGGGTTGGTCATTACTCTGAGGAGTAGAGTTGCTTAAATCACGTTGATTCATAATCCTCAGCAAGAGAAAAATCAATGCTGGAGTGCTTTGCTTGTATAACAACACGTTTTAGTGAGGCTGGAGTGTCTCTTCAATGAGATAATATCAGGCAGTTAAAATATGTAGAGAGAGCATCCTGAATTCATTATGAATCAATTTTTATCATTTTAATATTCTTGATTACAAAGGAGTTCCTGTATAACACATGGCTCTTTTTCTCTGGCAGTTCAACTCTTTCTTGTTCCTTGGTGCTCTCCCAGAGCAGACTGGTGGTGGGAATTACAGCAGGAACAGGCTGTTGATGAGCTTTGCATAAACTGAGCCACATAAACTCAACATTAAAGTATTCACAGACAGAGAGGAGAGCAGAAGGAAATGGTGAATAGCCCTTGCAAAGACAAAAATAAAACTTGTTATCAGTCTTTCTCTGTAGCTTCAGGTGGCCTGGCCCGAGTGAATGGGAGCTGGCTTCTCCCATGCCTGTGGACATGCCTGTTACAGCTCCTCTGTGGTTTTCCAGACAACTTTCCAGGGATAAAGTTATTTGACAGGATTTGGTAAAATAAACAATTTCATTTACTACCTTGCAAGACATGAAGAGTTCGGGACTGAGTGATGATAAATCATGGTTTCTCTTCAAAGGGTTAACCACATCACTTGGGCTGTGGCAGTATGTGTTAGGTCTACTCAGTTTGGACTGTCTCTGGAAAAGAGCACAAGTTTTGGGGTTTTTTTGCCTTTTCTCAGTAGAATAACCTGTTCCTGTAGGCTGAGCCCACACTCTACAGCTGCGTCTACCTCAGGTGATTTTTCCAGTATAGTGGCATCATTCACCAGCCATGTCTCCTTGCAAACTCAATCCTTCACAAACCCATCAGGAAAAGGACATAAATAGGCCTGACCTCCTGTTCTGCTTTTCATAGGCCACTGTAACTCTACTCTGCCTCAGCCCAATGAACTAACCAGGGCTTAGGAGGCTTATTCTGCTCAATTTTTTTTGGACAAATTGAGTACATGCTGAAAGTCAGTACCTGATGTACGCATGGCTTGCATGTGCACTATTTGACTATGTCTTAGTTTGCTTATTTATAGATGATTAAATACAAAAATAGATTAAAGCATTTGTATGCCAGAAAATATGTTTTGGATAGGGCTGATAAGCATCTTTTCATATGCTATTTTAATAGCAATAAATATGTAGAGATATGCAAAAACCAAGGGTTCCAGTGAAGAATGTTTCAACAACAGATGCTGAACACTACTAAAGCAGGTTTTATGCTTAAAATAATAATTAAAATTATTTAAAGCAAAGCTCCTAATATTCTGATGATACCATCATTCTTCTCTGAGACTTTTAGATGTTTTAGTGTCACTTGAACTGCAAATGTGTCTGTTTATTTGATAAATAATTCGTTGCATTTTCTTCTCTTCTCCCAGATGCCCCTTTTTACATTCAGCCGTGTCCTCCCTCTCCTTGACCTGGGCTATCATCCTGTAGCTTTGCATTTGCTGCACAGAAACCCCCCTTGCCCTGAGCTCTCAGTGTGGCTGAGAATCCTACCAAAGGCTCTGCTTCTCCTCAGGAGGTGAACTGCCACTGAGACATGCATCCATCAGTGTGCTGTCGTAAGTAATGGTGTTAGATAAAGTGTCCAGCTGGAAGGTGAGGAATGCTGCTTTTCCCATCAGAAAATGCCTACCCACTCCAGGGGCTAAACTGTGTCTAAGGCCCGTTTGTGCTGATGTTTTCTATCATAGCAATGCTCACAGGATGCAGGTGGAGGAAGCATTTTGAGATTTGGGGCTGTCCTGTATTCACAGGCAATTCTTGGAAAAGACCCCAAACCTCAGAAATTATACACGTGCTCCTCAAAACGTGATGTTTGATCTGGGATCAGTTCTCTGCACAGGAAGCAATGTTATTCTCTGCAGTTATCCCTAAGTGAAAGTTGTTACTCATGCAAACCTGCCCTTTCCTCAGTCAATTTAATGCAGCAAAGTGATGACAACTTATGCAAGCAGTCTTCCTGGCACATGGAATTTTTTCTGAGTGAGAAATAGAGATGCATCATTTTGGGGCTCTGACCTTTGGAAACTGCTCATGTACTCCATTCTTAATGAGCAGGCTAGGGAGGTTTTCCCCACGTCTACCTTAATATAAAGAAAATGCTTAAAACAGCCTTTTTGTTCTCAGCGATCCATAAAGAAGCATATTTTCAAATTCGTGCCCATGTTAGATTATTTATATCATTACAATTGGTCTCCCCATGGAATTTGTTAACATGTTGTTGGCTATTTTCATCCTCCACATGAAAATGAATCTACTGGGTATCGCAGTGCTCAGATATTATGAGGTTTTTTGATGAAAGACTTAAATTGCATCTGAGAAATACGAATTAGAGGGTCTAATGTCCCCCCAGAGGTTTAATTTAATACACAAAAGGAGCTGATCACTCCCCACTGAGGTCATTATATGGGAATATTTTTTCTAGCGAACAGAGTAATTGGGACCAGTGGAGATTGTTTCCCCTGCCCCTCTCAAGAAAAAAGGATGGGTCAATTTTGGCTGCCTCCAAAGGTTCATAAGTTTTGTGAGCGATCATGCCTGAGATGAATTTTGTTGTTGTTTCTCTAAAAAACAAAGAACTCGTGAGAGCCCCTGTTCGCGCACAGGTATTGCTTGACCTGGTGGCCTCTCCTTTCACCATTACAACATGGCACTGCAGGAAACCACTGAGATCCAGGTCCCCAGAAACCTGGGTACCCAAACCTGAGTGCCAACGCCACCTTCTTTCACTGTGAAACCCTTTGGAATGCGAAGAAACCCTCACAACATGTAGTGGGACAGTGAGAAGGACGATGCTCTCCCCAGAGGTTGCCCATGTCCTGAGTGTCTGAAGGAGTTCATGGCCAGGGTAACTGGCTGCTGCTGGACAACATCATGGAGCTGATCCCACCCCATCTGCTGTCCCTTTGTGACTGCTCTGTGGATATCTGAACTTAAGGGCTGGGCAGCCTAAGGCAGATCCAGTAAAGTCCCCACATACCCATTTAATTCCAGGATAAACAAACATGTGCTGAGATCACCCCCAAGTTATGGCAGCGTGGGAGCCAGAGGGATGTCAGCAGGTCAGGCCGCAGGGTCAGGGAAGATGATCCCACTGCAGTCCCTGGTACAGTACCATTAACCTCAGCAGCTTCTGGGCAGTTAAAATTTAAACCCTTGCATAAGTGGTTTGCTGAACTGGTGCCAGAAAGATCAGTGTCTTGCAGGACTGAGCCCATTAATTCTCACTCTCTGAGAAGTAGCGGGGGGAGCAGATGAGCCAGAAAGCTGAACAGCTTTGGACTGTTTGATCCAACCAGAAGGGCAAATTCCAAAGTCAAGGAAGCCTCACAGGCTTTGTAAAAAAAGACAAAGGCACTTCAGGGTTTTCATGCCACAACCATGCTTGGGGCTGTGGCAACAATTACTTTGCATGGATGCAGGATATTTTTGCACAGCAAAATAAGCCAAGACATTATTCAGCATGCCGATTTGTAGGCACAAATTAAGTGTATCACTGGTGTGAAATTCAGCCTCTTATTTCTAACTCGAGAAAAACTTCCCTAACACTCATTGTTTTTCTCAATCTCCTACTGAAGAACAAAGCACTCAGGAGAACAGGCAGCCAGGAGACACACTCACTCCCTGAGTGCCACTAAACTTCTTTAATGGATACAGATGATAACAAGTATACTAAAAACAATAATAAAATTATGACTCAAACAGAAGCAATATACTTCCAAAACAAGGCCCTCAACCACACGGGTTTCTCCCAGTGGGGAGAGGCTGTGAGAACAAACAAGTGACACCTTTTAGTCACGTCACTTAACTGCACACCTGGAAAGCGCTCGGAGCTGCTGGTGGTGGGGATGACGCCGTAAGACCCTCTGCAGAACATAAACACTGCACTTCAGTACAGGCTTTCACAGTGGTGTAGATGGAACCATTATTTTTCCCCAGGGTTTTAGGCACTGGATTCTTTCAGGAGCCATTTAATTATTTCGTTTTATTTCTGCTCAATCTGTATAGCAAAGCTTAGTAAAAGGACTGTTCATTTTGATGAGATTCCTCAGGGAAACCTCAAGACAAAATAGCAGTAATTTCTTCCACATATAACTCACCAAGAAAAATAGCAGTGGAAATAAAGGGGTAATAACAGAAAGGGGAAGATTATCTTTTAAAAGCAATTGGTTAATACCAATGCACAGCGAATATATATTTAATGTCATAAACATTGGTTTACTTGGGGAAGACATGAGGAAATGTCAGGAGCAAAGAGACTCTTACAGCTAAAATGAAATTAAAATTGGCAAGTGTAAGAGGAGAGGGGAGGGAGGGGGAGAGAGACTCCCACTGGTTGGAGTCCCATGGTCCTGATGAAGACTCGATAGCTGTACCCCAGCTGTGTGTTTCCTGCTGGTCGGGCTGCCAAAGCACCTGCTAACCTGGTGGCCTTACTTGTTTTCTTTCTCCTTAGAGGGAGACAGCTGAGGCAGAGACCTACAGATAAATACACACATCTGTCCCTGGTGTGAACTTGCTTGCAAAGAGGAGACAAGTAATGAAGTCCTGTTCCCTGAACATGTGAGGGCTTTATTTCCTCTGCCCTGAAACATCCAACATTGCTGATCCCCAGGCTCTTGACCCAAGCAGCCCTACCTTTCTTCCCATCCTCTGGCTACACTTCTGACTGATGACACCTTCTTTCTTCCAAGCATGAGGACACAGGCATTTCAAGGCTCTGCCTGCCACTGGCAGTCCCTTCCTTGCAGGACTGTCCCCATACCCCAGCTGAGAGCTTGGTGTTGCTGCCTGGGGCACTTGAGCAGGGCTCCTGCCAAGCCTGGGAGATGCTGCCTTCCAGAAGGAAGAGGAAACCCCATCCAGTGATTATCAGTATCTTTTCTGATTATAGATCTTTGCTCATGCCTCCACAACCAAGGTACAATCTATGTTCTTAAACTGATTAAGAGACCACCGTGACCAGGCCTGCAAAACAGCGCAATGTTTTCTCACCTATACTTGTTCTGAACCTTCTGGGCCCTGAAACTTCAAACACACACTCAGCTCTGCAGAATTTTAGTTTAGTAGCAATGAGTTGCCCCTTGGACTTCATACACACCTGACTTTATGGTTTGTGATTGATGTGGTAACCATTCCCCCGGTCGGTTACACTGCTTGCAGTGGGTCAAGCACATAAATCGTGGCAGGTTTCAGGCTTGGACTTTAGGATAGAAACTCTCCCCTAGAAAATGTGTTGAAAATACTCAGTGGGGTCCAGCTCTAAGCTGAGGATATTGGTGACACTGAGTGCCTGGAGGGCAGGCATGGCTCAGTGTCCAGCACGTATCCCTGCAGGTAGATTCGTCCTTCCCTCACACCAGGCAACCAGCCAGACACTGGGATCTTAAAAGCAAACTCCCTTCCCATAAATTCATATGTCTATAAATTTTACGGCCATAGGGAGCATTAGGACTCTCTGCTCTATCTTTTGTTTAATTGGAGCCAAAGAGGCTCATTCAATAAATTCTGTGTCAGCTCAGAAGTGGTGATTGAGCCATGGAGAAAGTTATCCAAATATTGACATAAGACTGAAAGGAATGGAGAACATCCCATATTAAACTCTTCTCATATTGGCTATGTATCCTCATTTGCCTTCTATCTTTGTAACAACTCACATGTCTCACTTAAGCTTCTAGCTTTAGGTCTTTGCTGTTTCTTTATTCTTTTTCTTTGCCAGATTGAAAAATTTTCCTCTGCTCCTCCCTCCAAAAAAAAAAA
>VXBC01000799.1:261521-390150 GCA_013399945.1 Ploceus nigricollis | reverse complement strand
AAAAAAAAAAAAAAGCCCTTGTTTGAGATTTAATAGCTTGGTTTTCCGAGCTACCATCACTTATACTTCTCTCTACTTCCATGGGCAGGCTACTATTTTGTTGCTAAAATCTGCTTTATTTTCTATTACCTACCATTTTATTTTAGTGTGAGAAGCCCTGAAGAGCTTAAAGAGAGCCTCTTGAAGGAGAAACAGCAGCCATTTAAACTGTATGGCAATTTTTGTGATGGTTGTTCCTACAGATGTCCCTGGCACAACAGATAGACATGTAGATGTTTACCTCAGCTGAGGCTCTTGGTGCTTGGCCAGCAAGGCCATGTTTTTGCCATAATAATAGTGCCTTTGAAGAATTAAATTACAGAGTTGGAATGACTTAGAGCAAATGCTGATCCCAGAGTTATAATGTACTGACTGGACTACTGGAGCTGTGTTTGGGCATTCAGGCATTAGGTCTTCCATATTTGATATTAATTCTCTTCATAGGGTTGTTCTCTCTAATTTTTTACAAGGCAGAAGTCTTGGGAAAAAGCAATTATGAGAGAAACATATATTATACAGAAAGAAGCCTGAGGCATGATTGCTTTTACAGCAGGCAGCTGCAGGATCCCATACATAGCCAATAGCAATACAAAGCTGCCTTCCTTGTGGTGCAGCAGATGTGGTCAGCAAACACTTCGAGGAAGACTCAGGAATTTGGTGGGTGTCAAACAGACCTGGGGGTGTTCTTTTACAGTCGTTGTGGCCATATCCCTCAGGCTCACACTGGGTCAAGAATGAACAAATTTCTGCTGAACAGAAGAGAGAAAAGCAAGTGGAAAGACAAATACCAGAGCTTGTCTTCCTCGCCTTATACAAACACTGTCTGAGAAAGATCCACTCCAAAAGTATAGGAAAATTGATGGGAAATGGGAACAAGGAGGTAGGAAATAGTACTCTCTTATCTGGAGAGAGTCCTTGACAAAGAAATTTCAGATCAGGTTAGTTCCACATCCCAAAACAGCTGCAGTCCTGGGCCTGCCCATCATTGCTTTTCCCAAAATCTTCCCCCATGCACAGACAACTTAGCTCTCTGTGAACCCAAACTGAACTGGATTGCGCCACTTCTAGTGCTCAAATCACACCCACAAGAATTAGAGGTCTGACTTGATGTTTACCATAAATAGATATTAAATGTGAGACTGAGTGTAAAGCAAGCAGCTAGAGTCAGTCTGAGCACAAGAATAATTCTTGCTATACGTTGTGGCAAAAAAATCTGCTCATGTGAGCCTCTGTCCTGCTCCTTCCTCTGCGAGACCACTCTGTGCTAATGAAAAATTCATCCATCCAGAGCCAGAAGCTTTCTTGCTGCCCCCTCTCCCTTCCACAGTCTGCCTCTCTGCTTAAGAGCTCCTCTATAACCCACACAAATTTCTGGCTGCTAAGCCCAGTTGATATCCCATTTCCAATCTATGGATGTTTTCACACTGATGAGCATCTGCTTCAGGCTTCTTGCCTTACCCAGACCCTCAACCCATCAACTTTGGGGCAATTTCTCACCTAGCTGTTCACATCTTGTATGAGACCAGGTAACAATTGTTCCTTGTTCTCCTTCCCTTATTCTTTATCCTCCCCCTCCCCTTACATCTTTCCTGACATAGCTGACTCCATATGGTGCTTCTCAAACTGGAAATCTGGTCTCTTCAGTGTTGGGATTTTCCCTGAAATGACTGGAGAAGAGGAGCCTGTACAGACTCCTTTTGGCTTGCATGAACAATAGGACAACTTTCTCCCTTTCCTCCTGCCGATTTTTAAAATAGAGCTATTAGATTTCTGTATTGTTATTCTGCCTGACTTAATGAGCCATTCTCCTCAAACACTTCACGTTAACATGTTTATGTATTTGCTTGCCTGGCTGGGTTCTTTAATAGCATGCCTTTGGTTCAGGTGCTCCCAGCAGAGGCTGCTCTGCCAGGCTGCAGGAAACTCTCCATTCACTGCAGCTGTGTCTCCAAATTATGCTCTGTGACTGACTGCTTTTGGTGCAATTGCTCAACAGTAATAAGAAGGAATTTGATAAATTTGATCTTTTTCTACAGGACCCATTCACACTGTGCCTTGGAGAGATGAATCAGTCTCATTCTTAGCAGGTTTTTTTTCTGCAGTATTAGCCGAAGGTCCTAGCAGGAGGATTATTTAAGAATAGAGTCTAGATTAAGATATCCTGCTAACCTAGAATGTGGCTAGGAAGGCTGATGCAGGGAGTACCAATAGGTTTGGGGGATAACCCTAGAAGTAAATCCATTTTAATTTTAAACAAGTTTGGCAAGCCAATGCCATCCTTGCCAGAAAAGGGATGTCTGATCTGGCTGGTTGACTCTGGTGAAGCTTGTTTCCAATGTCAGGCTCATTTCTTTGACAGCTGTTAGAAGATCTACACCTGCAGGGCTTTTCTTCTCTCTTTTGCCCTTGTGCTGGGTAAACTTGAGTTTTGACTGATGTAGCAGCCACAAGAAGGCAGGCAGTGAGAGTAAGCCTATCTACCATACCTACATTGTTGAAAGCTTCCTGTGAAATTGGATTAGCACTTAAATGTTGTGTGACAGAGCTTTATGTTCTAGGCTTTGTAAATGTTCTCAAGGAAAAAGGAAAAAAATCACTCCTCAAACTCTGTATCATTTGGGGACAATTATAGTATTGCCAGATTAATTACAGTGTTTCTACAATGCTCTCCTCTGATTCTACTATTAGAACACAGCAGAAATCACAGTCTGTTTTGACCTTTATTCAGAGTCTCCTGTTAAAGTGACTTTCACAACAGAACTCAATTTGTCACATTTTATTTGTACTTTAATTTTATTATTAACAGATTAATGAAGCTGGTAATGGGTTTCCCAATGCTCCCTTTGGAAATGTGAACTGTGTCCCTTCCTTACATCAATCTGCTGTCAGCAGATGAAGTGCCTTTGCAAAATGCTATTAACTGTTACCAGAAGCAATTAGTCAAAATAGCAAGTCAGCTTCAAAAGGAGAGGCTCCAGATTCCCTCAGTGTGTTAGGAAAAGCACATTAGTAGGATTTAATCTCTCCAGCAGCCACAAGCTTCAGGCCCTGCAGTAGGTGTCTGGGTTAATGACACATAGAAATGCGAATATATCAGGCTTTAATTTGCTTGAAGGAGCAATGCCAGGTTAAAAAAAAAATATTTTAAAAAATCACTTTCTGGTGTCATTAACAGCAATCCCCACAGTGCCAAAAATGTCCATGCTCTGTTGTAAGATACTGTCTCTGTGCCAGTGTTAAAAATCCATGAGCAAAATCCTGGCCTTCCCAAAGGCAGTAGGAGGCTGCTTGTGACAATGCTGAGGCCAGGCTTTGTCTTCTTTGTCTTAATTTTCTGGCCTAAACAAATATTTGAAAAGTATTTCACATCACCTTCCCTAGCATCAAATTCCAACCCCTTCTCAGACAGCTCTCTTTTTTATGCTGTGCCAGAAAGTCACAAGATAATTGCTAATGAGACACACACAACCTCCAGCTCCACTTCCCCCCTGGGAAGTGATGCTTTGGCATCATCATTATTCTGACAGCTTTATTGTCTGGTCAGTATTCCACAAGGGGGGAAACCCTGCACATGGCAGGGGGGGTTGGAATGAGATGGCCTTTAAAGTCCCTTCCAACCCAAGGCATTGCATAATTTGATGGGCCTGACAAAATTGCGTTACCGTGCACATAGAGAACACGAGGTGTGCTCAGTAAATGGTCCCTAGCAGGAGGAGGTAAGAGTCTGAACCCTTTTGAGGAACAAAGTAGCACTGGGTAAAAAGCCAGCAGTCCCCAGCTCCCACGTCACTGCCCCAGATGAACTGACAGGGAGGAATCTGGGGGAGGTGAAGCATCTGGTTTAATGTCCTACATGTTAGAGCAAAGTCTCAAGCATATGCTGTGGTATTCCTACTGCTTCCCAGATTGGACATACCAACAATTGCCCCCCTCCTCTTTCAAATGTTGGAAAATGATGTCATCCATCACTATTTCCAGTGCATTTCTAAGTGCGTGTGTATTGCATACATGGGTCCAATTAAAAGGGGAAGGTCACGAAAACAACAGAAATTCCACTGATACTGAAAATGAAAAAGATTATCCATTTGTCCTCAGGAATGGGCAGTGAGGTTTCTGTTTCTATGCAGAAGGTTAGTATTTTTCATGTCATATGGCCCTAGTTCCTTCAAACCCAGTCCCACCTCCTTTGGGTGGTTGCAGTGGCCCTGATGGCTGCCTGAGCTGCATCGAGGGGCAAAGTCTGGGCTCAGTTCACATGCCTCTCACAACCCTGCCATATGCTGATACTCCCACACTGGGGTGTTTTTTTTGGACGCAAAGAACAACTCAGCACCAGACCTTGAGGACATTTTTCCTCAAAGAAAACATAAACAGCTGAACCCCACCCAGGGACTTGGACAAACTACAGTCTTGATAAAAACCACCACCTTTTATTTTGCCAAGGCCTCATTGATTAAAAATATGCAGATCTAATGATTTTGCTGAGTGTTTGCAGAGTGTATTCCTGCTGGGTATTCTTTCCTCCACTGCCTTCAAGTGAGTATTCACAGTGCATAAGGTTAAAAGTGTTTCTTTTCCCCTCCAAGTGCAGAAGGATACAAGAAGAGTTAGAAGTCTAGGACTAAAAAAAAGCCTGGCACCGTCCACTCTAAGATGTAAGAGCAGCACATCCTATCTTCTTTGATATGAGCTTAACGACAGCAAAAGACTGTCTTCTGGTCCCTCAGTCAGCTCTTTCCACTGATTGGAGGAAGAGCTTCTTGAAAAAACACAATGCATTGTTCAAACACTCCCATAAAAATGGCCTTCTGGCTATCCAAACACGTTGTCTGTCGTCTTAGATCAAGCATGGCTCTTACACTTAAACATAAGGATTAAAAGGCATCCATTAAAAGGAGAGTTTAAAATTCTATTTTAAAAAAAGCTCAGAAGCTTAAAAGACTAATTATTTGTGTAATCTTCAAGATCAAACGTTGCTGAAATAAAGACTTTAACTCCTTTATCAGATAAAACCTGTGTGCAAAGATTGCAAGAGGAGAAGAGACTATTAAGATAATCTAGTTTGACCTCATGACCTCAGGTTTTGGCATTTCACTGGTACAGGACCCTTTCAGTTGTTCATGTAGCTATTTATAGAAAATTGAATAAAACCACGGAGGCCGCAGCAGACTACATAAACTTGAAAAAAACAGACCACAGGTGTTCATGTTCCTTTAATTTTTGTGTTTGTAGGCAAGGCTCAGTGCTTAAAGGGATAGTCCCAAGTCCTCTGCTGACGCAGTTGGTGCAGGTCTTGCTGAAGCTCATGGACGTCATTTTCCATCAGATGAGAATCTAGCCTGAGAAGTTCCCAACTGTAAGAGATAACTAAGTAAGTACAAAAGTGCAAATACCTAGAAAGGGCAATTTGCAGAAATCTTTGGGTAAACTACATTCCCAAAGCTTCTCTCCATTTTTCTTCTTTTTGTCTTTCTACTTTTAATGACAAGAGCTTAGGATTGTGTTCACTGTGCCAGTTTTCAGCAGGACAGCAGGGAGAAGCCGGGACACGTTTCTTTGTGTGTGTCTTTTCTAATCTGTTAGAACTGTCTGATGTCTTCATATCTAATACGTTTGGGACCTTTGATCTGAGTTGGAGGATGTCTCAAGAAGGAGTGATGATTCACAGGAAAACAGGATATCCACAGGGGAGCCAGTTGCTCAGTCCAGCAGAATTAATCAGCATTAGATGTGTGAGCTCTTGCTCTGAAACACTGTAAATAAGAAAAGCGTCACAGATCATTATAGGTGTGGGAATAAACAAAGAGAGAAACACAATTTAAATCTCTAAGTGTCAAAAATGGTTTCTGAACCACCCACTTGATTTTTTGGTGGAGCAAAACTGTCTGGTGTCCAGATGAAAACATGACTTCTGTTTTGCAAAGAGGCACTGTTTCAACATTTGCTTCTGTTCTGGCACCCAGACTGTTTTTGCAAACAGGGACACACCTAACACTGGCTAACAGGTCTGAAATACGAGAGCTGCCTTCCTGTGCCCAAACAGCCCAACAGCCTGAATGAGATGGCCTTTTCTCCCTGTCTCCCATGCTCTCCCTGGCTTGCTCTGTCTTGCAGCTTGGTTTATCTTTCCCTCTTTCTTCTCTCCTGGCCTCGTTTCAGCCAGCAAGTGCCTGCAGCTGGCCTGGCCAGAGCACAGGAGCTTGGAGCAGCCTCCTGGGAAGGAGGTGTAATTAATGGAGGTGCCCGTTCACCCAGGGACCTGAGGGACATCAACCTCCCTTGCTGTGTAGTCCCTGGCTGATGAGGAGGGAGCTGGTTCTGCACTAGAGGATGGTGACTGCATCTTCCCTGGCACGTCTTGGTGGCAGAGACTGCCACTAACACTGCAGTGTTGGTAGCTGAGTGTAGAAGAAATGGGCAGCACCATGTCCTCCTCCTCATGCTCATGTGTTCAGAATGAAGCCCTTGTGATTGGCTTGTACAAAGGACAAAGGACATCACTCTGGACATAGTGTTCCTGAAGGATACTACTTTGTTAGATCCTGTGCAGGACACCTGGGTGCCAGAAGGGCAGCTGCTCAGGCTGGGGAATGTTTGAGCATTAGCAGAATCAGGGGATGTAGTAATGTTCAAACAGGGAATTTTGGCTTCTTGTCAAAATTCCTTCTGATTAGTCAACAATTTCTGTCAAAAGATGCCTTTTAATCCTTCATTTTGACTTGATTTGCCTTGATCATCAGGGATGGGAAGGGTTAAGTCTCAAGATGATGGCCTTCCACTCAAGTGCTTCAGGTCTGAGTAGGTCCTGTTCATAGAATTATGTTTGAGTTGGAAGGGACCTTTTAAACATCATCTATTCCAACCCTCCTGCAACGATGCAAACTCGTTTTGCAAAATCTGCTGCTGCACAAGGCCCAGCACTGAGCAAAATCCCTACTGGTGCACCTTGTCCTTGTGCTCGTGGGAGGTGAGTGGATGTTCTCGGTGATGCTCCCTCCGTGCTGTGTCCCTCACTGCAAGTTCATGTCCAGGGATTGCTCTTGCCTTCCACAGGCACTCTGTGAAAAACCCCTCATGAAAGTGGGGCTGCAGTGGGGATGAGAGCTGTGCCAACAAGTGGGCTCTGAACTCACTTCCATACCTGGATCTGGAGCAGGGAGATGATGGGGTGGCAAACGCCTCTTAGCAGTCTGTGATTTTAATGGAGAGCTTATTATTTATTATATGAGATGGAACTGTCACCTGTGTCACATGCTCTCTTTCTCAGGAGGAATCCTACCCTAAGGTATTTAGGTACCAACACCAAAACACCTCAGACCTGCAAATGGAACTTCTGAAGCCCAAAGGGATGTTGTAACTGCCTAAACTCAACAAAAAGAGGAAATGCTGGGGGCATTTGACTTTATAAACAGCCTTCAGTTGGCCCATTTCCAGCACAAATGCCTCATGCATGGTAATGGATTTCAAATACACTAAAGAGCACGGCCACAAAACCAAACAAGCCTTAACATTTGACCTTACTGGGGAAAACAAGCCTACAATTACCAAAGAAAACTAAGCATGCCTAGCTAATTGACTCATCTTAGAACTCTAAGTTTTGTTTCCATGACTGAACCATCGGAATGTAAAGCCTTGCCATCTTTCAGCTAGCATGGTTTCCTTAGATCTCATGGAATATCTGAAAATCACCAGTCACCTCCTAACATTTTGAGTAGTCTGTTCAGTATAAAGAGGAGAAATGTACAGACAAACATAAATGGCAACAACACCTTTTTTTTTTTTTTCCTCCTGATTTAACATTCCTGGAACAAAACATGAACATCAAATTAATGAATTACAAGCTGTTACACCCTTGTTGCTGTATGCTCATCCACCCACAAACATTCCATATAAAATTACCTAATAATCAATTTGAAGTACTTTAAAGTAGCTTTTCTTCATCCTAATTCAGTAACAGAATCAGCAGTCCAGTGTCTAGAACTAAGACAGGGGTCTTATCCTCAAAGATATAAGCCAGAAATGGTGTTAAGTCTTTGGTGTTTTAGGTATCATTTAAAAAGACCATCTGTAGGTGCTGAGACTCCTTACAGGGAACAGAAATTTCCCTAAGACATGGGAAGACAATTCTGGCCATGTTTTTTTTAGTCATTCATAATGTAACATTCACAATTAGAGACTGGCCAGAAGTCACCTAAGATTGGGTGACACTTTCTGCTCCCATGAAAAAACAGGAAAGCAAGGGAAGGAGGAGATGGTCATACTCATCTCAGAGGATCTCTCCAAAGCAATGAAGCAGTGGCCCATCAGATAAGTCAGCTGAAGGTATCTTGAGTGAGCACTCTCACTTGTGGATTGTTTGGTTTCCATGGCTCTTGGCAAGTCACTCATGCTAAAACTGAGAATTTTTTATTTTGTTTTGATGAAACTGTCCCAGTGTTAAACACATGTTTGAAGGGCAGTTTACAGGTTTAAACGACAGTGTTTATGAAAGCTTAGTGAGGATTATCTTGCAAAAGATGAGGACTTCTGGAATAAGTTACATAGTGACAAATTAATTTTATATTCTGTTTAACCACATGTCAGTAAACTCAAGGCAAGAAAAATCTGTTAAGAAACCATACAGAATGTTTAGCTAAGTGTAAGGCATGGTATGTCTGTTTCGTGGTACATCTCTGGCTCTGAGGTGGGCCATATTGTGTTCAGCCTACATAGGTTGTCTGAGATGAAATGCATGTGATGGGCACTTGAATGTGTATGCAAAACACTGCTGTCAGACTTTCTGGCAGGAGACTGGCTGATATGGACCAAGAGCGGGCTGCTCTAGCCTCAGGGCATAATTTACAGCAACCTAAAGCTCAGCAAATTACTTGAGAAAGAAAGGGACTAAAGGTGTCTACAGCAGCAGTAACCACAGCAGGGCAGAGCATCCCTGCACGTACAAAGTACTTTATTTCAGCTGTGGTCCAGAAGCTGAGAGTTGCATCTGGGGATGTAATGCTACAGGTCAAGAGATCTGAGGCCAGGACATTGGACATGTCTGTCTCTGGTTTAGTTCATGACCTAAGAAGTGACAGGTAGGCCATGCTGCAGCTTATTAAAGCCCCAACGGGAAACACGGACACATTTAATAGAGTTCATGTTCCAAACCCATTATTATTGTTATAATATGGACATGCTGCCTCCAAAATCAGGTACCCACATTACCAGCAAACATGATGTATTGTAAAGATAAACCAAGTAAGAGTAATTTGAAAGAGCTACAGGCAACTGGCCACCGGCCACCGATTCTTTTTCTAGTGAGGACTTTTGGCAGATCACAGAGAGGCATCTGCACAGATCCCACAGAAGCTGGCTGTGTCGTGTCTGTACTCTGGCTGTATTTGTACCTAGCCTTTAGCTGGCACCTGCCTGCACCCGCCTGATGGGAATAGGTTGTGAGAAGATGCCAGAATGTGCCTGGGTACACTGAGGAGCAACACTTGTTCTGGCCCTTTAATGTTTAAACAGCTGCGCTGGATTTGCCAGGGGGTGTCCAACAAAGTAATTAAAAACTGATCCCTGAGTAAACAGCCCGGTGTTATTTATTCCAATTCAGCTGTGATAATTCACGCCATCTGAAGAGCAGCCTAATATTGCACTGGCAGGTTTCTGAGATGTTCGCTACTGCTTTGAACAGAAGGATCCTTGTGGCAAGGGGAATGTGATTTCCCTATCACTGATGACTCTGGACAAGACAATAAAAGATACAACACAATTTAAAACAAAAGGAATTAAATCAGAATGAAAATGTAATTGCTAACGCAGCAGTCACAGGCTTGTGCTCATGCAGGACACTCATGTATGCTGACATATTTATAGACCTTGGTTACAGGCACTAATAGAGGAGATGTACAGAGATCTTCTCTTAGTCTGGTCACGCTCCTAATTTGTTTCTTCTTCTTGTTGCACAAGCTGTAGAGGCAACTCAAGGAATATCCATTTGGAAACATCCTAGAGGGAAGGGAAACAGTGTAATATTCAGGACCACAGTCTTCTACAAAACTGATTTCCTCCAGCCTTGATGTGAACATTAGATATATCTGCAACTACCTGCTAATAGTTGAGTTCCTGCTTCAAATGTGGCTTATCTGCTTTGCTTGGGTAAGTGATGATTCAGAATTTGTCCTCAGATCTCTTGACCTGCAGCTTTACATCCCCAGAAGCAACTCCCATCTTCTGGGCCTTATGGCTGAATCAGTGCCCATTGTCTTGGTCCTTTCTCCCTATTGTCCTAAAATGAACTTACCAAATTACACATCTTAACGTTCTTCTTTATGACATATCTGTTGTCATGTCATTCTTACTCTTCAAGATATGCTTCCATCTCTTGCTCTTGATGTCTTCAAAACACCTAGAATAGAAAAGACAGATGCAGATCACCCAATTCACCAAGCTGAATTTTCTGTTAAATTGGAGACTTCCTGGAATTAATCCTGAGCAGAATACGAGCACTCAGACACCACAAATTGCTCATCAAGTAAATATTTAAGATGTGTATACAGTAAATCTCTGGAGCTTAGTAAAATCAGGACTTAGGGGCATATGCAACAGCAATTCCTTACCCACTGCTGCCTTATAAAACTCAGGAAAATGGTAATAAGTTGTGATGGCATTCAAAATTTTGAAGATAGTTTTACTTTGCTGTAAAGCTATGATTCTGTCATCTTTTTTTGGTCATGCTTTAGACAAATACGCTTAAATTAATTATCACAGTTCTAGTTTGCTGGTAGGTGTCCATTTCAAAGGAGCTAAAACTAATGCAAATTTCTTGAGCTCATTAACTGCAAACTGTCACCTGATTCTACTAGAAGTAGTTCAGGCTCTCAAAGCACATGTAACACAGCAATGTTTTGGTTCTAGCTTTGGCTGGTTGGGGTAATTTCACATAGGTAAAAATGATAATGGTACAAGACACATTGACACCACTACTACACTTAGAACATACAAATGCACAGTGACACTTCACACAGGGGTTGCACGTAAGACACTCACAAATGTCCGGCGAGCCCAGGACTCTTAATTCTCATTAAGCTCAATGTGAGTTGAGAGTGCTTGGTGGTTCGGGTGCTCGGGCCCTCAGCGAGGCTCTGCACATTCATGTCAGAGACAGGAGTAATTTCCTCTTTCTAGTGTGTGTGTTTCTAATTGCTAGATTAGTACAATTGCCTGATAATCACGAGTAATAGAAATGGCTTTCTGGTCCTGAAGTGCTCTTTCTGGAAGTTAATAAAGCTCATTCAACATCGCCTACAGTTTTACAACACACTGTAATGGAATAATGTAATGAGTACAACGTGAGTACTGTACAAAAGCCAGTGTAAAGTTAAAAATGGATCTAGGGTAGTGCTGTTTTTGAATATGAGCAGTGCAAGGTATAAATTACTTCCTTGAGATGGATACAGGAGTTAATCTGTGAACAATGCAGCCCAGCTCACATTCAAATTCGCTCCCTTTTTTTTTTTTCCAGATTTGCTTCCCGTCCTTTTCTTCCAGTTGTTTTATATGTGTTCATCCTTGTTAATTCCATAAAGGTGATCATGCTTTTAATTTACACCTTCCAGTTTCCTACTGGAATTTAGCTATTAAAGGGGTTATAAAAACTTCGGTAACAATGTGATAAAAGGACACAGTAGGAAACCAACTCTACTTAAAAATTACAGCATGAATCCCAAGTCAATTTGAAACTTCTAGGATTGTGTAGCCCTGTCACTTGTCAAATGTGTCTCCTGCCATAGTAGAATTGCCTCAAAATTCAGTGATAATTTTACATTGTTTTCACCATGTGCAAACAGAGGATTGTTAAATTTCATTATTCCGGGATCCATCCATGTTTTGTATGCCCAGTATGACAGGTTTGTTGTTAAAACAGCACATTAACTGTATGTGTAAAACCTCTAGTCCCTTCTTCTTTCCCTGCATGAGTAAGACAAATTTGTATTTAGGGAGAAAATGGCTTTGTCTACCTGTAAATGAAGATCTCCTGAAACGCAGGAGACTCCTAAGAGGTTGATGGTAATCAATTATGGTAAACCCTCATTATAGTAGTGGCATTTTCACCAATTGTATTTTGGATTTTGCAATTAACACACAAAGAATTATTCCTTTCTTGTGTAACAACATTTTAATGTCAGTAAAAAGTGGTTTTATAGTTCAAGATTACAAATAAAAAAATATTTCATTGTGACCCTTTTGCCATTTTCCCTCAGGCAAGTCTTCAAATTTTAGTTAGGAAAAAACACGAGGTGGATTGGATGCTTGCTCTACGGAAAGCTGAGGGACTCCCTCCCCACTCTGCAAGTGCTGGATGTTTTGAAATCGAAGATTTTACTCCAAGCAAAGCCCGATGAGTTACTCTGTCTCCCATGGCAGGTGAAACCACAGGGGCTTTTACCACCAAGAGATCCTTTCAAGCTGAACCAGCTGGAAGGGCACTGAAGGGCACTGAAAGGAACGAGTCAAGCACCTCTCTAGCTACCGGACTGCATCAAGAAGGCACAACATAAGCAATGGTAAAGTCAGTAAACAAAATTTTACTGTAATATTTTGTAACACAGATACTGTATTTCTCTTTGAAGTGTAAAGCTACCGTCTTACACAAGAAAGATGGACAGACCCTTTTCCAAGACTAATATGGATACAATAAATATGGAGTTTTACATACTAGATCTGTACACAGAAACTTTGTCCCACAGCCATAAAAATTTACATTTAACAGTGCAACATATAATTTAATCCTTTATTTATCTGACATAGGATGTTTACTTACTAAACANATATATATATTCAACAATCTGTACAGGTTTCTAAACATAAAACTCCAAAAAGGCACAATCGTCTATACAACATGTACAAAAATGGCTGGAGCTGACAAGAAACAACAATTATTGGTCAAGAGTTCATGATTGCACGAAGATTAGTAATGGGTTTGTGTCAGAAAAATGTGCTTTAAGGAAAGGAAGGTTTGCAAAGAAACCTGCAAGTGTTATAAAAAAAACCCAAAAAACTCTAAAAATAAAAACACAATGAAAAACAAAAACTAGGTTGCTATTACAAGTCTATCCTCATCATCACTGCTGCCATCGCTAAACTGCACCGTGTTTTGCCGCTGGGGTGGGGCGGCTGGCCTGGGTACCTGTCTGTCCGGGGTGACAGTTCGGTGGACTGGGGACTTGGTTAACGTGTTGGGATTCACCTTGGAGCGGGGCTCTGCCAGGGCAGCCCTCTTCACCTGGAGGGCAGGGAGGTCACGCTTTGGCTTGCTGGGGTTTGCGAGTTCAGTCTTTTCAGGATCAGCTTTCCTGGGACCAACGGGGTTGGTCACCGGGGTGGGCTCAGGATGGCTCTTCCCACCGTACCGCTGGCCACCAGCCACCGCCTGAGGAGAAGCATCCTGCCCAGCCTGACCGCCCTCGGCCGTGGGGAAGCCGACAGGAGCTGGCTCCAGCTGGACCTCGCCGGCTTTGGAGCCTGCGGTGGGTGCCTCGGAGGCTCCGTGCCCCTCGGCGCTGGCGGGGCTGACGGAGGGGATGAGGGTCGGCAGGGCGATATTCAGGATCTGCAGGCCAGGAAGGTGTCCCTGCGGGCTGGGGGTGCCCTGTGGGGCCGTGCCAGCCGTCAGCACCTGGAGGCCCACGGCGTTGAGGGTAATTCCTGGAGGGCGAATCTGCGGGGCGATGTTGGTGTTTGCCAGGCCCAGGATGTTCACTGTCTCCATGCCCAGTGGCGGCAGAGGCTGCAGGCTGGGCGTGCCGAGCCCCTGAATGCCTGGCACGCTCACCTGTCCGATGGGAATGCACGGCACCACGCTGTTCACCTCGGCGACTCCCACGGGATTCGTGCTGGCGCTGGCTGCCGTGCCACCTGTCTCGCCAAGGGCGCTGGTAGTTCTGTGAATCACGCTCACAGCTGGGATAGTGAGCTGCACTGGCCCCGCCTGGATGGGAACAAAGGTGGAGTAGGTGGCCAGGCCAGCAGGGACCACCTGGATGCCCCCGACTGGCACCATGCCATAGGGAGCCTTGGCTTGCCGCTGCGAGTGCAGGGGCAGGTGGCTGAAGAGGTGAGTCTGGGGAGCTCTCGGCTCGGCAGCTGGCTTCTCCTCCGGGATTTCGGTGTAGGGTGATGGTGCTGTCGTCGGCATGCTGTGGTCTGCCAGCGAGGACGGGGAGCTGACGGAGGGCGTGCTCTGGGAGAGAACAACACAGGCGTGTTAATGTGGCAGCCACCGCTGCCCTTCAGCAACATGAAAACATGAGGGAGCTGGGAGTGCTTCCCATGCCCCCTTTTACGAAAGAACAACAACAAAATGGTTCATAGTATATAGTGCTCAGCTTAAACAATGAACTGATTTCCTTCCTTTCTTTTTCTACCTCCTTCCTCACCCACTAATTGCATTTTCCTCTCCTAATTACCCTTGCTTAATTTCCCTCAAACACTAGTGCTCAAAAACATTGCTGAGTATCTTTTGCATATGTGTTTTAAGTGGCACGAAGGCTTTGGAGAACTGTTTTATGTGGAAATCACCTCAGGCATGAAGGTTAAATAAGCATAAGCTGGCATTTTTGGTGCACTGGGATCCTCTCCTGAAGGCATTTCAGCCTCCAGCAGGCAGAGGCAGCATCACGGCATATTTGTCATAGGTGCTTCTAATGTGACAGACAGGGTATGCAATGACAGGAGATGGCTGACAACTACAGTTCCTGCAGAGATGGAGGTGATGGGTGGATACTGGAGTGAGATGTGGGATTCACATCCCATTGCTGCCTCAGCTCACTGTGATTTATTTGGTGCACACACCTGGATTTATAATGCTATTTTTATCCTCCGTTTTCTTCTCCTACAGCCTGTTACTGGCCAAGGCTTGCAACTCCTTTCCTAGAATCTCCTAAAATGAGTGGTCTGAAAGTGCAGTTGTGATCTCATGGTTATCTTTTAGTTTTTGGCACATTCATCACACACACACACACACACACACACACACACACACACACTGGTGCAACCTTAGTTTTTACAGTCCTGACTCTCAAAAATTCTCTAGAGCAGGCAAAAAACTCAAAACCAGACAGAAATGCTTTTGAAATCTGCTCATAGAAAATGTATTGGCAAAGGGAGAGTATGATTAACTGGCTATGCAGTGCCGTTCTGTCTAAATGAGAAGATGGGTGTGAGAAAGAAGTCAACATCTTTCTCAGAACTGACACCTCACAAGAGATCCTGATAAACTGGTATGGATGCTTTCAAAGAAATGTACAACAGCCTTCCTGAGCTATGCTGACTCCTTTTCTCAAGTGCAAGAACTGGGATCCACAGCCATTCACAACAGGACCAGACTATAGATTAACCACTGGAGACATAAGGCTGATGCCTCTTTTGGTCTGGGAAAGGAAAAGAAAATCTGGAAAGGAATTACTTCCTCGTATTACTTACATGCCTTCTTCTTTTTTTTTTTTTTAATATATTAATGTAGGCAATAATTAGAGCTATATAAATGAACACCGTTCAACATTTTTAATTGCATGAATATTTACTTGAGGCTTCAGTGGTTCTATTTAATAAGGGAGGACACTCAGTTCAATGTCCTTCTGGTATCCACTGGCAACAACGGAACCTAAACTCCAAATACTAGGACCCTTCCCATTTTATGGCAGGCATATACAGTGATCAGAGACCACTTCATTTTATTCTCTGTCATACTATAAACTCGCTCCAATTTACATTTGCTACATGAACTCACAGTTCCTACAAGCAGGGATGAACCTGTGTCAAACAATACAATGCAGCAATAATTTTTACTGTTTCTCCATGTCAACAGTTTGCTATCTTAAACTGTGTAAAAAAAATCTAGTAGTGTAAAATTTCAAAGAAAAAACCAAGCCACTAAGTACTTAAAACTGATTGAAATTTTTACTTTTTATGCTTTTGAAAATTTTCTGCTACTTTTTTTCAGTAACTGTATGCAGTTAGGTTTAGGCTTGGACTTGATGATCTCAAAGATTTTTTTCCAACCTAAATGATTAATTGGTTCTATATAATATTTCTAAATATTGCGTTCATCATCGAGAAGGCAGTGCTTTGATTACCCCTTTAATTAATCTATTGTGCATCTCATTTTTTTGAGCATTGCTCTGAAAAGCTCGAATGCCCTCATGGTCTGTAGCAAGAATTAAAAATTCCAAAAGCTATCTTTAGGGTCAGTCTGGTCAGTCAGTGACTTCTACCATCCCCATCACAGTCCATTAAAGCTATTACTGAATTGAAAAAGGCTCAGCACCTGCCACTTCCCTCTGTGATTTCATGGGCACAGTTTTAAAAAAAGACAGTTGCCAAAATTACTGAACGTTCCCACAGACCTGCACACAGACTGACCTCATCTTTCTGCACACTGCTTTGAAAATCCACATGTCTAACACGTGCATGGGCAAAATCCATCCTTTTCTGATTAAAATCTTCTTTCAGCTTGGACAAAAGCTGAGAGCACTGGGAACTCAGGTCCCACTCCCGTGTTCATCTCTCCTTTTGTTATTGTGCAAGGGCAATCTCCTAGTTTCCTTGAACATCTGGTGCTCTTTCTAATTCTACTATTAAGCATATTTGGAGGATAGATAAACAATTGCACCATTTTTTTAGTGATAAGGCAAAAAACTTTGGAACTAGATTAATTTCCCTTTGGAATTACCAATGATTGTATCATCATATTTCAGCGTGAAATGGTTGCTGAATTCTATCACTTTCCCCTGAAAACATAACCACCACCATATGTTCATTCCACGTATTTGTTATTTCCTTCTGATTTGTAATACAATCTACCAGCTCCAAACATCAGCTGAAATGACCGTATTACAATTAAACCTTTCAGGAAGAATACAATCAAATTTAAGAATTTGAAAAGCAATGCTCCTACAACATCCTTGTGTCTACAGTCCTATATATTTGTGCTTGGACTAATTTTAACTCTTTTGAAAGACTCATCACCAAGAATTCTAAGAATGAAGGGAAGGGCAAACATTTTATTCTTTGAAAAATCTCCAAAAAGATCTTTTCAGAAGGAGGACTTAAAATCCCACGCTTTTCCTAGTTTTAGACACTCCTACCTTTGTAAGAGCTGCAGTTGATATTAAGGAGTGGCCCAAGGCTGTATCTGGATCAGGGTAATCCACAGACATCTGGCGACCTGGAGATGCAGGAGCAATGTCTGTCAGTGCTGCATCAGCACCACAGGGACCCACTCCTCTCTCCTGGGCTTTGTCCTCATGTGCTTCCTGATGGGTGGACTCTGCTGGCGACCTGGAGGTCCTGCTGACCGACTGCACTGTGCTAAGGACAGTCATCTTGGTCAGCAGTGCTTTTGGGAGACCATCCATCGAGTCCGTGTGAGCCCCAGTGAAGCAGTCTGGAAGCCTGATGTCGTCATCGGTGCTGGTGGCATCCTGCAGGCCGTGGCGAGAGGGGTGGTGCTGGGGGCTGGCCGTCACTGAGGGTGTTGTGGATAGCACTGACTCAGCCTGGCTGTCTTCATCATCATCCTCATTGTCATTTTCATCTTCATCGCCACCATCAGACTCCTCCACGTCATATCCTGACCGGTCATAGCCAAATCTTTGCTTCTCACCTGCAAAAGTGGGGAAGTAGAAGTTAAGACAATGAAGGCCCTGGACTGACTGGGAAGGAAGCATGAGAGAACAACTAAAACCACCAAAAAACAACATGGCACATGTATTTTCCACTCACACCCCACTGCATCAAAGCAACAGGGAAGACTTACATTTTGGTTTTGATTTTCCAACTTACATATTTAACTGTACAGCTACATAATCTTTCATCTTCTGTTTCTATGTTGTTTTTAACCTTCTGGATTTGGCCATTTTCCTCCATGCCATTTGTAACCATTTGCTCAAAGTCACCCTTCACTCTTCTGCTCGGGGAGCAGCAAGCAGATTCCTGGTTCATTAGGTTCCCAGGGCTGACATGTGGGGCTGGTCTGTCAGCCTTAGCGGTGGGATATTCTCTGGCTGGTTCTGACTCATAAGTGGGTGTCCTTGTACCTAATATGAATCATGGCTGCAAAGGTTTTTGAAGGATGCAAACAGAAAGACTGGAGGCTGTTAGTCAAGAATCTGTCTTGTTAACAGGCAAAAGAGACCAAAATTAGACCTTACTAGATTTCTTCACTTCACTAATGTTTTGAAGGGTTTATTAAAAAACTACCCAAGATGTCCTAAGAGCCAAGAAAGCATTAATTGTATCAAAACTTACCTATGAATCTTTGTTTGCATAAAGAAGCCCTCCTTACATCCAAACCTCTGTCTAGGGGTAAATTTCTATACAAAATACAGTTCTACTGCAGCTTTTCACCTTCTTTTGTATCTAACTTGGAAAGAGAGTCGTCTTTAGTAAAGCGACAGAAAATCCCATCTGCTATGTCTGATTTCAAGCCAGACTGTCTGGGATCATATTTTATAAAAGACAAAATGCTTTGAATACATTAATATTTTGTATTTGATTAAAGGTCTGTCTCTTGAGCTGTCCAAAAAAACATATCTGCATAAAAATCATTTGGCTTTGTAAAACCAAAGATGTCTGGTTAGCTAAAATCTTAAAGAGGCTGTTCTAGGGAAATCTACACAACAACTTACCATCAAAATGAACAATTCTGAAAAAAATCAGACCCTTAAAAGAATTTGAATATACTGTCTATACTTTAGGCTGTAAGTAACCAAAACCAAAACAAACATTTTGAACTCCAGATAAAATGGGTTTAACTGAGCTACCTTTCATTAAGTTACCCACCATATTAAGCCTTTATGGTTTCAAATGAGCAATGAAATTGGGAACTAATAGCTTCTTTAAAAAAATCACTCTGTAATGACTTTCCCCCTTTTTGCCTACACAATAATTTGTACATTAGCTAAATATGGAAACTAGATTTCCTACATTTACTACAGTAGATGTGAACATGTCAGACATGTTATTAAAAATACTCCAAATCCTCCAGGTCATTGGAATGATCCTAACAAAAATATTTATCAGAATTTTAAATAGTCTTAATTTATAATTCTCATCCACAGACAAAGCTGTTAAAAATAGAAAATACATTTTAGTGGAAAAATTAATTCATTAACTTCCATTCCAAAATTATGGCAAGTACGATTGCTAAAGATATTATTAACAATAACATGTGGACTGACTAAATGTTTTTGGTATTTTTTTCTCTATAATTCTGTCATTTCTATTCTTCATATACAGTGTTTTTTCAGTAACTTGCAAAGCAAACATATCTAAAATGTTAGAACATCTACATATGTTTGATTTCTGAATGGAAAGATTCCTTACTTGCTTGTTCTGGCAATGCACAAAGGAATGCTTTGCTCTGCCTTTTATACCTGCATGCATGTTTGCTGAAACAAGAGGTGCCCAGGCTTTTCCAATCAGTGATCCCACTAAGCATCACTGTGGAGTTACAAGAGGACCTCATGCTGAGGCTGTGACCACTCCTTGTGGTGGAAGATTCTTTTCCAAGCAGTGTCTTTTTAACTAAGCAGTATTGGCCTCAATCCCATTCTGGTAATTGTACACTGCCTACTAACATTCCCTGGCAGTTTTAATTGGGGAAAAATTAATTCTTCGCTTCCTATCTTGAACTATGCACAATTATAACCATATGCATATGTAGAGCATATATATATATATATATATATATATATATAAAAACATACCTATAACTAGAACTGACTCAATTTCCAGAGGGAACAAAATTACTTCTGTGTTTAACTTTGTATGAGGTTGTAAAATGGTGTACAGTATTTTTGAATGAAGGATGTATCATAAATTTTAAGGCTCCTAACATATGGTGAAATGGCTTTTGGCATAAAAGTTCAGTTTCTTTTTTAAAAAAGAAAACAGGAAAAAAGTTTCACACTATGAAATGAAAGCTTATGAAAACTACTTCACTTTCAAATTTGTAAATCAACTTTCACCATTTTAACAGACAAACTGTTCAAGACAGCCTCAATTTTTTACAAAGAGTCTTTTTGGAAGAGTAGGTGATGCCTTTCATCCTCTGTCAACTGTTGCAATCTTTTCTTTTAAATTCTTAGAAAGCCGCTTTCTTCTTCCTGGACTTCACAGGAGTAAGTGAATTTTACAGACCTGAACTCTGCACAAATTAGGAACAGCTGGAAGTAAAGGCTTAATAGAAACATGGACAAAACTTTTGATTGGGGATTTTGTTCACATGCCAGCTACAATTATTTTTAAGAAAACTGAATTTTTTATCCTATGTATTGAAGTGTCTACAAATCATAGGCAAAAATACCTTAGTCCTTCATTTATTTTGCTGTCAGTCCTCAGCTGGTCAGCTCTGTACTGTGTTTGTGTTGGTGGTGAGCTTGTTGGACAAGGCTCTGTTATAGTGACATTTTACCCCAGAGCAGAAAAGAAAGAACTCCAAGTTCTTTAGCACAATAGGATTCGCTGGAATTATCAGCATCCTAACATGTCCATTTGTGAAGTGCCTGGGGCTGGTAAGTCCACATACTGCTATTTCCAGCTGGGATGCTATGAATTAGGTAATTGAAATACATCTCCTTATGTACTTTGAAGATTTCATTTTATTAGATGCTTTTCCTATAGGAATCCTTACTGTACATGGTTTTAACAACAGCTATCTAATTATCATCATACTGCAAAGTACTAAAATAAAGGTTCTTCAGAACCTCAACTTACAGCTTTTAACTTTAATTCCAGTATCATTACCACATGACCTGAGGACCTGCTACAGATTCAGCAATTTCTGCACCAAATTCAGTGATGAAGTTCAAAATCTTATAACTTAGTAACATTTATAACTTAATCATCTTTAAGTAGATTGTCACATAAAGAGCAAAATGTTCATTTTCATTCTTTCAGTGGCAGGAAGAGAAGAATGGTTTGAAAATACAAGTCTGGACTGCTCAGTTTCACAGATTCCTAAGGAAATGTGCAGTTATGTAGATAACTATATGACTGCCATTAGCTCTCCTTATGCAGATTAAAGACATAGTTTACTAAGTATCTATTTACTATCTATTAGCATCTAAATCTAAATTTATTACATTTATTGGCTTTTAACACCTGAGTAACACAAAGCAGTGTTTATTGACTCAAGTTCTGTAAGTATCTTCAGTTATGGATTGGCATTTACATAAAAACATTTAAAAATAAAGCATCCATTCTATAGTCTATATATTCTCCATCAAACTCAAGAAAATATGTAGACTACAGCAAGAAAGGCAGATGTATTTTTCAGCATGTCATTATATGATCATAAATCAGAAAGTGAGGTCTGCATGCCATCAATTCACTCCATTCTCCTAAACAATTACAACTTAGACTTGCCTTTCACCCGTTGTATTAGACTTGCAATAGATCCTTCCACAACCATTCACACAAATCTAAAGAGTGGTAAACAAGATACGGTTAAACAATGCCAGCATCTGCAATGCAGCAATGCCAATCCTGCTGTCCTGTCATTCTAAGCCTGTTCATTGGCTTCAATTACCTGATTTCAGTCTTGCTTCAGCTACTGTCCACTGCTCATCACCATCTAACAGGACTCACAGTGACATCTACTGGGTTAAATTCAGACTGGTGATTACCAGGGCTCCCCAGAAACGAGAAGAAGAAAATCTGTGGGCTTTTGACTTTCATTCGTAAGACAACAGAAAGTAATGAAGTGGAACTACACCAAAAAGTAAGAGCAACTTCTGAGCAATCTCTTCTGCTTAAAGAGATTATTTACACCCAAACCTTCTTAAGTAATTAATGTATTGTAAATCAAACCTAGCACTACAAAGTCTAATGTCAGGCTGTGGGTATAGGGCTTCAGCATACCTAATGTACATCTAGTTGAAGAATGGACACTGATATTAACAAAAAAAAATTAAAATAATTATTGCAAACTACACAGAACCAGCCATCTATTCTCTTTGTAAAAGAAGGATATTATTGCAAGGACTTTATATTATTTTCACTTCTTAAATGCAGAATCAATGAAAATAGACTGAGTCATGATTAAGCTAATGAAGAGTCATTGAAACTCACTTAAAAACTACTGTAAGTAACGTATAGCTAATTAACTTAGAACTGTGGTAATAATACTGCAGAAAATGGAAGTATTTTCTTAATGTGTGTGTGTGTAGATATCTATAAATACATATCTAAAACTTACAATTAGGTCTTTTTACTGGTAAAGTAATGAATATTTTGGGATAGAATTTCTGCACAGAAACTCCTTAAATGTTCTGCCCATCTATTGATTTCATTATCAAGAAATTCTCTTGTGCAAGCTTACTTAGACACACCATACCATTCATACATTAGCTTATTACAAGTTCAAAGTTTTTAACTGTTGTAATTTGAACACATATTATTGTTGTTTCTAAGACTAGATAGCAAAATGTTGTGTGAGCAGGGCCAAAGAAGATATCCCCAGTTGCAGTCTGTCACACTAAACAGTTCACCTCCTCTGACAATTTAATTCAGATATTAACATTCCTCACATTGTAACCCTGTATTTTGGTGACAAGAACATTCCACAGAGCAGAAGATGAAAGATAAATGGATGAGGGAATAGTTTTGAATACAAAAACCCAGGCCAGAAAGTATTTACTAATACCCAAATGATGACAAGTCCAAATAGAAAGAATGCTATGTTAAAAGCTCTGATCACATACAGTCTCAGACAGCTAGAGAGCATCTTTCTTTTTTCCTGAGACACCACAGCACAACAAAATTTCAGCTTCTCAGATTACTGAAAAAACAGACTCTGTGTGTGTGTCTGCCTGTGCTCAGGATTGTGCATGAGCTGCACTCCTGGTTCAGTTTGCATCCATTTAATCTGTACTGCTGTTGGTCACGGCTGGCTTCTCATATGAATCGAAAGAATTGTATATTCAAATAACTGTGATTACCCAGACTTTAAAAAAAAGCTACAAAGGACTGGTACCAGCAAATTCCTTTAGTGGCTTTCTTAAATTTCTGGGCAAATTCTCTAATTCAAAGTGGAATTCTAGTGGAAGACATACAGCTTAGTTATTTTAAGCAAAGGTGCAGACATTTCTATTACCATAAGAATAATCAGTATTCCAAATGTTCAGATAATGAATTAGGTGGAGACAGACAGATAGACAGACAGACATTCTACAGGTCAGGAAACAGGCCAATTTCACACAGTCTTCAGGAAGAAGTTTTTTTTCTGAGGTCATAATTATTTCTTATCAGATTTTCTGCACCTTCCTTTACTGCTTCTCACGTTGCCTTCCAGCTGAGGAAAGCAATGGGAGTAGACATACTACTCTCTAAAAGACTGAACATTTTAACAACCAAACCCCAAAAATTTAAGCATTTGAAGACGCTGGTTTTTAAAACATCTGAAGGATATGTGGCACAACTGTGCCAGCAATGCATGCCAGAGGGAGGAGGGGTGGAAGCGCCAAAGATGTAACACCACAAGTGCAGCTCAGTACCCATGGCCCATCACACTGTTCTTTGTGGGTGACGTGCTGCTGCCAGGGCTGTCCCTGGAGCCCAGACCTGGCACAACGGGTGCTGGCCCCAGTGTGAGCTTTGCTGCTCTGCCCTGGGGAAAGGGCAGCCAAAGAGGTGGTTGAAGCTGATTCAAATGCTACCTAAAATTAGCATGTTCAGGATTTCAGAGAGGGCAACTGAACCATACAACAAAAAACATGTATGCAAATACATCACACTTTTTTTCCCCTCCTGATTCTGCCTTAAAAATAGGCTGACAAGAAAGATTCTGAATTATCATGAGAAAAACCTTCATGGTTAGCCCGGTGAGCAGATGGATGAAATCACATTTTTGAAGTGTAGGGTTGCTCACTGAATTTCCATGGATAATTGTAAATGCCCTGTGCTCTGCAGCAACTGGAGAGGCCGGACTGGTTTCGCTGCAGCAAATGCACCTTTATCAGGGGTTTAATTACCCTGATTCTTGGACAGGTTTCTAGTCCTGAACTTTGTGCTACACTGCTGGTTTTGATATGGGTACCTGAGCCAGATCCTTTGGAAAAGGCAGAGTTTTATCACAAGTTGTTTTTTTTGTTTGGGGCTCCCATTAAAGAAAGAAGTGCTACATCCTCTATTTTGGGGAAAAACAAAATATGCATTGTAGCCATAAAATTAAATTCCATGAAGAATTTCAAGGATTATGTAGCAAATCCTGTAGAATGTCTGTGCTTTTTTTTTTTCCAAAATAGAGTACTTCATTTACTAAGTAATTACTGTGCTGAGCAAAGAACATATTTCAGGGCATCTATAATATACTTATACTATGGTCAAACATGCCTGTACATGATATGTAAAAAAGGAAAGCTTCTCTCTTTCTCAGTTGAATAGTCTTGAGGTCAAAGGAAAGCATTCTTTCAACAAATGTTTGAAGTGGCTTCCTTCGACCCTGTGTTACTGAACACTCAGTTAACATTTGAAACATTTCCCATTGCATTAAAATCACAAATGCAACTCTTAATGTATGCAATTTGGAATATCAATTTATCAATCGATAAAATGTTTTCAGTCCCTAGTAAATAGAAATATCTATTCACCTGTAGTTTATGAAACTCATAAAAATGTCAAATGCTACAGAACATTGCTTAAACAGTGACAATTTTTCTGTCATGTGAAGACTGAAAATATTAATAAAAATTGTTCCTCTGTAAGAAGAAGACAGTAATTTGTCCTGCTGCTTATCTTCTGTGTTATTTATCTGGTACCTCAAATTGTGAAGGGAGACATATTTTTTGCTTATGAAAAAAGAGTATATTGAAGAAGGCCAAAAATGGGAAAAATGCAGGTTTCTTTCTACCTAGTGCACTACTGAATCACAGTAGCTGAGTCATATTCCCAGCATTATTTAGAATTAGATTCAAGATGATTCGCTTATTCTGCCAGTGGTTGTCATATGGAAGCAAGTGCATTCATCTTTCTTTTCCCTTACAGCTTAAATTAAGACCCCTACTGCTTTCTTTTCTCCAAGCCTCATCCACAATCTAATAAACTATTCCACTGGAGGGAGAAAAATATACCAAGGCAAGGCAACACCATTCATCTCCCCACAGAGGAATGTGAGGCAGGGAAAAATGCCATCATTGCACTGAGACATGCCGAGATCCCAAACAGTCCTAATGCACAATCCTGTTCTCCATCTCACTGGCTCTGGTGCAGGCACACCTTTCTTATCATGCCAAGCAAGTCACTCACGAACATGGTTTGGCTCTCCTTGACCCCATCTCCTCCTCAGCAGAATCTTCTTGGGATGTGGGAAGTGCAGAATTCCATTTTTTTAGCAAATATATTCATTCTGAAAACATTCTCATCACTAATGAAGAAGTAGACCAGGTGAAGATGAATAATGTTTTTAATTTCTGTATGTTCTCTATCTGCAGATTTATCCCAATTATTTGTGAAGTAGGACAGAATTCTATGCTGGAAGATGATTAACCTCCTTGCAAAGCACTCAGCAACATATTTGTGATTTGTGTGGCATGTTAGTGACTTAATTTCTATGAAATATGCATCCCAAAACTTGGACCATTTCATGTACAACTATTTTCAAAGAAGCACTACACTTGACTGCATTTTTTCTAGGCAAACAGCTGTTTTTCTGGTATTTTCAATCTTGTCATATTTATCTGTGAAAGTGATAAAGTTAAACTGCATAACACTTTGTGAAAAATTCAGCAGCAATTTATCCTTAGCATATGCTTGTCATTTCTTTCACTGAAAGTTTTTCCAGTGTTTCTGGCTCCCTTGGACTAGTTCTTAAGATTTTTATCTCTGTATCTTTTCCCTGTACAAGAATTAAAAAGCTTTGGAAAAGAAAGGGTAAGAAGCTGAGATGACAAAATAGACACAATAATTCAGTAAAGAAAGAAGACTTTAATTTCTTACCAAATTCTTCTTCTCCATCCTGGTCGTCTATTAAGCCTACTGAGACTCCCAAATCCATGCACTTCTTGCTATGTGCCTTTGACTTCATATGCTTTGTTAAATTTCCTTAAGGAAAAAAAATCATTTGCTCTGTGAGTACACAAATGTCTACAAATACATGCTCAACACATCCATCTCTTCTTCAGGTACATTTATAACAACCTTATAATTTGATTTCACACTTGCTAGAACCTTGTCCCTCAATGCAAGCTGTCAAGAGCTGCAGCAGATTCACCATCCTGAATGCTACCAACTCGCTGTCTACATTTCAGGAAGTTTTTTATTGAGATAAAATAGAAGAGGATGGAAATTCTAAATTATGATGTATTTTGCACTGGTGTAAGAGAGCCCTCCTTTGTTTATGACAAAGTTTAAAAAGGGGTGATTCAAAGTCATGTTGACAGAAAACCATCACGTGAAACTGAAGTTTGTATCTTGCAGCTCTTCCAGTATTTGATGAATTCTATTTTTAGTGTAAATATTTTCAATGCCAACTTAAGAAAACATGTTAATTTTATTCAAAATCATAGCATGAATATACTTGATCTGAATCTCAAAAGTGAATGTGTAGCTGAGAGGCCCCATAGGCTGCTCTCCCCCTCTCCTTTACAAAGAAAATATGGTAAATATCAAGAAATGAAGAGTGGCTCAGATCTGTAAATGATGATATTTATGAAATGCATGTTACTAGAAGTAACTGCCCACCTTAAACTTCACAAAAAATGTTTCTTTGAGTTATTTAAATAGGAAAAATTAAATTGTAATGCTGACGCTTCTATGGTTGTGGAGTACTTTATTTCTGCTTGGAAATGAAGATGGTAACTCATCCCAAATGTTAAAATAATTGTTGTGAATATATTGACTCACAAATAGCAAATTTTCCAGTTTTTGCACACTTCATGAAGCTGCTGGCTACACTGTCCTGTCATGAAGAGTGGCTTACCAAACATCAAACACCCAACTGTGTGACCTGACTGCCAGCAGCAATGGCATGAGCCAGGCACAGCAAATGCAGAAGAGGATGTGAATATAAGTATCTGCTACAACTGAAACCAGGGAGATCTTTACACGGGCAGAATTTAATTACTTGAACTTGGCCAGCACCCCTCCTCTGCAAAAACCATAATGAGAATTTACTGGGTTTGCACTCCAGCATTTCATCGTAAAGGCAATATGATGACCCAGCCTGTTAGGATGCAGTGATGAGTTTTGACACATCTGAAGCCTATTCATTCCACTTTGTGCAGCACTGTGTTATTTCTTGGAAGTTTTCCACCCAACCGCTGCGTAGTCTCAAACCCACTAAAACCAAAAATGTTCCTGAGGTTGCAGCTTGGGGGGGAATTGCTGCTAAATGATGTTCAAAGCCAAGAAAAATTTTACTGCTTTTTTTTTTCTGAAATTATTTTGGCTGTGAACTTCTCCTGTCTGTTTCACTTGAGTCTTGGATGTACCACTGTTTAATATATTGGCTGCATAAACGGGGATACACTTAAGTATCTAAAGTCATAAACAGGCTTTAAAAAGTAGACATCCAACTCTGGGTCTTAGAAGGTCAAGTGGAAAGCGAACCTTTGTCCTTTAAGATTTAAAAAAAAAATTTCAACATAGTAATATATTAGTGGCCAATTTCTTTCCTAGAGCAATTGGCTGAATGCCAATATGAGTACAACATACATCCATCTCCTACGTCCAAAAAAACACTGTAAGGGATTTAAAATTCTGTGTCCCATCTCTATCTAGGGTGAGCAGCTAACCATCTCACTTGTCTTCACCTAACTTTCATCATACTCCCATGATTTCTCTCTTCCACTCCAATTTCTCACCCACTGTGGCATGCCAGACAGTTCATCATATGAAGATGTGATTATATGAATAAATATACAGAAGACAAAGGAAGAGCCGGAAATAAATTACAAATATTTGAAGCATTAGATAATAAAACGCCACAGAGAGGGAACCTCTTTAGCTCATGAACAGCCAACTGAGAGAAGAAAAGAATTGTACTTTAAAATAGGAAGAAAAAAAGGGAAAACCATACCCAGTAAAGTAGCCTTACCTTTAGTTTTGAAGGAAAAGTTGCAGTAATTGCAGTGGTAAGGACGGACATCGGTGTGTGTGCGAATGTGCTTCTTCAGCATGCTGGGCTTCTTGCAACGTATTCCACATTCCTCACAGATATACTTCCCTCTCCCTCTCCCTCTCACATACACATAGTCTTCGTTTGACTTGTACCTAGTAACAGTACCATAAGAGTAAGGCAATCAGTTGTAATGGGAAAATGAGTCCGGCCAGAAACCCTCATCTACCAGAATTTTTAAAATAACACATTAAATGAATATCAGTGACTGACAAAACCAATCATGCTCTTTTTCTGCTCACTCCTGCATGTATTTGGTAAATTCATATCTATATTTATCACTAGCTATTAATAGACCTGTTCACGAATAGCAGCTAATCTTTTTAAATAAAGGTACTGTTGATACTAAACATTTAAAGATTTCAAATTTCCTCTTAGCAACACAGGAACATTTAAACTTAAATTTTAAATATTTAAACAGAAACTTTTAAAGGTGTCAGTTCTTGGAAGCAGGTTTGAGCACCATGAGGGAGCTTTAAAAGAGCATCTTTGAGGCCCTGCCTTGTGCAGAAAAGGAGTATTATTCTCATCATTAGTTATAATGATGAGAAAGTCTTTAAAATTCCCTATCAATGTCCTCTGGACTCAGCCTATGGGGACTGTCTCTGGATGGAAAAAGTAATTCGCATTCAATTATGGCCTTCATATTTCCACTCAAGGATGCCAAATGTTGTGTTAAGCTTTTGTGACCTGGTCCTTGCAATGTCTGGATCTGAGCAGAGACACAACAATATTTTACCTGGGCAGCTGGTAATGATTTAACTGCTGGCCTAGACTAGATTCGAACTGGGAACCAGTAACTAAAGCCCTACAGCTGACCACTGAAATTAATCAAACATGCACTATTTGTGCTACAAAATTTTACAGGTGTCACTGGCACTTTTCTATTTAAAAATTGGTTTTATAAGATGTTGTACATAGCGCAACACTGTGGCTAAAGCAACTGTTATTTACATCAGACAACAGATTTAAAGTATTATGGTGCAGGGAGGAGGGCTCTCAGTAAATATTTCCATGGCACTTTTCAAATCAGAGCTCTCCAGCCTGTCCATGTCACAGCAAACTGCCAGACAGAGACAGCACTGCAGGCTGTTGCTTAGCCCCTGGATTATTTCCTCTCCAGCTACTGTTATACAACCTTGCTGTAGAATAGGTATTATTTATCATGTAAGAGAAACATAGGAACACAATTTACATCTCTGGCTGTATCTAGCTGCCTTTAGCACTGATTAATGCTCATTCCCTGGAAAAAAAAATGAATCGCACAGCCTACTGTTCTTTATTTTATTACCCCTTCTCATAACTCTCATGGCTCCGTGCTACTGATGACTTTCCATTTTTCTTGGAAACATAAACCAACTTCCACAGACCACAATATGGGAACTGTTGTTTAAAATAAATCAATCAGGAAGCAACATCTCTGCAAAGTCTAGAATCTAGGAAAAAATATCTTCCCAATGATATCTAGTATACAAAGTACAATACTTGCCCTCCATCAAATATTTTAACTCTTCTTGGTACAGTTTTGATAAATGAGTTTTCTTTATCATGCTCAGTGCTTGATTCAGAGTTTTCCTTATTGCTGAATTCAGTTGGAGTCAATTTTTTCCTATTTAATGCTCTCTGAAAGAAAATGAGATATGCTTATCATTAAAATTAGTGTCTTTTATATGCTATTCAAACATTCAAGTTATGGTGAATAAAAACATCATAAAAGCCACAATTCTAATAATCGGTTTTTAAAACTGTTAAGATACACAAAACAAAAAATATCTTTTGCTAAACTTCTTCTCTACTATGCATTGCCTGTTTGTGGACTGCTAAATCTATACAGAGATTATGGCCCTGTAGGAAACCAGGAATGCTTTGAGTCTGAAGTAGGACATTCCTTTTCCTTGTTCTGGGAAGATGAAGACTTTTTAGCTCACAAATAGCCTTCAGAGAAAGGTGTGTACAATCAAACCGAAGTGCTACCTGGACCAATGTGTCTGCTGGCCCATGACACAGCAGCATCCCATGGCTGGCAGGAGCTGCCTTCCCATGGCACAGCAGAGAGGAGAAGGGTGGGAAGGAGGGCTGAACCTAGGGAGATTATTAACAGGTAACATTTCTGACTGCTAATATTTTTCAAGAACTACAGCTCTTTTGCTCTGGAGACTGACTGTTTCCGATTTGCTGAGGTTACTAGCAGGGGTTCCAGAACCCTTCCAAAGCAAAACTCCACACTTAATTTCCTACTGCCAGACCAAATTACAAGAAAAAGCATACAGCTGTCTAGCAGAACAAGATTATATTTCTTCACTTTCCCTGATTGTTAGTCAAAGAACTTTTTTGTTTGTTTGTTTTAAGGAGGATGAGTTCCCCCAACATTTGCCAATTAAAATCTACTCCTTCCAACCCTAGGATATTTATAAAATGGGCAACAATGAAGGAATGATCCAATTAGCCAGCAATTATTACTGCTATATTTATAAACTGTTCTACCCACATAGCTGGCACATTTACCTCATTTTCTCATATTGATAAGTGAGTAAAATAATGAGAGAAAAAAAAAGTCTGGCCTTATGTTTTTCACTCATTATAAAATTTAATGCTGTAAGCTTGTGAATTCTTGGCAAGAGGAATGACTTCACTGGCTGGCTTAAAATGACTGATCAGTTATGCTGGTCGTTACATACATTGAAGGGTGACATCATTCTGGCATCTGGTTCTTGCCCATTGTCCTTCATGCAGTCTCAGAGACTGCCTTTCTAATTCCCATAGGATAAGGAATTAACACAGATCAGAGGAAAAGCATCTTCCTATTCAATTGAAAGCCCCGGGAAGCTGCACATGCACAAGCACTACCCCAGTCCGTACGCCCTCACACAGCCCTCTGCATTGATTCAGGCTGCACTTTCAAACGTCTGAGCACTTCTACCAAAGCACACATGACAACTTTGCCTGTGTGTAGGAAGAAAGAAATTTCACCCTGCATGTTTTAACACCACTCATACAAGGTGAAAGGAGATGATGCTCTGGATGAGAAATATCAGAAGTGAAGCCTGCTCCGATAATCACAACTCAGCCATTCTGCAGTTCCTATACACTACCTGGCACATGAACTGCTTTTGTTTCCACTGCAAACAAAGAGTAACAAGGTGAGATTTGTAGCTTAACAGGAAGAGAGCTGTGGAAAATACAGAATACACACAATAAACTAAAGACATAAACATTCCCAGTAGCTGAAATAATGCAATCTTTAAGTGTCTGATCTTTCAATACTATATACAATTCTTTTTTTCCAGATTTAATTTTAAGTAGTGAAAAGGTAAAGGAAAAAGAAAGATTACAGAAGTCTTAGACCCACGTTGTTATCCGAACTATGATGAAACTGTTACAATAAGTTGTATATTTACAAAAGTACTCAGAATGCAAAAACTATCATGAAACCAAGTACCTCTGATGCTCCCACTACCCAATCTTTTTTTTAAACACACGTCTAGGTATAGATATAAGACAGCCCAACTTATGTGTTAAAATTATTTACCTCCCCTGCTGTACTTTAGTTTAATGATTATTTGTCTCTTTAGGAAATTGTTCCAGTGTCTTGGACATATAAAATGCTGATATCAGAGTAACAGAAACATTGAGTTTCTGTCACAGAAATCTACAGAAATGCTCACTGACAATGAAAAAAAAGCATTCTGTTTAGCTTTTTCTGAAAAAATTCAAACTGATGATGAAAATTACTTGGCCCCTCTGTACATTTTAAAGAGCAACCAGTCTCTAAGAAGCACAGGTTTCTTGTGTGGAAATCCTTTAATGTACCTCACCTGAAATCCCCCCAAGCCCCACATGAACTGGTGGAAAGGGCAGAAAAACAGCAATGCCATAAAATGCTCCTCTCTATGATTACTTCTGTTTTTAACAGAGAAGCTTGTCTCTCTACTCCCATAGAGAAAAGGGCCGTGATTAATTTCTACTTTACTCATTTTGCTCCAATTTAACTCCACTGTCCTCAATTACTGGTATAAAACTGAAAAAAAAAAATGCTCTTAGGGCTGCCTAGAGACCAGAGTTCAACAGATACTTCTGGTACTTTACAACATCCTTTGGAAAAAAAACATGCTCGCAGCCTGAATCATCAAAGTTATAAATTTCAGATTAAAATATTCATTAAACATTTTTCCCACTGGCACACCGCCACTTGGGGAAAATGTTTTTAATATCTTTAACCTTTTACTAGTTTACACATAAAAATCTTCTGCATTTAACTACTTTCCAGTGGTGAGCTGGACTGTTGTAGCATATAATCCAAGAAAGAAAAGCTTTCCACAGTTAGGAGAAACTTTCCATTCTTCACCCTATCCTTGCTCAAAAATCATCACCCTGGAATATTGCACACACTACTGATTCACTTTAGCGAGAAGAGCCAAGATCAATGTGGAGGCTTGAGAAAGATATAACACCAGTGAATTCAAGTGAGAAAAACTGGTGAAAGGAGTAATAAATGGAACAAAAAAATGAGGAGGGAGATAAAATAAGCCTTTTCCGTGCAGGTGAAACCTCCTGTTACATTTTAACATGCTGCACTCATTCCAGGAGCTTCTTTCACAATAACATTTTGTGATTTGTTTTCTGAATCACTGGAACGTGGCAACTTCACCTATTGCCTCTGAGCAGTGAATTGTGAACAGCAAACAAAGTCCCTGGGTTCCTTTTTGTTTGCATTTTGTTCACGTGTATCTTCCTTTCCCATGGTACCTATTGTTGAAAGAACTGCCCTTTTTTGTGACAGTGATTAGTAACGGTTATGCAGCAGCACGAGGTGTCTGTAATCATGGTTTAGTTCTGGGGGCAAACCCAGAACAGTTCAGCAAGTTGCTTTCTCTCTGTGAGAAGATCAGCAGTTATAGCCCCATGAGCAGAATATGCCAAATGAGTCTAGAACGGGCTATGGTTGTGAGAGAGGAGGTGAGACATAACAGTACTGCATTTTTATTATTATTCATAAATTGGACTGTGGTAGCACTTAAAGCTCTCTGTCAGATCAGGGTTAAAATGTGCAAACCACTTGAGCAAACACAAATCCCAACACCTGCAATCCAAACCATGGTTCCCCAAGGAACTCAGGACCCTGCCAAGCNAAAAAAAAAAATGCAGTGGAATCACTCGGCCTGAGCTGAGGAATTTCAGTTTTTGCTTTTTTTAAACATGGCTTCTGTGAGGCAGATTCCGAGTTGGCATCAGCTATTCCATTACCAGGTCTAACTGGAGACTGGTAACACAGAGGTACATTGTAACAGCAGCAGCAGCAACATCATTCTGGGAAACAGCTGAAATACTCCTACCTTAATCATTACAAGAGAAAGCAGACAAACTCTGGAAGTATTAGATAGAAAAACCTATCAGGTCTTTGAAATTTTTAACTTCTGCCATAGTACACCTTGCTCATACGATCTGAGGTGCCAAGTAACTTTAATTGGTGCTATTGCTGCACTTTTTTCCTTAGTAATGTCTCCGAGCAAAGCCTGTAAATCAGCCTAAGCAGAGCTTAAAAACTCTTCATTTCCATCATGTTTGTGTGCTTCATTCAAAACATCAGCAAGAAAGACTGAAGAAAGATTAGTAACTGTGTTTCTTTTGTGGCAGAAGCACTGTAAATGTACCTGACAGCTGCCTATTACAGCATTTAAGCACTCCTGGCGTATTTTAAAATGGTGCTGTCAAAATATTTTTTTAAAATATTATTATCCATTATTTGTATTCTAAACAGAATTTGTTTGTACAGAAAATCTGGATTTCAAGAGTCATACAATTGCTTTGCTATCACAGAATTTCTTCTGATAGACTGTTCTTCAAAAATAAAAACAAACATGACTCAATGACACAAGGATGTGAGACTTGCCTTAGAAAGACTTGCTCAACTATATACAATGAAAAAAGCTAAACATTTGTTTCCTTTTTTTTTTAAATTTAGCACTATTTAAGTGCAACATCTCATGAAATGCATGAGGAAGCAGACTGAAGAAAAAAAGGCAGTAAGAGTTTAAACCAAGGCAGCACACTAACATGGAACCAACAATTCAATTCAACTACAGCACTAAAACAAAATCAGCAGCCTGTATGCATTTTCTACAGGGAACATTATGGATAAAGTTTTGAACTCCAGTATAAATGCTAGCAAGTCTCCCACTGATTTCAGGAGGACCACATTTAACTCCGCTGCCCTTTTGGCCTTAAAGGTTTCAGCATATCTTCCTGTAATTCTGAAACTACTTCACCTATCACACAATTTCTCTTCCTATTGCTTTTCTCCCCACTGACAATGTTGTATCTTAGCAAAACATTTAGCAGACACAGAAACATTCCAGGGTGACCTCTGACAGCAGCAGTTTCTGTCCCTCAACACCCACGCAAATAGGGGTCTTTTCTGAGGCTGTGGAATGTCTCCTCTAGAGTGGACTGATGGCCTAGGGACCCTGAATCCCAACGTCTGGGACGTTTTGCTGATGGCAGTAAGACAAATTACAGTTACTTCTACCCCCTTGCCAAACCATTTCCATGCCCTGAAGGATCATGGAGAATGGAAAGTCTATGGCTTCGTTGATGCCCTATTTTTGCCAGCTCCAATGTGTTTGGCACCAAAGACACAGTGTCTGCAGTGCAGAGCAAGGAAAAGCGTGAAACCATGCTGCACGCTTCAGAGAGCTTCACAACTTCAGTAGATGGGACAATAAAATCCACTACTGGGTCCATTACAGAGACACAAACACCTGCTGCCATAATGCAGGGCTAAGAGCCACCTCCACCCGTGCACAGCAGTGGTTCAATCACTAAGGAACACCAAATCCAGTCTAAACCAAACAGCTTTGGTCCTGTCTGTAATAAAACTGTCCAGCAAGTAAAATCTTGATCACATCTGTGCAGCCCCAAAACAGCTAAGGAAATAAAAAGAGACTATTTTGCTCTGCCACTTTGGACTCTGGAATGATGTGGTTTTTTTATGTGGGTCACAACCTTTGCCTGGATTACATTCCTCGGCACAAGATTTAATGTTATCTTTGGAGCCATATCAATCCAAGAAGTTGTCAGTGGTTTTATGGCAGTGGCAATTTTGTTTAAACCTTGCTATTGTTGTCATTATTTCACACCACTGATTAACCTAGGTGGGAGAAAGGGAAATGTTATACTGTTCCTCTCACAATTAGATGATCAGTGATGGTGAAAACTGGTGTATCCATGGACATCTGCTCCAGCTGAGTACTCTTTGGAAGTAGAAAATACCCTTATTGTTCTTTCCTTAGCTGACTTTTAAGGCAAAATATGTAATTATGATTTTAAATTAATTTAAATTAGAAGTGTTTAAAAAATATTTATATCAGACTTATTTTGTTCTACCCTTCGCCTAACAAAAAAAAATAGCCAAACACATTCCCGCCACAATGAACACTCAATACACAGATTTAAGCCCAAAAACTAAATCCCATTAAAAAATGATAAATCCTTATGAACAGGTTTCCTAAATGAATTACTTAAGATCTTTTTAGCAGTTTGATCCAGCATAATTAGAATAAATAAACACATATATGGTATGTGTCAAGCATATTACATTCTCTAAAATATGAACTATGATTTCCAAAGAAAATCCTCTGTAAATGATCAGTATACATCAAACACAGCTTAAGTACCTTGGTCAAGCTGTTCTTCCACTTGCTTGAATAGACCAATACATCAGATCTGGGGTGCGTAGTTCTTGCTAGAGTGTACAGTGGTTTTTCAACTTTTTGTTTGGAATTGAGGAGGGAGAGAGCTACCTTTGTTGACAAACCAAGTGGATTGGGGTTGTTGGGACTAATGGTCCATGTAGAATAGGCAGAGATTTTTTGATCATTTTGCAGCAGGTGCAATGGTTTTCTCTTCATGAGGTAACACCAGGTAAAATTCGTTGTGGTCTTGAGGCTTGGAAATGACAACCTCTGCATTTCTCCTGCATTCATCACAGCCAATGTCTCTACAGGCTTTGCTTGGCTCGGGCTGCTGATGTGGGTGCTCTCATCACTGTTAGTCGGGGACCTTCTTTCTTGGCTGCTACTTACAGCCTTGAGAAGAGAACTCTGGCTATTCACTGGAGACAATTCAGAAGGTTTCCTAACTACAAACACTGGTGATGTGGAAGACTTAAGGTCTTCGGATTCTGGTGACTTCTTTAGGGTTTCTGAAACCCCGGTGTCAGATGATTGATGGTCAGGAAGGTCTGAAGTACTGGCCTTGGTGCTTTTTTCATGCTGTGTAACAACATCAGGATCCAAGAGGTGATTTTCAAGAGGCTCTGTGGTGCAAACCTGTCTTACCAAAATTGGTTTCTTTTGCTTACTAGTAGGGTCATTAGATCTAACATTGAGTGAATGCAATGGTCTAGCATCTGTCATACAAGCAGCTCCACTCTCATCTTTAACACGTTTTTGCTGTTTTTCCATGGCAATATCTAAACTGTTTGCTGGGGAAAGCATTCGTTTACTTGAAGCTGCAACTTCTGGTTGAGGGAAGAGTCCACTAACTGGCACTTTCTGAATGATATTCGAAGAGCTTGACAAAGGTGAATTTCTGGTCCCACTTTCCAGTGGTGAATTTTCAAATTCAAATGAATTTGGCAAAGTCCTCTGATGATCTTTGTGAGATTTTGGCAGCTGAGTTTTGCCTTCAAGTGTTGGCACCATCACAACATTTGTTTTGCAGATGGATTGATTTCCCTGATCCTGGGTCACTAAAATATGAGGCAGGGGTGTAACAGTTGCGAAGCCATAGGATGGCATACTGCTCTGAATACGGACGGGAACCACAAAAGGAGGAATCTGATGTATCTGACTGCTGCAGTTATTAGGAACAATTTGCTTTAGAGGAGGCACAGAGTATGGATTAGACATGTCAGAGAGTTTTGTCTGCACTTCAAAGGAAGATGCATTCTGGTCGACCCCAACTTGACTCGGACCCGTCTGAGTTGATAACGTATTTTTTAGCAATTTAGAAGAGTATGGTTGACCTATATGTAATGTTTTAACTTGAAGTTGATACTTTGGAGCAAAACAGTCCCTTTTTTCATCAGGATGACAAGAAAGTGAGTTTGTGCTTGATTGCTCCCCTTGGGCTGATGTTTTAGTAGATGGCTGAGAAGGCTGATGAGTCAAGGATGGCTGGCCTTGATTATTCAACATGTGATCTAGAGGCTGCTGAGGCGAAGACAGGCTAACAGGATTACAATTTTGAATCATTGAATGAGGTCTGGAGTTAGTCTGTGAATGCTGAGTACTTGAAGGAAACTCCACCGAGGGTTTGCCGGAGGTCTGCAGCCTGTGCAATGGCACTGTGGGCACATCTGTGGCATGAGCTGCCTGCAATGAAGAAGTCGATTTCACTTGAGGCTGTTGATTTTCAGGAGCAATATTTAAAGATATTTGTCTTACAAATGGCCCCCTCCTCCTTTCTAGCAGAGGCACATGTCCAGCAGCTCCATTTGCAGATGACACTTTCGGAGTGGCTACCTCTACAAGTGAGACAGGTTTTGATGGAGACATGCTTCCGCAGTCAAAAGACTTACTCCTGTAGTCCACAACCTCCATTGAGGGCTGCGTGCAGCTGATTTGCTCTGAGGCAGCACGTCTCATTTCCCGGTAATGAGGTCCAGGCACTGCCAGTGCGTGCGAGCCAGCAGGAATCATGAGGAATTCTGACTTACTAACAGGCTCTGCTTTGGAAGGGTTCTCAGCCTTTAAAGTTTCATCTTTATCAAGTGAAGTAGAGAAACTGGAGGCATGAGACAAGCTACTCTCCCGACTTAGGCTTCTGGAAAGTGTGGAGTCAACGCTGGATTCAGCAGATGAATGTTCCATTTCAGCCAACCGAATTCTCTTCTTCTTCGGTGGAAGCTTTTCTGTTGGCAATTTTGACAGTGTTTCACTGCGTTGTGGCCAGTTAAACTTTTCTGTCTTTTCTGGGTCACTGCATTGGTTTTCTTGCTCTCTGTCTGGTTCTTCTGTGACCAGTATTTCAGGAACCTGGATGTTATGCTGGCGAACGAGTCTTGATGGCTGAAGTGGCGCACTTCTCTCATTAGAAACTAATTGGCTTCCCTGAACTTCCCCTCTGGGCGGTTCTGATGACAAGGGTTGGTGACGCTGGGGAGTGCTCAGATGAGAGTGTCTGTCTTCTTGGATTACAACTGTATTCAAAGAGCGGTGCTTTGCACCCTTGTTGGGCTCTTGAGAAGAAACTGGTGATACTCTTTCAAATGACTCCGATTTCTCGAATGAGCTATTTCTGCTAAGTGAATTTGTGTGCTGTATTACTGAAATGCCAGTCCCTTGTCTTTTTAACTCCACCTTTTCTTGCACAGCTGAACTTGCCTGCTTTTCAATGAGTGGAGCCATCTTTAGCTCAGTAGTCTGATCTGTGCCACGAGCCACAAGCTGAATTTGGGAATTTTGAAGTAGAAGTTTGCTTGGTTGTTGTGATCCTACCACGGTTGTGGCGCTGTGTTTTGACAGACTGGAAGAATTTGCTGGCTTGCTTTGGCCTTCTGTGTTCTTCGATGGTACACTCGTATCATTTTGCTGTGGGTCATCATCATCACCAACACTTTTCATTTTCCTTCTTTTCCTTATCTGGGGTGTCTGCTCCCAGACACCAGTTGAAGTTGTGACTCTGTAGTGTAGAATTTGAGGCTGTGTACTATTTGGAGCAGTTTTGTGGTCAGGCTCTCGGATTGCTGCTTTAGTTTTAGGTCCGTGCAACTCCGAACAATAAAATTTCTTGTGGTTTTCAAAATTTTCCAGTTTTCTATATCTGTTCCTGCAGGTTTCACATTCAAACATTGTTCCTCGCACCTGAGGGGACTTCTTTGTTTTTTCTGAATTTGATCCCTGTGCAAGGGATTTGCTCCTTTGCAATACAGATTCATTTGATAAATTACACCCCAGATAATTTTCTTCTACAGATCGCACTGGTCCAAGACCTTGGCTTTCACCAGTAGAAGAATCTTCTATTGCTGCCTGTCTAACCAGGGTCCGAGGATGTCCACCTTGGTTCAGTGGAGTTGCAGGTCCTGACACAAAAACGTCATCATATAAAGAGCCAATTTTATCATCAAATGATTGGCTTCCTCGAAGAGGATGAGAGGGAGGTATGACATTAGGAGGTACTGCTGAGTAACTGGTGGTAGGCATGGAATTACTTCGTGTTATAGGTAAACAGTCTAGGGATGGTACAGAAAGAAGAAAAACTTGCTTGGATTTCTCAGTGGGTGTGAAAGGAGACTTTGGTATATCAGAGCTTGAGCTAGTTCTTCTTCCCATGGGCTTTAAATCAAACTGGAAAGAATCCTTAAATATGTAAGATTTTGGTGAATCTATGCTTCCTCTTCTTGAAAGAGATGTTCTTCTTGGTTTCACACTGTCTAACTGTTTGTCATCCACAACAGCTTCATTATCAGAAATTAACTTTGAGATACGCTCCTCCAGAGTTTTTGTTGCCAAGGGAGGTCGCATTTGGCCAGAGAGAATCATATTTTTTTCGGCACAAACAGTTTGTACCACTGATGCTACCATGCCACTTGCTCGTGGCACACAGGGCAGATTTTTATTTGGATCTTTCTCAGAGGTCAACAATCCCCTTACAAAAGGAGCTGGAGGGCTCATTGTTTGATCAGCACTTTCAGAACGAGAGAAATAACCGGAATCAGTACTACCTAAACTTCTAGGGCTCAAAAGACATTTTCCTTGCTGATCTTGAGAACCATCAGTTGCCTGTTGTCTCTGGAGTTGAGCATGCACTGGTCCTCCTGTAGATCCTGGCTGTTCCTCTAACAGGCCGGCTTCTACTTTCTGATGCTGCTTTATGTCATTCTCCTTGAATGAGGCTGAATGTGTTAAATTTGATTGAAGAGTTGTGACTTTAGAATCTCCTTTTCTCTGTGCTGCAGCAAGCTCAGGTGCTGGCTCTGTCACTTTTGGGCTATCGGCCCTCAATGGAGAAACATTTACAGAATGAACTACTACTTTTGGTAAAGCTGCCCTTACTTGAGGTTCTGCATCATGTAATGAAGAGTCACCTGATATACAGTCTGGATTGCTTAATGGAATAGGGCTTCCTTTCTGCAGTGTTTCTGCACTTGAAATGACTTTCACTATTTGTGCAGGTTCCAGTTCTTGATCATCTTGTCTTTCATCTGCAGTGCCTTCATCTTCACTTTCACCACTTTCTTCCACATCTGAATGAATGCTAAGTGCTTTGTCCGAGTCATGAGATAAGAAGAGGCTACCTGAATCTGGTTGCAGGACAAGTCCGAGTTTGATAGCATGTGCATGAGATTTTTTGTGCTTGTAGAGATTGCTTTTGGTTTTAAATGAAAACCCACACGTCACACAGGGATATGGTCGCTCTCCAGTATGGGATCGGATGTGCTTTTGGAGAACACTGGGCTTGGCACAGGCCCGATTGCAATACTCACAGACGTATTTCCCTAGCTTTTTAGGCTTCTGGTCTTTCAAGAGGTTACACATTTGTTCTACACCATGGTTTACAACTGGTGCTGTCTGGGCTGAATTATACACAGGACCTATAGACAAGTGTGTTGAACTTGATGTGTTAATTGACAATGGTGAAGATGAACTAGCTACTAAGGGGTTTTGAGAAAAAACCTGAGTTACAGTGGAAGATGAGGTGTGAATGACAGACGAAGTTACTGCTATGCTGTAGATCTGCTGGAGCTTGGGGTTTTCTTGACTCTGCTGTTGCACCAATGACCTAGTTAAACTTGGACACATAACAACCTGGTGATTTTGCTGACTGGTTTTAGTAATAAGGTCTTGTGAATGAGAAACTGATTGGCCTTGTGCTTGTCCAGTCTTGGCTGTTGTTGCTACATGCACATTGTTCAACGTACATGGGTAATAGGGAGGTCCAGCTACAAACTCCTGCTGTGACAAAGCAGACTGATTTTGGACACTTATTGTATTGGATGTGAGACTAGAAGAGGTGCTTACAGTTTTATTTGGTCTCAGTTTCTCTATCTGCATCCCATAAGGGGGGCACTCTTGTGCTAAGGTGTTCAGTTCAGGCTCCATAGCTTTTAGTAAGACATCGAATGCAGTACGCGTACATGGGGATGACGTACTGCAATCAACAAAATTAATACATTCATTACTGTCAGTCTTTGTATTACTTGATGAGGACTTTGAGGGAGGCTTCCTCTCTGCTGAGTTCAGTTGGTTTGCATCAGTATCCCCCGCTGCCTGTTTACACAAATCCAAGGACTGATGCGTCAGTGAAAGCTTTGTCTGCATTGATGTCTCAGATTTGGTTGTTTCAACACTTATCTCACCACTAAGTGCTCCCCCATTTTGTTTGGTACATTGATTTCCATTTTGCACAGGCAGGTGATCCTGTGCCGTGGCATGTTTGGAGACATCTGGAAGAGCTTTTAGTGGTGAAGGGTCTACATTTTGCTTAACCTTGGCTTCAGCAGGGCTTCTCAAAGGCGATTTTGGTATTTTTTTAAGATGGTTTTCAGACACAATCTTTTTTCTTTTCACACCCTTAATTGTATCTTGGGTTCCTCTAGTACCAGCATCGGTGATTTCTGTTAAAAAACAAAGATAATAAAAAAGAATATTCAAACTGGATAATGCAGTATATTTTTTATTTATAACGTTTTACCATCTCTAAGTTTCAACAGTAAGCCCTGGGGCAACAGGACTGTCCGTCTCTCCAGCCTCCAATACTTTCAGTTAACAGTAAATGTACCTTAGAGAAAATCTACTTTGTTTTCATCTAAAATGAGCAATGCTTTCTAACTGATGCTTGAAGACATTGCAAACATAATTCACTATAGGAAAAGCTTCAAAGGAAATGTAAGAAAAGGAAGGCTACTGAAGGAATATTTTAGCAACTCCTTTTCAGACAAATAAAAGAGGCCTCTCTCTTGCACTAGTTTAAGAATTCAAATCATTATAGGAGGAAAACGAAGAACCAAGACACATATGTCATGTTTGTCACTTTTTCCATCTATATGTTCCCATAGTCAAGGAATGAACACAACTTCCTCATGGTTATATTTGTAAGTAGATTTATCATGGAAATGGCACAACCACCCACACCATCTGTCAAATACTGTATTTCAGAGCTCCAATTACTGAATTTCAATAGCATTTCAGATGAGCAACTACTGTGGATGAATAAAATCAGTCACACTTAAATGACTTCCTATTTGTGCATCATGAGACAAAATAAACTAAATTTGAATTATTTCATTACTAGCTACACTTGTTGCTGATTTTATGCAGATATGCATGCAGAGTTTCAGGGGGGTTGGGAATAGCAAATGAATTGGAGCATTATTCAGCAGAATAATTTTATAGGAAGCACTTGGATTTGTAGACAGTCCAATTTCCCCTATAACAAAAACCACAAATAGACTGAATTTCAGAGTTGATATAGAGAAGCCTTTTTTTAGTGGATACCCAAGTTGCATATCTTTGTCTACCTCAAATGTATGATAATTTATCAGCTAATTTGGTTTTTTTTACTTCTATCCTAGCATAGTCTGAGCCACTGCCTCCACTAGCATCACTGGTAGGGCAGAGGAAGCTACATATTAAATGGATGTAAATTCATTTTTAGGCTTTACCAACTCCTTCATCATGCTGTTAGCAAACCCCCCACTCATCTGACTGCCAATATGAAAAGCAAAAGAGGAATCTGACATGACCAGAGGACGGATGGCTCTGGGAAGGTTCAGACACACACATTTTGGGAAGCAGCACTGAGTAACCCCAAGCAGTTTTTCTTGCATGAGTAACTCAGGAACAGAGGTTTATGTGCACTTCTAGGTAAAGAACAGCCTTACAACAACACATAAAGGGACAAAATTCTCACAGTCAACTTCACAAGGAGGCATGTGGAACAGTCTCAGACTTCCCAGTACTCATCAACCCTACAGCCCTTTGGACTGGCACACACTGTCCTCTTGCAGAAATACCAGCTGGATTCCATACTGCGGTGGGAGGAAAGCCAATGCATTGTGTGCATCTGACAAGAGATACCGTAGCTGATGAATCCAGAGTGAAATTCCTGCTCCATGTAGAGGAAATCCAGGCCATGCCTAAAGCTTGCCTAGCTCAAGAGAATGCAAAGTGACTAGGGAAAAAAAAGCAAAGATGTTATGCTTTCTCCATGCCAGAGCACAACCCAACTGGGATGTGTGGTAATGCCTGATACTTGGAATTTCAAAACCTAAAATCTGCCACAATGCCAACTTAATTATACACATATATTCAGTTAGGGTGAATGGATATTCAGGTTACCCTGCAAACTGAAAGATTAAAGACTACATATCACACAATGTGCTGGTTTTGGCTGGGGTAGAGTTAACGTTCTTTACAGTGGCTAGAATGGGAATTATGGAGTCTTGGCTGCTGGCTGGGGTGAAACCACAGCACACATAATTCATTGCAAGTGTGGAATCTCTGCAGAACCTCACCCATACTCCTCCCAGCCCTACTAGCAAAAGCTTACCTATGAAGAGTAAGAGTGTGTTTTGCCACATTTAGCAGTCCCATGAAAGAGATGCTTGAATCCCTCGCCAGAACTACTGGCTCCAGATCCTAGGTCTGGTAACTTTGTGCTCCTCTTGGGCATCCAGAAAGAAATTTCTGTGGTAATTGTTCACTTAACCTTTAAATGAACTTCGGATTTATTGCTGTATCATCAAAAACTATTCCTATTAGGCTGGATTTAACATATTCAAAGCCAAGCAGACTTCCATCACAATGTTTTGTACTTTCCATTGCTTCACAATTTAATAGTGACTTAAACTAATAACTTATCATTCATATTATTAAGGGTGAATTCTTTACAATTCATAGTCTACTGCGACTGTTTTTTCTTCAATAACAACAAAAACCAGTTTTATACGAATCAAAGAGAAAATAACAAGGTAATTACATAAAAGCGTGCTTTTAGCCATGGTTTGGTGATCTCTCAGAAACATGGCCACGTTAATGGCGCGTAAGTGATTTGGCTCCTTTTATGCACACACTGTAGCTTTTGTGCTGTCACAATCACGCCTCCACACCGATCATACTGCCGGTGTTTGTACCGGAGCACTACGGGAAGAGCTGGGCAGATTACACAGCTAGGGAAGTAAGAGTGCCATGAATTGCAAACATCCAAGCAAATGTACACAAAAAAGACTAAGTTGTTTCATACTGCAGCAACTGAACATTCAAATGGTGTGGTGCTTCCTGATATATCAGAATATTCAAAGCTACTGTTTCTGGGTTTCAACCATACAGTGCCAAAGAACAAGGATACTGAACCTGTACAATGTACTGGTGAACTGGAAACCAACACAGCTGAAAGATATAATGTGGCTTACAAAAGCCTTAACGGAAGTAAAAATGCATCTCTAATATATCAACAAACAATTTAAAAGATTCATTCACTTTGAATAACAAGGTCAGAATTTTCCATAATCTCTTTACTGCTTTACTTTTAAAAATGCTGTTCAACACGTGCCAAAGTATAAAAATTGTTTGGGAAGTTGAAAAGAAAAGAAAAAAGAATAAACAAAGGCAAGGTATGCACTGCATTACATATAGAAAAAGTTTTTTTTTTCAGTCTTCACTATAATTGTGCTGCTTCTATACCAATAAAATTCCAGTCTACAGAAATAATGAGAACTAATTTCTTATTTGTATTTCTGCCTCTACAGATTTTGTGATCCCAGAGATGGAGTCACAAAATTGCTTCAGTGTACCCATCTATAAAATCTTGTAAAATGTACTTACTCGACAATGACTTTACATGGCTTAAAAATTGTTTAAGTCCTGTGTTCTACCTTACTCCTGGATAATTTAGAAATCTTTATTATTATTCTTAATGGAAATATTCACCTTATGTTTGCTAGCAACCAAATTTCTAGCATATCTGGAGAAAAAAAGGAACTACCAACAACTTTGCTTCACTTATTTTTAGCTTGTCATTCTTTTTGTATAAGTCTGCTTTGTATTCCCAGTTTATGTTGAAGGTATTCCACTGCATGTTTCTTAATCTACAGCTACATGATAGCACAAAGGTCAATTGCATCAGTATTTCCAGAGGCATCAACAAAACTGGCAGAAAGCATCAGTCCCCAAATGCTAAAGACTCCTCTGCCTTGCCACTTTCAGGAGTGCAATGACTTGCCAGGGCCGTCCGTGTACCCACATACACAAACTGACACTGAACAAAAAGAATGTAAAAACATCCTCATGTGGAAAAAAAAGCATGAAGTTGATCTGCTTTTCTTTCTCTCCCTGCCACGCCATGTGCTCTGCTCAGCCTCTCTGCAGTCACCCAGCCATTTCATCATTCAATGGTAGTCCCCCCTTTCCTCTGGTGAAGTGGTATTTTTGAGAACTGCTGTCACCTCAGATATCAAAAAAGAATCTTTCTCATAAGCTGTATTACATCAAATAGGGTTAAGTTACCCAGGCCAGGAGAAGATGGGATAATGCCACTGTGCTCAATACCTTGCTTTTCACATTCCAGGGACACCAGAGCATTTTTTTGTGCTTTGCCTGGTTGGCTTTGTTCTGCCTGCTCTCAAGATTCTCCACTTAATTCCTTTGCTTCAGGCTGAATTCTGCACTCAAAACATGACAAGAAAAAAACTGATGTTTCTAAACATGATTTTGTTCATTTACAATTTCTCTTATGCACTTCGCTCTCTGCACAGGAAATAGAACAAAAGAACACAGGTGTGATGGTGTAGATAGCAATCTGCAGAGTAACTCACGCAGCAAATAAGAGAAGTTATAAGTGATCTGATTTTTTCTTCCAAAGCATTTACTGGTGAACCAGTGTCTTGACAAAATGATCTCAATGGTTTTGTTTAAGTAACTTCCAGAACTGCCTGTCTCAAAGCCTACATGTTATTATAACACCCACTCTCTTTCTCTCCCTTCTAATAGAGCTACAGGCTTGAACCTAAAAAAAAGAGTAAAAGGGAACCAAGGAAGGGCACCACTCCCTTCTCCCTCAGTGCCATCCTGTGAACATGGGGCAAGCAACCACTATCTATCCCTGAAGTCCAATGAGCACCATAATTTTCATCACATGCACTCACTTCACGTTGCAGAATTTTAAAAAAATCACTGTTGGCTCCCATACAAAGACCAGACTTTAAAATCCAAGTGCCTGATCTTTAGGTCCTAATCTATACTTTGGCTGTCAGGGCACTGCAAGTAAGACCAAGTCTCTTCTGAAGGTCTTCAACTACTAATTGATGTCTTAAATGAATGGCTAAGAGGTTACTCTGACACCTAGCAATGCTAGTGATCCAAAGATGGAAGGGTTCCTAAAAGACAGAGACTGTTACTAAGGATCTTATTCTGATTTAAACTAAGCTTTACATACTCTTTAATTTTGATTTCACCAAAACTATCAAAAGCATTCATGAATAACCTCACTGGGTCTGTTTCCATGAATAAGTAAAGAACATGATTATGAAATAAAGAAATAAGTCTTGCTGGCAAATATAAGACCACCAGAACTCACATTAAATGCCGCAAGGAATAACTAAATGTTCATTTTTTTAATAAGTTACCTTTTTAGCTTCATATCGCTTCCTACATGTTAAGTACAACCATAAATATTTTCCCTAAAATTACATTTTTTCCCAAACAACAAAACCTTGATTACATAACTGATCCATACAGCTATGAAAATGTTCACAGCCAACAAGTCAACATGAAGATTTGAACATGATTAACACAAGTGTCATGCTTAATTTTAAGTACAAATAGGATAGGATTTTAAAGCAAATCACCAACAATTTTAACAGTCTTTCTTCAGTGCCTAATTTCAGACTTCATGAAGTGGCCAGAGGGTGGTCACTCCCTGTCTCAGAGGTCAGGAGGCAAGTGACAGAACTTGGGGCACTCAAAGCCAGCAGTGGTATTTGAAAACCCCGGTCAGCAGGATTAATGCACGTTTACCTACTTTTATTACTTGAGAACACCAGTCCAAACATATCTAGAGCAGACCCTTAAAAACACTGGATTTGTATGTAAAGCACATTTTCACATGGATTAGTTGAAAAGAAAAGTAGGGAGGAGCTTTGACATTCAAAGGCTAAAGCAGTATGACAGGAATTGGATCAAGTGTTCATCTGTGCCAACATTCGTCCTTTTGTTCATACCAGCAAACAGCAGATGATTCCATAGGGCATGCATAAAGTGAGTACAGCTTCAGGATTTCACACTGTCTGTAAGCACATGATTATTTATCTTGGTGTTTCTAACAGACAATGTTGATATGTGACCCATCAAAGGTATTGTACTGGCTGTCAGGCACAGGTTCCCCAGTCCTCTTTCAAGGGTAATTTCACACCAGATTTTTGTACTGGAATGACTATTTTATCAGCATAATTTCTCATTATTAACCAAAATACCAAATATCCTACTAACACAAGCTCCAGGAAAGGTGCACCTGTGTTAGTATGTAGTACCTGCATCCATTTGAGTAGTGCCTCTAACTTTGATGACAGCACACATTTTTGTAAAGTCAAATTAAATTTTAATGCCCCCTACCATCAGTGTTTCTCAAGTTTATATATTAAAAGTAATTGTAGAGAAAAATAAATATTGATCTATACACATGAAGAAATCACATCCAGTACCTCTGCAACTGAGTGAATTTTCCAAACTGAAAATTGGTATTTCATACCATCACAAAACAATTCAGGTGGGAAGGGACCTCAGAAAATCTCTAGTCCCGCCTCCTGCTCAGATCAGGGCCAGCTATGGGATCAGAGCTGAGTCTATAGGGCTTTGAACTGTAAAGTATTGGAAACCTCCAAGGAGAGAGTCTACGCAGCTTCTGAGAGCAACATCTTCCACTGCTTGACTGTCCTCATGGGGAACAAGCCAGTCTGCATCACTCTTGTTTCATCTTGTTCCTATTGCCTCTCATCCTCTTACCATTCTCCATCATGAAATCTGACTCCATGATAACCACCTCCAAAACCACCTTTTCTCAAGCCTGAACGAGCCCTGGTCCCTCAGCTTCTGCTCAGAGTGCAAATGCTCCAGCCCTGATAGCTGTGGTGCCTCAACACTGAACTCACTCCAGGTTTCTGATGTTCCTCCTGTACTGGGGGGAGTGGGGTGCTGCTGGTATAACCAGAGTATCTAAAAGTGGTCTAAGGATCGCTGAGTAGAGGCAGATAATTCATTCCCCTGATCTGGTCACGCTTTCATCCACGCAGCCCAGGATGCTGTGGCCTCCCCTGTAGCCAGGTGTGCTGCTGATGGGTGCCCAGCTTGTTGCCCCCCACACCTCCAGGGCCTTTCCACAGAGCTGCTCTCTGGCCTGTCAGTCCCCAGCCTAGAGCTCCTCCTGCCTGGGTGCAGGGCTTTGCATTTGTACCTGTTGAACTACTGGTCTGGTTGTCCACCTAGCCAGACCTTAACAACCTCACCTGGATACAGCAATATTGTGGGAAATAGTGTCCCCTTGTCCCCAACCCTATAATAGAAGCCATTTTATCATAGTTATCAGAGCTGGCATCAATTTCCATTGTTATGAGATTGGAATAGATAAAGCTGAATGTTTGCAAAGTACTTTTGCTTATGTTCATACCCAAGACACTGCTTGCATGCTTCCACAGGTCTTCAGCTTGTTAAGTCATCACGATCAGAATACACACCAATGATACATTCTCTTGCTACACCAGGAACAGCATCCCCAGGAATCTTACTTTTCTATTTTCCTTTTTGCTTAATTCCTTTTCCCATTTGCGACTTCCAACATGAAACAAATCCCACCACTAAAGTCTGCTCACATTTCATCTTACTAATGGCAAAACTAACAGGCTCCTCAACAAAATCAATGCAATATAAAAGCATTCTGCTCTATGGAATTTTAGGGTTTTCAACTACAGACATTCCAAGAAATACCCATAGTGCTGGCTATCAAAAATAAGCAATTGCTAAGAACTGGCAAATATAATTTAGTAATGTTTAGTACAAATGGCGAAGTTTAAACTAAACAATCTACGGTTTCCACTAATTCCATTAGTGAAGTTGTGAATTCCAATTTGAAGGTATGTTACCTATGAAGGTAACACTGAGGAAAGAAAGAAGTATTTCTTGCCTTTGAGTAATGTTTTCCTGAAATAATAGGCCTGCCTATACTTCTCCTGTGAGGGAGAGAGAAGCTGGTGTGTGAGTGAGCAAGCGTCTCCTCAGCCCCCAGGTTTCAGGACCTCTGTCACCAGTGTTTAAGTTGCGAAGTTACACTGAAGCTGAAAGGGGAGAATAATGTTCTGGACTGATTGAAGCTACAGTGAAGAGATACAGATATGATCCAGTAATTAATTCAAACCATGAAAGGTTCCTCTCCAAGAAACAGGAACACACATAACCTCCAAAGTGAAATACAGCAACTGACATGTTTAAAGGTTCCAGCCACAAAGGTGTCCTCTGGGCTAGTCCTCACATATGGTGAAATACCATTGCGAGGGCAGAGCGGATTAGCTTTATAAATTGTGCAATAACATTTTAGCATAAGCAAAGGGAGACACACCTTTGCCTCCAGGCACAGGGCTTGGACTTATCAGGAAGCTCTCCCATGATACAGTTTCATCTCAGATGTGAGAGCCTGCCAACCCTTGTTTGGCCTTGGGACAGGTAAAGAGGAAATGATAAGCTGCAGTCTGGGGCTGTCTTCCTGGCGGCACCTTTTTAAGTCATGGCTACTTACATCAACACACCTTGACTTCTGATGAGGTGTAAAGGACATAACTGCCCTATGCTAACAAGACCAAGAAATACCTTCTTTAGAGCAGTTTGGTCTCATTTAGTGCATCTAGCACCTCAAGTGAAGAAAGTAACAACCAGCAGATTTTTAGCCATAAAATCAGCATGCTTGATGAGGAAGACCATGAAGATCAAACAGCAATAAACATCTGACAACTGAGGTAACATGAGAGCCTCAACTGAGACATTCCAATGTCCATATGCAAACAGGAATCAAATGCAACACTTCAACACATCTGAAAATCTCCGACCAAAGTGAAATAGGATTTTTTTTTCCCAAAAAGAATTAATTTCCTGCCCAGCATGACACACATTAAATGAAAAATGACATTTGATACTGATCAAGATTTCCCACCATTATGGTATAAGAAACCAGGAGAGGCTGAACCACTGTGAAGTTTCATAAGATTTGACACTGAAATACAGAGGAAAAGCAATGCAAAAACAGCAGACACCGACCACACAGGTTAATGCCTAGCTACACACATGAAATGGCAATGTATGAAGATTCAGCAAGGGCATATACTACAGAATTTTAAACATCCTGAAAAAAAATTAAAATATTTGCTATATTAAGTAGCCCTATGGCATTCATGTACTGGCTCTGCATTATAGCCCTTTAACAGTTCTCTATTCCTAATCTACGCAGAACCCTTCATACTAATCTAAGAAAAGTAATCACATTTTAAGTGCTGTTAAGATAAAGCACATTGACTAGGAGTAAGTCGTGAGACAATGCTATGATAATGCACATCACCAGCAATCACAGCTCGAGAAGTTCTTCCTTGCTGGGCACTCCAAAGACAAGCAAAAAGACAGGATGCCTCCCAAAAGGCATATTAATGAGCTCCCAGCCAAAGCCAAAGCAGAAACCAGTTCCACCTAATTATCCATGTGAAAATAAAAGCTACTTAAATATAAATAGTTAAAGAAACTACACTGCCAGAAATTAACTAAAATAGCTCAGGGACGTCCAGAAATTTTCCTTGAGTGTCAGGCAATGCTGTCAACAGTTTCACAACTAAAGTACCTGTTTGTAATTTAAGGATGTCCAGTTGTTACTTGCAAGTCAGGATTTGGCTAGCAAATCATTAGAACAATTTCCACCTCTAACATTGCTGAAGAAGAAAGGCCATGAAAACAGAATGATAGACAGGCTCATGAAATAGCAGCCAGTTTAAGGGTTTTCAGGAGAGAGCAACTGCTATATGGTCACATGAGACACTGAATACGAAACAGCCAAACATGAGTCTGGGGAGAAAAAACAGAAATGAAAGGAACAAGATGGTTAACTAAACCAACCCTGCACATAATGATGTTCAAACAGAACAAGCTCCTTAGTCACATTCTCTGAATTTCTTTAACATAATCTTCCATTTGAAAAGCAGGGATCAAATGGAGCAATTTCCATACTGCCTGTAGCAACTCACCAGGAATGAAGAGTAGGAAAGAGCTCGCACCTAAGAACCTTATTTAAAGACAGAGAAAGGACTAGGAGGTTTGGCATAGAGAGCAGGGAAAGTCCCATACAGCAGGTCTTTCTTTTGGGACTAAATGGTGCTGTGAACACGACGGGAGTAAAGTCCATTTGACTGAAATCTAGATGTGAGAAATGTCCTAACCAAGGAATACCCAGACTGTGGTTTTGTCATGCTGCAGGTGGAAATTATGATCTCCACAGGGTAAGTTTACTTTAGCATCAGTGGGAAGCCCTCAGTTCTGAGACCTCCAAGCTACTCAGAGTCCTTCCCCCAGCCTCACCTGCCCTTTATCCATAAATGTGCACAGTCTCTCTTTTTGCCCCCTCACACACCCATATGTTCAAGGAGATTCCTAGGAAAGGCTCCATGCAGGTCAGCCCATAAGCATATAGTTACCAGAGAGTGGTACATTTTACCCAACTCATCACTCATCCATTTATATATTATATTTTCCCTTCCGAAGCAGACCAAAGGAAACTAACAATTCCCTGAGCTAAAGGAGTATCAGGAAAATATGAAGAAGACCACTCATTACTCATATGCAAGGCAGACTACAAGGAAGTTAACAAGTAAAAACCTTGCATTTCCTGGCTTGCTCCCAGCTCACATCAGCTAAAATTAGCACCCTATTGAATTCACTAAGTGCGTGTGTGTAGGTATGCTCTCAAATTAGCCAGTTTGTTAGCTCAGCATCCTCCCACCACAAAAATGAGCTCGTTCTGGCCTCAGATTCTATAAAGTTGAAAGAAATCCTTCTATTCATTAAAGCAGGACTAAGCTCAAAATGTTGCTGTGTCTGAAAACATAGCCACTGATTTAACAATGTACTGTACAGTGGATTTGGAACAGATACTTTCCATTTACTATCAGGAAGATGCTTTTCCAATGATTGTTTTATAATGTTAATTTGTAAAATGTCCCTTTGAAAATTATACTTGAAGGTTGGAATCTCTTTTGCTGAACTATCACTCAGAAAATTTGCCATACTTGTCAGGAGAAGTCAAAATACTATCACTTTAATATCCCATTAATGTTTTAACCAAGTTCTCATAATAGCTCCAAAGGATGAAATTTTCAATTTAAAACTGTAAATCTGTTTGTCTGCCTGTCAAAACAACACCAGCTCTTGCTATGTCTAGCACCAGCAGTGGATATACCGAGCAGATTTCATCTGCTAGTTGTCTAAACTAAATGTACTAACAGAAGAAAATTAAAACAGAAATAACAGACACAGACATTGACTCACAATGCAGGAGTTCTACAGGAGCCCGAAAACTTCCCTGGGTTAAGCCCATATTCTAATGTTGTCTCTCAGAGCACAGAACACGTAAACATCTCCATTTTTATCAGTTTGCCCCCACTGGCTAAGTGGGGACATTAAAATGTACTTAACCGTTGAAGACAAGAGCAAAGAAAAATGAGGTTAAATGATATCAGAGACTATTTCTGTTCCTGCAGAAGTTGGGAGAGTTTTCTCACTGTTCTTTGTGGGCACAAACCCCTGTATTGAATGTGCTTGAAGACAGAAAGGACCTTTCAAGTTGTCACTGTTGTTATTAGCAGCACGCAATGTTCCTTCACTGTGAAAACATCAGAGATTTTAAGAATAGATGTGACTTTATGAAAACGTGAGATCTTGTACGACATGAGCCCTAGACACGAATAGTTCCTGCATTAAGCCAATCATAGATGTCTGAGCTGATGTAAATATTTTAGGAAGACATTTCAGTCTTGAATTAAAGCCTTATAGATTGACACACAGAGAACAATTTAAATAAACTACCTCTCAGACAGATGTATTGACATATTTAAATACAGATACAAATACTTGATGAAATCAGGTATCAGGAAAATGCACAGGCGAATCGCTCAAAATCTCACTGCTAAGAGGTAGTTTTGAACACTTGGAAAAGTAAAAGCTAGGTAGTCCTGGTGTATGTAAAAAAAAAAAAGCTAATCCTCTCATTAGCATTAAGTAACAAACATGACACTACTATAATTTGCAATTTTTGAAGATTATATACTTCCATTTAGAATGACTTTATTTCTAGCCCATAGGGTTGCTGAAGATAAGGATGAGAAGATGAAAAGAATCAAATGAAACTTTGGATCTTGGTTATGTACCTTGCATAAGTACAAGTAAGGTAGTTTCCTACAAATACAAAATGGAAAGAAAACATTTTGGACTAATGATAGTACACTGGTACCACACAGCAGCAAAGAATCCAGAGAGCTCCTGTCCCTGTGAACTTCCTGGAAAAATTCAAGGAAACATCGGAGGAGGATGACATCACACTAAGTATGTAAATCAAAACACGTAAATTGTTTAGCAACACATTTCCAGATTTTTGTCTGATATCTCCCCTTCTCATTCCACTTCCTATTTCCCCCAAGTGAAAGAATACAGTATTGACTGCATCTGTCTGGCTGTGTTCAATGCCAGGTGCCAGGTTTGATAAGCCTTTGAGCAACCCAGTCTAGTGAAAAGTGTTTCTGCCCATGGCAGGGGGTTTGGAAGAGGCTAGAACTAGATAATCTTCAAGGTCCCTTCCAACCTAAACCATTCTATGATTCTGTGATGGCCTAGGGAGCAGGGCACATCACCAGCATGCAGTGCTCCCACCTGCTTTTTTGGAGAGGCGTAGTGGCAGAAGGCAGGAATGGGAGTGCCTGTGAGGAGGAGAGAGGAGGGAAGGTACCTGGCTGCTCCTTTGGGGCCAGATGGTGGGCTGGTGAGAGTCATCTGTAAGCTGGGACATGACAACATGAAAACAGCAGCAATCTTTAAGGTAATACATATGCAATGCTTTGTTTATCTAAGCAGAATGTCGGTACATTTATAATAACTGATTTCAAACTCCCTCTATAATTTTGTCAACAACATGCATTCATGTAACAAGAGGGATGATAAAGCAGGGAGGGTTTGGAAAAACTCTCAAGATACAAAATATGTCTACCATGAATCTGAAGCAGAACATATATTTGTGAACTAAAGTCTCATGCTCACATTTATAAAGACAAATCTTCTCACTCAAATCTCAGTGCTGTTCAGTTTACTAGAAAAATAACATTCCGGTTAAAAAAACAGCAGATGGGCAAACAAGGTAAAGGGCATTTAATTTTGGTTGCCTCTCCTCTATGCCAACACACTGCTTTGAAGGGACTGCAAGTGTGGGAGGGGAACATATGTGCAATGTGGATTGTGCATCTCAGAGAGTATTTGGTGGTGAACGCAATCTCTCCTTTCTTTCCTCTTTCTATGCACCAGAGCTCAAAGGTCTGCTCACTCCAGGGGTGGTTGCACACAGCTAAACCCGGACTGAAGGAAGCAAATGGAGAGTCATGTTCTGCACGCAAACAGTGACTACAGAGCCACTCCACCAAACACTGCTTCAGCCTTTAGGCTTCAGAGACAGATCAGCACCCACTAAAAATGATGATGGAGGCTTCAGGCAGCTCCATGACAGAGGCTGGAAATAATGGTGTACTTCAAGAGCACCCCAGAAGTTGCTTGGACCTTGCTGGAGTCCAAACCAGAACTTTGAATGGTTCTGTTGAGGTGGTTTCTCAGTGAGCACTGACAGAACCTCCGGCCTTTGAACGATCACTGATCAAGTCAAGCAAAACTCTCGAACCGGCCAACAATGTTTCTGTATCTCAAGATAAACATGAAGAGGCTCTAGCAATATCAAAGCATAGGACTCTGGAAAGAGAGCTGATCTGGGTGAAATTCTGGTACTGTCTCAGGGACAAACTGTGGTACCTCTGAAAGGGAATCAAGACAGATCTGCCACAACTGATCTCTGGAATAAGTGAGAGCAACTTAGAAATTCAACTTCACAGACTGGAAAGTGAACAGCTATGCTGAGGATGTGAAACTGATGACACAGAAGAATGAACAGCTTAGTATTTAAATTCTTGCATCTCCAGCTGAAGGCAAGAAACTGAAAAAGCTCTTTAAGGAATGTGGAAAGGATGGAGTGAGAAACTGCAGCAACTTGGCTGATAGGCAAATGATGGACTAAAATAGGTGCTAAGGAGACCTTAGCACAGACCCTTTAATTCAAGTGAATACCCCATAATGAGTACTCACTATCAGAAATGGCAAACTGCAAGGGACCAACATAACAAACTGACCTGAAATTTAATTAACAGCTTACTCTTTTCTGCTATTTATGGCATTGCCTTTCTGGGGCTGAGACTAGGTGTGCTGCAACAAACTGAGCCACCACAACATGGATCCTCGTCATTCATGCTATGGAGCACCGACCTTGAAGGAAAGGTGTTATTCAAGATGTAACTATTCCCATGCTTTGTCTGAATAAAGTCAGCTGCAATTGTTGAGGTGGCATGTGATACAAATCCTCAAATCCATAAGAGAAAAAGAAAAAAGGCTTTTCCTTGAAGCTAGACACAGAGATACCTTCCTGGGAAGAAACCAAGAGAAGAGACTGGCAGATGACTGCATACGCTTAAGAAGGTCTGGAAGTATGAGTTCAGGATGGATTTGTTACACCATATACAGCCTGCAGAGACAACCAGTAACCTGTTTAAAATTTTACCTATTGAATAGGTACAGACAGCACACTCATCTCCCCCTTTCCTGTATGTTCTAATTATGGCCGGGATAGAGTTAAATTTCTTAATAGAGGCTCATAGGAAGCTATGTTTTGGATTTGTGCTAAACACAGGGTTGGTAACACATGGATGTCTTCATTACTCCTGACCAGGGCTTGCACGGTGTCAGGGCCTTTTCTGCTCCTCACACCACTACACCAGCAAGTGGGCTGAGGGTGCACAAGGAGCCGGGAGGTGACACAGCCAGGACAGCCGACCACAGCTGACCCAAGGATATTCCAGACCCTATGGCATCTTGCTCAGCATATCAAACTGGGGGAAAAAGCAGGAAGGGAGGTGGACAGGAAGAATGATGTAATTTGTCACTGGACAAATGGCAGTGGACCTCTGCTCTCCTGTAGATGGAAGAACACCTGCCTGCTGATAGGAAGTGGCGAATGAGTTAGTTTTGCTTTGCTTGAGTGCCTTTTGCTTTACCTATTAAACTGTCTTTATCTCCATCCAGTTTTCTCACTTTTACTATTGTGATTCTCTCCCCCATCCCACTGTGGGGGAGTGAGCAAGTGGCTGTGTGGGGCTTAGTTGCCAGCTGGGGTTAAACCTTGATACTGCAGAAAGTAAAAAACTCGATCAAACAATAAGCAGCAGCTTATTCAGAGGGATGAATTCACACCTGACAAACAACTAGGACAGCTTGCAAGTCTAAACTCCAATGAGGCTGATGAACAAATGCATGTCTCCAGTCCATCGCAGACCACCCTACAGTCTGAGGACACAACAATAGCCATGAATGAGAAGGAGAATGAAGAAATCCATCTTCATCTTACCCAGAAATTTATCATTGACCCTTTTGGCTGTGACACAGCAAGAAGCAGTTACATGAAATGACGGAGCCCAAACAGCCCAAGAGACCCCAGGATTGGTAGGCAATACAGAGTATACATTTGTATTGCCTACCAATGAGATGAGATGGTCCTTTTGGAAACCTTTCATCCATTTTCTGGCAAATCTTGGTGCTGCAAGAATGGCTCACCAACTTGAGAGTTTTGGATGTTTGAGTTCCCCAAACATCCAAAAGCAGAGAGAGAGAGATTTAGGTGGCAGTCAGCATTGCTGACACCAAGTATGGGGACAGTCAAGTTTGTTCACTAGTCCTAAGGAACGCAATGGCGGTGCTGGTAGTGCTGATGTACCCAGGACGCAGAGTGCTGTGACAGGCAAAGAACTGCTGCAATGGTTAAAGCAGGAAACAAAATGCTTACAGCACTTCAGAGGCTGGACTGTCTCTGAGGATGACCAAATCAGATGCCTCTGTGGTGATCACAATCTGACAGAACTTGACTTGTCTGGAAGGGAGAAGACAGAGAGACATCCTTGGAATGGCTTTCTTAGGAGGATGGCCACTGGCAGATCAAAGATAAAGCAGCTGCATTCACCTGAATGCTTTCCAGCCCACAATAACCCACGACAGAAAACTTCAACTGCATTCTCAAGGAGAGATTTTGTGTAGCTCAAGCTCATCATCCCTTCCAGATTTTAAAGAACACCATATGGAGCAAGACCTTCTCTATCACACTAATTAAACCCTGTACATGTGTCAGAAGACAAAATTCAGCCCCAAAGTGTGGACAAACCCAGGGTGTAAAAGAGCGTTGGGAGATAGCAGCAAAATAAGGAGAAGCACAGTTTCTCCTGAAAATTCAGAGCGGCAACTGGGCAGCAGAGAAAAAACGAAACGACACAAGGATTAGCCACCTTCCACACTTGCTGAGCAGGAAGCTGAGCACAGCCCCTAATGAATATGTTTCTGGTCTCAAGTGGTTATCTGAATCAAGGCCATGTGAATAATTTGTGGACTATCACTTCAAAAAACAAAAAAGCAGTTGCAACTTTATACTAAATAACTGAAGTGCAAACTTGAAAACTATGTCTGCCCATTTACTGCCTCATTTGTGCTTGAGTCCTATTCCAATTTGCACTTAATTGGATTACTATAGCTAATGGCAAAATGAGGTGTTAAATACATGTATTTCTGTAGTCAATTAAATTCAACTTAAATCCCCAACATGTATAAAGTTATGACTGATCAGTGCACAAAGCTACTCAGCAGAAACTCAGTGCAAATAAACTTATGAAAAACTCCCCACAAATACACTGTGCCACTGACAGCTCCTGTGACAGAGCAACACTTAACTTATGATAAATTCCACAAAATTACATTTCTTAATCATTTCAGATAGGAAATAAACAAATCTAAAGTGATCTAGATGAACTGAAAGCCAAAATAAATTAATCAAGAGGAAAAATATACAGTCATACTTCATACAAATCTGTACACACAGGATTGTGATTTACAATAACTTATGTGAATATGTGCATATTTTTGTTTACTTGTTTAGCTCAAAACATGTATTTTCTTCTTTTCAGCAGCCTTCAGAGTCTAAAGCTTCAAATAAATAACTTTCTTTACTTCATATTACCAAGAATGTGATCTATTCAGGCATTTAAGAAACTAAAATAAAAACCACAGTGGCAGAGGACAGTTTTAATTTGAAAGGAGTAACTTTATTACCTCAGTTATTTCTGTATCAGTTTTCAATGTAAAACTTTATTTTTCAATTTCCAGCCATAAGAATTTAGGCTAGAAGCCAAAAATTAAGTCAAATCTCTCTTTGATTCTGACATGCTTGAAAGCTAAGTGCTACCACCACATAAACCTTTGTAACCCCATCTCTTTCAGAGTACATTGCTAAGTTTACCCTAGAGAATTTATCTTCCTTTATGCAAAGATGTTACTGGGCCACATGTGAGAACAAATGCCTGAAAGCAGAGGTTAGCTTGTATTTAGCTTGAACACATCCATCACAAAAAATCATCCAGAGCAGTATTAATTTTGTGAGACCATCAGCAACAAAAACAGACAGCAATACCTTACGTGCCATTGGATGACAATACCACTTATCTGTGATACTAAATAGAAATACGTAAGAAATACTTAATAGAAGGTCTAGTTTGTTTAAAAGTCTCTGCAAACATTTGAAGGCCCGCTATCTAGCCATTTATGTTTTATCTCTTCCACCTTTTATAAATACATAGAGCAGTCCTGGAACTCATATGAGACAGTTTATATCAAACATCTTGAAATATGAAACCAGCTACAAGTTTGGAGAAAAAAAAGCTGAGCAAAATATGGACAAGATTTATAAAATTGTGAAGGCAGTGGATAAGGTGAGTGTAGAACTGCTATTTAACAATTCACAGTGCTTGAGCTAGGGCTGTTTCCTGTTGAAAATGGAAGGAAAATTGGAAATTGAGGAGAAAAAATAAAATCTTGTATTTTTAATGTCATTGCTAGTGAACTACTACAACTTGCTGCCAGAAAATGTTGGGTGCAAGCAGCATTTAATCAACTGTACTCATAGAGTACATGAGTGTCTAGATAATAAAGGGATGAGGCAGACATCCCTAAATTCAATGTGTGTGGACTTCATAAGGGGAAGACGCTAAAGAAAGTGGCCAGGCTTATGTGGTGTCCTTGAACAGTACATCCCACTCCCTCCATTGGAGGCCAAATGCTGGGCCAGAGAGACCCTGCTGAGATCCACTTGGGTACATCTTCTGCCCTCTAATCTTCAAAAAGTTTTAAAGTTCGTTTTTTTTAAAAGATAATAAACTTTCCAGGACAGAGTATCAACAATTTACAACACTGTTCACAGATGTGTCACAGCTCACCACCACTGAAAGGTGAATGCCAACCCAGAAAAAGCCAAAGCACTGACACCAGATACGAGAAAATATCTCATCTGCTAAATCCAGCAGCTCAAGAGAAGTGAGGCTGCTGCTGCTCCAGACCCCCAGCTCCAACCAGTAGTAAGGCTGAAAATATTCTCCCAAGAGGGACATATACACAGACCAAACACACACTCCCCCCATACATACGTACATATACATGGCTGGACATACAGATCCCACTCCGAGCACTCCTACCTCATCCTGCTCCTTGACCTGGCTAAGCAGGGCAAAGGTCCACTAATGGAAATATTTCTATGCATCCAAGGTGGATCTCATCAGCAGCTTGGCTCAGCCACCCATGGATCCCAGACCCCTCAGTTGCTGCACCTGGACATATCAGCTCTCAGGGCTGCAGCCCCACCCCAGTTGCTGGTACAGAGCATTACACAACCCCCAAAAGCTTTTCCCCTGCATCCCCTAATGTGTTCCACACCCCCAGCTAGCAACTGTCAGTCCAAAAAGTGAACTGCAGAGCTGTTCCCTGACTCCACATGGTGACAGTTTCACTCCTGGACACAGGCTGGGGCTCTGCAGGCACAGGCCTGAGAGGAGACTGGGCAGGCTCACTCTTTCTCTGAGTCCTTAATCTGTGTTTCTTCCTGCCCCTTTGCTCCTCCAAGCTGTGGAGATGACCTCTCATGCCTCTCCCATGATGGGTCCAGTAGTAACCTGGCAAAGTTCTGTTTGGGCTCCCTACTCTGTGTCTGGGCATCCCCACAGTATGCAGATGAGATTTATCACACAACCAAGCACATACCACTGCAGTCAGCCATTCTTGAAATGCAACGACTTTGCACCAGCTTTCTAAGCTCTAACACACAGATTAAATCTGCCACAGGTCATCTGTTTCTTAAAATAAGCTGTGATGATCAGTCCCTTTCCTCAGCATCTGCTGGAAATCATCACATATTGCTCACCATAAACCGAGTATAGTTGTTAATGATTAGGTAAATCGCATAATGAACCAAGGGTTAGCACAGGCTGTGGTCAGCAATGTTCATGTCCCTGATGCTACAGCTTCAGCGATCTCATCAAGGTCAAGGCAGCTACTTGAGTGGTTAAAACAAAGCCTTTGTGTCTCAGCTGAAGTGGGACATTACAGACACAGCCCCCGATATGCAGACAGACATGCCTCATCCAGTGCCCAGCCCAGCCAAGTCTTTTCACCGACACAGGAAGGTTTTGGACCAGCCTCTAAGATCACAATACTTTACTTATTTTCTATTTTATTTCTTGGGGGTTGTTATTACCTCTCTGTTGGTCTTCTGTTCCATTAAGTTGTTTTTGTGCTTCTTCAATTTTGTCTGCAAGAAAGAGAGGTCACTATTAAAATACATATATAAAAAAGGCAAGATTGTAGTAAGTCATTTACTGAAATCAGTCTTGAAATATCTGTTTATATTTAGGAGTGATAGCATTCAAGTGTAACTATGTGGTACATTATGAGTAATACAACCATATAAAATTTTATCATGTTTTACCAGGGAGGCTATTGACATGTTAAATTACACGGAACCACAGAAAGAAAAGCACTGGCATTGGATCTGCAGTTAACAGCTAATCCCACTGTAGCTTCCTACCATCTATAATAATGTGTGCAGTCAGGGGACTCTTTGGAATAGGTATTATGTTGCATTACAGAGTGTTTTAATACATTTTTGAAAAATGCTGTTAGAGCAAGTCAATGTTGCATTAAACATAGTGAGAAGAACAGCAAACAGGATTTGCTAAGTGAAGCAATGGAGCCAATTGTCTCACATGGGAGCACAGGGGGCGAGTGGTAGCCCCCACCTTATTTCTCTGTGAAACGACTAGAAATTCACACACACACAGAGCAGGAGCAAAAGGAGGCCCTGAGTCTTTACTCCCAGTTTGTCTTTGCAGTTCACCTGCTGCCCCTCAGACACACTGGCGTTGGAAGGAGAGTAGTTGTGCATCACCTGCTGTTGTACAGACAGTCCCAAGGAAAGAGGGGTCCTTGTTCTGCATGGGTGCATGTTTGCATGTGCAGAGCAAGAAGCAAGAAAAGATGCAACTGGAGTGAATAAAAATTCGAGACCAATCTTCTTTTGATAGCAAACAGTCCTCTGAGTGGGTTCAGGATAAAAGGTTGTGTTGGTAAGAAGCAGCAGCACTGGGAGAGGCTGAGCTCTCTCTCTTGGTGTTCTGAGCATCAAACTATGGCCTGACTGACCAAGATCTGAGCTTGGAACATGGCTTTCAGATGTAAACGATCATTTTCTAAAATAACTGTGAAAACCCTTTTTCCTTGTATTATTTTTTTTCCTCTTTTCCCCTGGTGGGGTCAGTTTTTATTGAACTAGCTTGAAAGAACAGAATGTAACTGGATTAATCCTAAATCTCTCAGACTCTATTGGTGCAACTCAAGAAATGCCAGACCTCATGGCTGCCATACACATGGCTGCCTGACAACAGCCCTGCAAAGCCCTCACCTCTTTCTTTACAAGCATGGAGGCTTTACTCAGTCTGACTTTTACTCAACCTTGCTATACAACACAAGGTTTCAAAAAATGGCACTCTCCTCAACACAATTCTTAAAAAGTGGTTTAAATGACTTCTCTATTATTTATCAGATGAATCACTCAAGCATGTTGGAACCATTTGTTCATAGTTGAAGTCTGATACAGTTTCTTGATTATTTCCTCCACAGAACCAAATAATTATAACTGAATCAAACCCTTCTTGCAGCTTTTAAGACTGAGTTTTGTCGAGATCACTCTGGTTCTGCATTTCTGTTTTTCAGAACAAGTACCAGGTTTCTTTTCTCATTAAAGCTCAGTAATTTCTCTGCTGAACATTGTCCCAGAGAACGAACCAGAACATCTCACACGGGTGCTAACTGAGCAGACTCCCAAAGCTTCTCATGAGAAGAACTACCACAGCAGTTTTAAAAGCCAAACTTCTTCCTGCTTCCCCTGGGGCTAGTGACACATACATACGTATTTAACGGAAAGTTTTATCACATTTTCTTTTGTACTGACTTACTGGCTGCTGAAGACAAACACAACTCAAAAAGAGCACAGTCCTTCACCATCTCTTTACCAAGCAGGCAGTTACGCAGGCTTACTTTAAACATAGAAGACTAGATATTTAATGCTTTCCTGGATTAAATACTACAGCTGAAACACTAAATGTATTCATACATTTTTTTTTTGTATAGATAGGGATTTAAATAACCATTTCCAACCAAAAAAAAGAGGAAATATAAACAAAGCACCTTTTATATACATGTGCCACTAATACTATCAGAAGAAAATGTATCTTGCAATCTTACACAGTTTTTCCACAGACTGTTGCTTTACAGAAAGGTGATGGAATAAGCAATTTACAAAGTTGCAGGACAGCCAATACGATATATGAACACACAGGAAAAAAAGAAATATCAACAAATTACCCATGTAAATGGAGCTGTAGGTTTTAGCAAAAGACAACAAGAAATCAAATCTATAGTTTGGCTCTCAAACTCACTTCCTCTATGCTTACAGATATATTTAATGCACAGTACATGGTGTTTCTGCTCTCAGAGTAAATGCTTTGTCAAGAAAACTTACACCTAAGTACATAGACAACTGTAGTTTTATTATTAAAATTATTATCTGCAAATTTCACATAAATGCTACAAGAAATATATGCATTTAAATTCACAATCATCCTACTTTTTAGAGAAAAATTACTTAAGTATTTCAGAATCATGCTACATGAGATTGCCAGAAAGATTAAAGGCTTTGATCTCCTTAACTGAATACTCTGTCTCACTGGAAAAAAAAAATCAGTTCCTATCAGTAATTCCCAACCATTTCTTTCTCAGACTGTAATCCCAAACAAAGAACCACAGATAACAGAAATAATAGCTAGGTAAACAGGTGACTGGTACACAGCCAGAAAGTGTCCTACACTTCCTGCCTCTCCTGATATGTTTTCCCCAAGGAGTTATTTTTGCTGTGTATATTTCTTCATACCTATGGTGGTATCTCTGTGCAGAATAGTTTTGAACATTCTGAATACTGAAAAATCTTGGTGCTGGAAACCAAAACCAGTGATCTGGACTGTAAATGAGACATGGGTAATAACATCAGTTTGGGACTAAATGTTTTGTTAGGGCCTACATCCTCCTAATGGCCAGCATCACATGCTACCTGCTCTGGCTATTGCACCGAGGCATGTCCAAACCATCGCACAAAATCTGCAGCAGCTGCTTCCCGCCCTGCTGCATTTTACAGCTACAGATCCTACACAGGCAACTGCCTGACAAACTGCTGTGTTCCAGACTGGAGGGAAGAACTGGGTTATCCCTAAGGGCCGTGGAGCAGGTGGCAAAAGCAGGCGTAGAGCCAAGTACCCCAGCAACACCAAAAGGCAGCCTCCCCAGGTCTTCTGCCAACTTGCACGTATGCCAGCAATAACTTGCTAACAAATTTGTATTATCCAGTCATCTCCTTCTCTTGTGTGCCATTAAATTAGCTGTATGTCAAACATCTTAAGGAAAATTATTTCAGACAACATACCACATTTTGTCATAATTATATTATAGGTGCTCTAATGGCACACACCTTTGAAAACGCTTTATAAGCAAAAGTAGACCACACAAAAAATCATCTGTAAAGCCCAGGAGGAACTGAAAACCAGGAAGTCCTCTATTTAATTGCAAATAATATTATCCAATCCAATCATTGTTTGGTTTAATATTATTTCAGAATTAAACTGGGATACTGTCTAACCTGCACATTTTACAAAGGAAACATTTCCTTATCACTGGAATATTATCTACTTCTCCTAGGATAAGAGAAAGCCATTTAACTAATGGGAATTTCTAATACATGGTAGGTATGGCACTCTCTTCATTTCCCCTAAGTGCCAGAATAGTACATATCTTGACTACTCTAAGACCTATCCTAATGGCCCCAACCTTCAGCAGACAGTCTCCTGGAGTAGCACATCTAGAAGCAAATGATAGTGACAGACACGCTCTCATTGAAGATGGGACACTTCTCACCAAGCACTTACTAAAGAGGAAAATTTGGAGGTGCAATGAAAGAGGAAATCATCACTTCAGAGAATGGAGATTCCATGTGACAGCACTGCAACAAGCCACAGAACCAGCTCTTGGCCATCCCAGGCAGGTACATGCCACAGAAATGTGAATTACAAGTAGCATAATGTAACAGTTTTATTACATTTTATATATAAATTATATATACACACACATACCTGCATATGTGTAAAAGAAAATGAAACAATGTGCACAGTGGTTTTTCTTATTCCAGCGTGAAACCTTTTCTCATTATTCTCCACCACAGCTCTCCCAGCAGGTATCTGCTGTGTGGAAATACCATCAAATTCCTTGAGGTTTTAAATATGTAATGTAACTGTGCTTTTTAGGAATGCAAGGAAGGAGACTGGTGTGCAGTAAAATACGCTTCTTGTTTTACACACCTCCCACTGTGATAGATCATTACAAGGATACCAACAGTCTGAATTAGATATGGTGGCGCTGTGGCAGGGTTTAAAATGAAAAAATAAACCAGATTTTTCAACAGCTTTACAGTCTCTATTTTTGGTCTTCACTGAGAGATATAACCTAACAGATTTTAATTAATTCATAAATAAAATGTAATTTACAGGGTTTTTTTCAAAGAGATTATCCCATTAATGTATAAGACCTTGAATATGTCTAGTATACTATATATCAGACATGCATTATAAATTTTCAGAGAGATTTTAAAGGCCTTACTTAAATGGTGAGTTAAGGAAAATAAAGGCTTACTAATTTCAGCAGGGAAAGCAGAAATACTGAAAAGTGTGAAGTTGGCAAAGTATAAAACCAATAACTTAGAACAGCAATTTAAGCTGGAGCACAATATATTTTCTAGTAGGGTGTTTGTGGGTTTGGTTTTTTCTTCCACTCACAACTGCCCCCAGAGCAGCATAATGAGATGACTTTGTCCCGTTGAACAAGTCACCCCACCCGATACAATGACAACACACAGAGGAATTAAGTCACTGAGGAAGACCTACTTTTAAGCCTCCAGGAAAGCTTACAAGGGAGTGGTCGGTTTAAGTTCATTAAGCTTTTGCAAAGCACCCCAACAGGAGGATTTTTCATTGCACATATTTGCATGTGTCTGTATCACTGTAAACAGGGGAATTTTTTGGCATCTTATTTAAGATGTACAACTGCTGCTCTAAAACAGTAAGTGTTTTGTTGCTTGTGGTTTTTTAATCACAAATACTCTGTTTACGGGTAAGTGGAAAATTAGCAGACTTAGACCATTTTGGATGCTGAGAACAGGCTATGACATCAAAACTGTTAAAAATACAAGCATTATATCTTGCCTGAAAGGCTAGAGTTATATCTTCAAATATTTAACCAAAACAACTGGAAGGAAAATATCAGCATATTTTTTCCCTTCAGTTAAAGACAAGAACAATTTCTCAGGCCTTAGGCCTGAGTCATCCTAAAAATACCTCCTGCAAAACAGCTTCAGATGGCAGCAGATTCTCTTCTTGCTTTCTCATAAATCACACTCTCTCTTACCTTGCTGCATCAGAAGACATTTGAAAAGTAATTTAGAAAATCACTTTGCTTTGGTTTTAAGATGGACACAAAGAAAGATGTCACTTCAGTTATTTTTTCTTGCATTGATCATCTAGATCAGGGGCAGAAAAGAAAATCAAAGTGACAAAATATTCTTCAGCTGAAGTACATTAATGCAATCAGTCTATGCACTGGGCAGTATTACTAAAAGCAATTGTCAATGGGTTTTTATCTGGGGGGAGAGGGGTGTGCACAGCTTAAGAAAAACACTGATGAAAGTACAAAATGCTGCATTTTGCATCCACTACTTAAATTCAGAGAGCAAGTGAAAAGAGGCCAAGTCCCTGCATGAAAATCTCCATCTTCAGACTATTGAAACCCTCCAGGCTCATGTGCAAGTAACAAAGTTCTTCACATTTCATTGGATGAGAAGTGTGCCTGAAAGCATTTATTATTAAATAAATTAAACAAACAAATTAAAAAAATACTCTGAACACCAGACAGGTGGTGCAGAATGGCACATCTTATGAATCATAGAATAGTTTGGGTTGAAAAGAGCCCTTAGAGATCATTTAATTCCAGCCCCCCAGCCACTGGCAAAGACTCCACTAAAAGACTCAAAGCCCCAGCCAGCCTGGCCTTGAACATCTCCAGGGCTCAGATTTGACACAGAGGACCTGAGCCCAGCCCCACATCCCGTCTGAGCCATTTCACACCTCCCACAGAGGGAAGACCCATGCTCGAAGCAGCAGTGCCCATGCAGTGCAGGCAGGGCAGCCACATGAAGCCAACGAACGATGCAAAGATGATGCAAGCTTGGAGCATTTCCCAGATGGCAGGTTCCCTTGGCACGGGAGGCAGTGTTTAGTCCCAAGGCACCCTGCCTGCAGCTGTGGGTACCCACCTGGGACTGGGGAGCATGCAGAAGCGCCCACGCTCCACTGCAAGGGGGCTGTGATGCTTGTCTTTCCCTTTTGCTAGGAGGAGGAAAGGCTCTTTACAACCTGCTAAAACAAGAACGCTGTAGTCCTGATGTGTTTTGGTTAACTGAGATGAATCCCAAGACTTCCTTTAACCAGCTCATTAAGAAAAAAAAAAGAAAAAAAAAACCTAACCCAAAACCCCAGAGTCTTGCCTGTACAAGGAGCCCATTAGGTTAATTGGGAGGTGGTGCAGCCGGTGGGATGCTGCCTCTTGGGGAGTGTGGAGGCTCGGCAGGCCCCTGCATGTCCCCACACTGCAGGAGAGCCTCCAAACCTGAAACCCAACCAGCCAAGCTGGGGTCCCGACTGCACCCTGGGCATGGCAGCACTGTCCCTCTGTGCTGAAGGAGGGGACCCTGCACCCAGGGGTGCAAGGGCTGGCAGATACAGGCAGCTGAGGATGCCTTTGATGGCCCCAAGTTTCCACCACTGCCCTCCTGTCACAAAGCAAACACCTTCAAAGACAGCAGCAAGAAGGCATTTCACGAAACCCACTGGACGAGGCACTCTTCTCACTCAGATTTAAATTTACTTTTAATTAGAAACCACTCTTCTGTCCCCATACACTTCCTTTTTCAGTTTAATGAGGAACACTCAAGATTAAAAGGAAGAGATCAGACGAGGAAAGACAGTCTTTTCACCTTTATAATTTCATACTGTGGGAACTTGACACTTTTTGGCACATGGTTTATTTTGTGGTTTCTCCTTCCCAGTTGGGGCTTAGAGAATCACAGCACCACGGCTTAGTGAGTTGCCAAATGCTGAGCCTAATAACTGATAGCAAGGATGTCCCCAGCCTATCAAAAACACAAGGTAAAACAGATTAAATCTCAAGTTTGTTCAGTACTACTGGGTCTGAAGACTGTTTGTACAGGGGTAAAAAAGATCTCTTAAAAACAATGTAAATTCAAAGCTCTTAACAACTAGTAGGGTGATGCAGCAGCAGTCATCTTATTAAGAGCTATAAACTACTTTTTCAAATATCTAAAATGATATTTTAAACAATTTAAAATGTTCCACTAGTCATTATAACCTTGACTAATGACCTGTTTGATCAGTTTTTCAGAAAAATTTGATGCATTTTCATTTCAATGTCAACTTTGAATGCTCATCATACTCCCTGCCATATATAATTATTTGCATTTAAAAATGAAGAACTCATGACAGATACTTTCTATAACCTTGTTGAAAACAGAAAATGAAAATCCTCCTTTTATTATTCTTCATTTTAAGAAAAAAAGAGGCTTGTATATTTGAAAATACAATCTATAATCTCCAGTTTAAATTTGTATCAGCAGTGATCTGCTGTACTGTATATACAATAAAACAGTAAATGCAAAGGCTGTATATAAATTAAATATATAATGGCTTTATCCTTGCCATCACATTTATTACTCAAATATGTTAAGGGCTCGTGATGAGGTTGGCAAGGTGTATGTGCATAAATTACATAAGCACTTTACATATGAACCCAAACTCAGTCCCTGTGCCACTTATTTGTGACTGAGGAGCTTTCAATCTTGTGTTTGTTTGTTTGTTTGTTTCCATGATTTGAATTTTTATTATGAGGCTTCTAAACTTATTAAAAACTGAGCACAGGAAGGAGTGGGGAGGAAGAGAATTTTTGGATGACTGTCGCCTTACAGAAGGATATAGCAAACAGCGAGGCACCTGTGGGGAGAGGCAGAGTAGCTGCCAAGCATAAAATTTCAGAAGTGTAGGTGAAGTATCTTCTGAAATACCTCCTACCTGGCACCTTCTCAGCCTGCGTAAGCCAGCACACAAGGGTGGCACTTGCCAGGGCTAGTTCCTTTTCCACCTGCCCCACAAAGCCAGGTGATCCTGCATCCTGCGTGTGCTTCTGAGAGCACCCAGCTGAGTCGCCAGAGACAATTCCTTTACACGTTGTCTCCCTCCGGTACCAAATTACAAACACAAGTACTGATTGCATTCCATTTGCATAGCTCCTAATTAGCCATCTAGCACAATAATTACCCCATCGCTATGCTGATCCTACGGCATTGTTCTATCCCACAGCCAAATTTCAGCTGCCTACCTAGGACACGGTGATTATTATCACTAAAATCTGCATAATGATTACTTAACAGTCTCTAGGGTATTCACTGTTCCGAGGCTCAGTTTTGGCTTTCTGGGTGTTTTTTCTATACCTAACCCAATATCAGTGTTAGAAGTTAAAATATTAAAGCCATGAGTTGCTCTAGTTCACCACCTTCTCCAAGCTGCAGCTAGGAGCACCTTCATACCTTCTGCACTGAGTTCCCTCAGGTTCCCTCCTGAGGGAACTGAGTTCCCAAGGTTCCCTCCCTTGGCAGGTTTACTGGCCCATGATCTGTTGTACCCAAATTATATATATTTTTTTAAACTCTAACACAGAAATTAAATAAATGCCATTGAAATAACTGAAACCATTAAAGAAAAAAAGCAACAAACCAAACTGACAGCTTTTCTACTCACTGGAAACATATCAAAATAATAACATGTGGAGACCAAAATATTTTGTTAAATTCTGTATTTTCTCAAATACAGATCCTAAACCAAAGCAACAAATAGTGGAGCCAACCACTCTCCACCCAAACAGGGGAAAAAGTTTCCATGCATCTTTCTGGTACTCTGAAAGCACTTGTTCTCAGCTGCATGGCTGGTGAGAGAGGGCTTGCCCAACACAAAAAGGCGCAAAACTGGTTCAGCAGGTAGAACAACACCAAGAGTTGGTGTTTCATCACCTGAGACAACAGTGTAGAGGCTTTCTGCAAGTTCTCTGAGGGGTCAAACTTCTCTGTAATTTCTTCTTCTATTTCTGGACTTCCTCAAACACTATCGAGTTTACAAGGCAGACATCAGGTAAGTAGATGCAGTCAGCACAATGAACCTACAGCACCAACAACCCTGCTGAAGCAGAGATTAATTTTCTGAAGATTAGCATATACCCTAAAAAATGATCTCTTTACTGAGATTCTAAAGTGTCTATAGAAATGGTTTAAAATATGAGATCTTCAGTAGAACTTTGGACACTGAAGTTCTTTTAATTACCTGATATTAAGATGGACAATAAACAGTACTGCTGGCTAAGGAAAAAGGAAGTTTTTGATGACTAACAAAAAAACAAAACAAATCGAAAGCCCACAAGACAAGCCAGAAGTCCAGCCCAACACCTTGCCTCCAACAGCAAGTTGAGGGAAAAGTAGAAGAATAAGTTGCAGATTCCGAAACCAGGCAGCTCTGAAGTGAGTCCCAGGAGCTGTTCTTGAACTTCATGGGTCTCACAGACTATTCCTACATTAGTTTCTCCAAGCATCATTTGAATCCATATAAGCTTTTCACATCTTTCTTCAAACGGCCTCATCTACTTAAGTCATTCCTTACACAAAAACTGTTCAACAGACTTATGACCTCTGGCAGCTTTTGCAGTGCTATTTTATCCTCTTTGGAGGTGGAAGTGAAGGGAAAGAAAATTAGAAGGAAGACATCAGAATCGATCCCACTGTAAGAGATGAAGGCACACCACAGATGCTACCATGACAGACATGTTTTTCTGTACTACTGCCATAAATACTCCTAATGCTTTATTTGCTTTTTGACAGCTAGCAAGTATACAGTTGACTTTGCCACACAAATACATGACCCCCAGATCTCATGCCCAAGTGTTAACAAGCAACTCAATTTAAATGAAAACTTTAAATAATTTTCCTATGGACATCGCATCACATTTATCTGCACTGAATTTCATTCGTCATTTTTGCAATTTGGTTGCACAGCAACCTAATGTCATTTTGAAATCCTTTGCAATTTCATTTGCATCTTCATCTTCATGTCCCTTGATAACTTCCATCAAATCAGCAACATTGTCACTTCCTGCTCTTTTCCCGGATCACTCAAGTGAATGTGAATTGACAGTGGCACATTTCTATTAACTGTAAAACAGCAGGCAATGTTTGTCTGCTAAGGAGCAGGTATTGACTGCAAAATGTGTAAATATCAGCCCCTCAGTAAATTTACACACAAGGGATTTTTCTGCTGGGGTATCTTGGGGGTGTTCACTTGATACTGTGTCTTCTTTAAAAACTTGCCCTTATTTCCAACCTGTCTTTAAAATCCAGCCTGCCCAAACACTGTCATCCCTACACCATGTACAGCCCAAAGTACAAAGCGCCTCTGGGTCGCCGCCTCCAGCCACCCTGCCCACTCCTTCCTCATCAGCTCCTGCCTGTGCTGGAGCATCTTCATGTAATACCTCAACAACTGGACCGACTCTGACACAAACCTTGGGGCTTTTCACACTGAAGGGCAGCTGCCTTTTTATGCTATTCGGTAAATCCCCTTCCAACAGGGCTGCAACGTCACACCTTCAAATCCAAAATCACTCTTTTAGCATGACTAAACATTAAGTGCAAAGTCAAAGTTTTTCATTAACTTGACTAAGGTATCTAATTTTTTGCTTACTTGTTTTTCCAAGAACTTAGTAAGTCTTAATGTCAGTCTAACATATGAACCGTCATAACAGTATCAGTGAGTCTTAGTGCTAGAAAACAAAAAAACCTAATAATCCACAATTCACTTGCTATACTAGACCTTGCTCTACAGACTTTGTAAGCTTATTTTTCCATAGTAATTTTCTATTTTTGCCCTGAATTTTACATGCCAAATGAAATGTTACTAGCTACAGCTTTAAAGTGAAAAACCAACATCAGAAACCAGATTCATAAAATGAAAAACACCTTTGAAAAGATAGTCAATACAAGCTGATGTAGAACTAGGTGTACCTGAAACACAAAACTTTAGCAAAGGCACAAAGATATGATATTTTTCATGTGAGCAGTGCACTGCAGCTACGAACAGAGGTTTAGCCACTTTAAGAGGCTTACAAACCAAAAAGCCCTAGGGAGTTCATGTTCTTTCCTCTGGGCAAATTATAAATTGGTGGTGATAAATATACATATTAAGCCAATACCTCATTTCAGTGACTCATTTTACTGTTTTCCTCTATCTGTTCCCATCCTCCTTCAAGACCTGAGTCGAAAACTAGGTCTAGAGTATCCCAGTGAGCACTTGAGTCTTTTCCAACCCATGTGCTACTCCTGACCAAGATGGCAGGAGTGAGGATAAACCATTTCTTCCGAAACTGATCATGCTTTACCCATGTTTAGGCAGACCCTAAGCAGAGCAAGTTAGCTGTGTGGTGATTACCCTACATCATCCAAATTTTCCCAGATACACCCCAAAGAATGACTTGGGGAAGGAGGGGACCAATCAGCAGGCTTTCAGTGAGGAAATCAGGTGTGCCAGGGAGATGTTCAGTACTGAAAGGACAGTTCATATCATTATGAAGGGATAATTTCTGGTCACAACCACACTCTAGCTTGCTGAGGTTGTGCTCGGCTTTAAGCACCAACCTGGTTACCCTAGAAACCATATGATGCCATTTTCAAGCTCCCCTCTGCTTCTCTTCTCCAAGAAGATTTCTGCTTGGAGCAGGATTGTGCTGGTCCCAAAGTACTTGTTAAAACCTGTCTCCAGCACAGCCAGCTCTGTCTCTCCTTCTCTATGCCTGCTCCAGAAGGTCTTGTGAGTCAAGAGAGGAGGCTGGCCTCAGGGCCACCCCTGCTGCAGCCTCCCTGCTCCTGGTCTCACCCACAGGCACCCTGCCCACCCAGGCTCACCCATATAGACAGCAGTGCCCTTGTCCCTGACCACTGCAAGAAGTCAAAATTGCTCAGATCATACAAATCCACTAAAAGGGAGCAGAGACAACTGAATTTATACAGAAAGGGAATAGAATAGTGAAATCTTTAATCAAGCCTCCAAAGCAGAGTCCCAACCAAAATTGTTTTTCTTTCTCTCGCTTCAAGGAGGGCTGGGAGTTTTTAAAATATTTGCCTGAGATGGTAATCAGCATCAAGCCTGAAGAAAAAACCCTGAAATGCCATTTCTCTCCCACTCCAAGAAAGATAATACATTCTCTCCCAGGAAATAAAAGAAAGGAGGCTTAAGTATCTGGCATTCCTTTTTTGATTATCTCCAAGATACCCTTGGATAAGAAATCAGCTCTTGGAAAAAAAATGTCCTGGTATATTGACACTGCAAATTTAGCTCATTGACTTTTATACAAAAAGCCCTAGTTATTACAAGTAGCTGAGAAGGTTTTGTTCAGTAAATAAATAATAGAAAATGAATATGGCAGTGCAGATAGTTAAGTGTATTATTAATATACTATGAAGTATTTTGAAAGATGAAGAAAAAAATTTTACAGATCAATTCACATTTACCTCATCCTACAAGAAGTACAGTTCTTATTGCTATGGAACAGCAAGCTACTATGAATTATTTTTAAAAAACCCAACAAGTAAAATCTACACCAATTGAAAACCCAGCCCTCTTCCCTTCTTTTGCTAGGCTCAGTGGTGAAATTTTCTTTCTGTACGTGCAAGCTTAGGAAGATAATTAATGAGCTACTTCTTAAACACCTACGAAATGATGGCACTCCGTAATGTGAACATCACCCAAGTGTTTTTTCTCTGTTTTATTTAGAATTCACGCTCAATTTTGTGCTGTCTGATTGAAGATGAGGGGGCGGTGAGGAACGTGGGGGAGAAAGCCACAGCAAGCTGCTGCACACACCATCCTGATCCTGCATTTGGAAGTGAACAATTCAACCTGGAGGGAGCTTACTTCAACAACCGTGTGCCAAAGTGAACATCCAAGGATTTCAAGTCCTCAAAGAAATTTTTTTTTTGGCCCTTTGACATAAAGATTTTACATTAGTCAACCCCGTACCAAAACAGAGTAGAAAGAATTACATCCAACTTTATTAACTAATTTACAGTAAGATTTTTTTTGTTTTGTTGGAACAATGACTTCTGGAAAATTTGGTGGGTGGGAGAAGAGATTATCAGAATATGACACTTGACTAAAACAACGAAAATGAAAACCCAGTAGCATGTCCGGAAACTGCTTTTTGGTTTTGTTTTTATTAAGTTTGTTCGGACATTTTCTTGGTAGCACTAAAGTTAACGATTCAAGAAACAGCCCCCAATTTCCCAAACTATTCAGATTTTAAAGGGCATGTCCTCCCTTCCTCTAAATATACTCTAATCTATTTATTTCAGTTTTAAATGTTGTACCTATTTACAGAAGTATTTTTCTCTTTTTTTTTTCCCAACAGTTCAGCTAAAATAAATTCCTGCTTGAAGTTTCCACATTTCCTGGCAGAGAAAGGCTAACTGAGACAAAAATTGTGCATGGTTAATAGGAAGAAAAGTAACATTGGAAACTTCACTTGCACAAGGAAGGGAAGGAGGACAGAGAACGAGGCCAACTGGATGACCTCTCTTGCTCTCTGATTTCTCTTCTGAGGAGGTTCACAGCGACTAGCAAACCACTGAGTCTCCCGGGCCTGAGCACCTGGAGGTGTGTTGAGGGAAAAGGCTTGGCTAACTTCTCATTAAAGCTTAAATCTTGAACATTTCAACCAAGCTAAGAAATCATAGTGATGGCCTGCCAAGGAACAAATGTTGCTTCCCTAAGACTTATTCTTCTCCACTTAGAATCATCTCCAAATTCACTTTGCTTGTTGTTACAAATCATCACACAGAACTGCTGGAATGACTGGATTTTCTAGCACAGAAGAAACAGGAGAAAGGCTGGGCTCCGTGCTCCTCAGCCTCTCTCAGGTTTTCTCTCTCGCCAACCCCTCCTCAGCTAAGAATCACATCAGCAAGACCAAGTTCCTCCCACCTACTGCCACCAGATTCACCTGGTGCTGATATTTAGGGCTGTGAGCTGTGGGCATCCACCAAATGCACAGACCTGTTATTGCCCATGTGAACTACAGTAGGTCAAAGGCTTCCGATGGCTCTGACTTGAGGGAGACCTCATTTTCCTCTCTTTCTTTATGGTTCTTAAAAATATAAATAGTTTGCTCCATGTGGAAATGGATGAGAGAAGGAAAGGACACAGGAGAACAAAGGCAGCATAAAAGATAGCACAGGGGAAAAAAAAGAAGAAAAATATTATTAAGTAAAATACAAGGTATATAAAAAGTGGCTACACTGTAGAAATGATGCACTGAAATGATCTGCCTCTTTCACTTCCTTTTTCCTGAGAAAATGATAGATCAGTTCATATTTTGAGGAATCTACTTAGGAGAAATCACAGCAAGTAGGAAAATGCTAAACACATGGTTTCCCATTTCTCTTCCCTTTTTAACAAAACACTGGACAATACTTTATCAGTCACTTTATCAGTGACTAAATTTAATTAAAATAAATACTCTTACAACAGATGACCTGATGCTTTCATATCTTTGGCAGTCTTTCTGTATAGCTTCTTATTTTCTGTAGCTACAATTCATAAATACAAGCTGAATAATCTTGGGTTAATCCTGAGACAAGACTAACCAATTTCTTATAGATTTTCAAGTATTTGGCTTGTGGTTTAATGCTGTAGAATAAATTTTAAGCACAGAATACTTTCAGAGAAAGAAATAAAAGAATAAATCAACCAACCACATCCAAAAGTCAACAACACACCCCACACCCTTTCCATTCATATCAAGTTTATGGCTTAGATGTTTAAATACTTCAGTTTTCATTTAACCATTTTAGTAATTATTTCCAATCATATTAAACTGAGACAGTTTTATTTTTAAGAACTTCCAGAAATTATGCTTTATTCAAATTGAATACTCAACCATTATTCATTAACAACCTCAAGCCAAGATTCAGTAACAGAATCCAACCTGAATTACCAATTATCAACTAGATAAAATTTTCACACTCCTAGTAGATGATCTTTAAGATTTTGGTGGCTCTAATTTCATTACCTCATGTGCTACAGTAAACAGAAGATTTAGTACAAAAGCAGGGACAAACCCAGTGGCACTCATTAAATACTCCTTGAAAAATTAGGATTTAAATATGGAAAAACAGACAGAGTTTTAAAATTATTACCAGGATATAGTTCTGAGCATGCAAGTAGTTTAATTTCCTGGCTTAATTCCCGGCTGAACTACAGGCTGTCATATGGTATCTTGCGAGTCACTTTCTTACAGGACAGCTGGAGGAATGCCACCCAACCAGCACATTAGCAGCCTAAATTTTGGACTATGGGAAAGTGTTTGTACCTGGAATGCTGTGTTACAACAAGACAGCTAAGGTAAAAAAGCCACAATCAAAGCACTGAAATACATAAAGAAAGAAATAGGTCAAATCCCTGTATCTTTTTAAACTACTCATAACATTCTATTTATGACCTTTTGGTCTGTGGTGCTGAAGAACTGACCTGCAGGTCTTGATGACTCTTTGAAAATAACCACATAGCACATAAAGTTCATTCCTGGGCACTTTGCTGGTTTATTTTTTTAATTCTTTGTAGGAAGGGTCAGTCTTTGCAGATAAAATATTAGGCTGCTTCAGGAAAAATACAGACAATACAACTATATCAGAAATAAAAAAATACAATACAAATACTTACAAGCCTGCAGATAATTCCCAGTGAGAAGAGTCTGAAAGTTTACAGCAGTTTAATTTACAGAGAGGTGAGGAATATTTGAAATAAAGGTATATTAAACAATAAATGATACAGGGAAGGTCAAACTGAGCATTAGTGGAATAGAAGACCAAACCAAAGCTTTGTAACTGTTACTTCTTATGTCGAGTTGTAGGTCTTAGGAGTTGAACTTCTCACGAATTTTGTGTTATCAATTTATCTCAGCTCCCATTTCCTCCCTGCTTTCAGGCAGATATTTAAAATATACGTGTTTGAGATTTAGCTTTCCCCTGCAAATCAATTCATTGATGAATTCTGTTTGAGAAACACTTTTAAACACAATGAGATATGAGCTCCTGGGCTTTTGTCCTGGAATACTGAAACTGTGTCCTGGGAATATCAGCACTTTCTTTACTATGAAGAACACACCCTAGGTAAGGGCAAACAGATAACACTCTCAATGAAGATCAAATGTGACTTTCAGAAAACTAACTGCACTGCCTGAAGATTAAAAAATCCACAAAACAAAATACCATGGTCCACAGCTGGTTCTTGCAAAATTGCCCACTGAACTCCTTGTTATTCTCCCTCAGGAACACTTTACAGGAGCCACTTTGAGACAAGATCCTGACGAATCACTCTGAATTTGTTTTAAAGAACTGAGGAAAGAGTTAAAAATAATTCTGGTTGCTTTAGAAACTGACATCCTTTGTTTTGCTTGAAATGAAATACCATTACATGCATGCAATACCCTTTAAACTTGCCACTGTTCCAACAATAACTAAAGCTATTCTAAGAAACTACCACCCAAAAGGAGATCACCACAGAACTACAGTAAGTTTGCTGCTGCAAAGCTGGATTATACTTGCAACATTACCAAAAATGCTCAGCCAAGCCTAGCTGGGAGTGACCTCAGTGTAACCACCAAAGCACGACAGTGACTGCTGCTCACCAACTCCATCACAACCACAGTGATCAAACAGCAAGAGGAGTGTGTCTATTTTCAACAGCAGCTTACAGCTAAAGGCATTTTCAGCAAACTTGATACTCAACCCAAATAACTAACATGACATTTCTACACAAGAAAATTAAAATACTGCGAAGATTTAATGATTAAGGTAAACCCATGTGGTTTTACCATGCATTTTTATGGTTGCATCTCACCCAAATTGCAAACTTGTAGACTGATGAATTCACATTCTCTTGTTTGCTGATACAAACACTTCAGCTGTAGTCAGAAGCATACCTGATCACTGACACTTCAGTATTTCTTTTAAACAATACAAACTTTTAAACTTTTAAGTTGTTTCAAGTTGGCACCACTTTATTTCAAACTATCTCAATTAATTCAAGCACGGAAAGGAATTTTTGTTTTGCAATATTTTAGCTTTCACCAACCCATTCCCAGGCCCATCCATGCTGAGTCATCTCCCATGCTCTCCCCTCCACCTGACAGCTGCCCATGGCCCACAAGAACACAAACGTCCTGTTTTGACATCAGTCCTTCCCCAAATGAACCTCAAAGAACCACTTTGAACCAACCCAGCAAAAATGTTTAAAACAATGTTTTGAAACATACTGATGTTCCAGTAACAGCTATGCTTATACAGTTTGCAATGCTACATGTGACAATATATATGACATGACTTCTATGTCTTGATCTGTCTTAACATTTTGGAGATTGCTCTGACTAAAATTAAAAACATTGATAGGCAAAATGAAGTTAAATATTTTGCAAACTAAGATGCCATGTCTCCCTCTACATATGCCTATGAATGTACACATTTTTAAGAATGCATAATTAACTGTAAGAAAATAGTTCTCAGAAACCAGAAAGCTAAAGTATTTATATCAAAAGCTGAATCTTTCTCACTCTATCTGCACAAATAAACCCACTGAAGCTGCCAGCTTTGTCAAAGTGAGCAAGATTAGGTTCTAAACATAAATCAGCTTAAGCAGTCAGAAACCTACAAGAAGTACTAAAATTGCTTTCAAATTCCTTGCAGATTTCTACAAAATAAAGGCATTGACATGTCTCTGGAAACAAAGTTTCCAGTCTCTGGAAACAAAGTTAGTATTTTCTAAGACAGTATTGCTACCACATTTCTATTAGGGACATTTAAAAACTGATTACAATGCTGGTATTTCTAGATAGTATTGCAAGGGTGGTTTGTGGATGGGGAATGGGGAGGTGGTGGTGGTGAAAGGGGATACTGATCTTACAACTGCAATGTCATTTAAGATCCCAAGTATCCATCCACACTGGTCAGTCAGATTTGAGTTGTTCTGATTTGGTTTAATTTTGTTGGGGTTGGTTTTTTTTTGTTTTTGTTTGGGGTTTTTTTTCTGGTTGCTCTTTTTTGCTTCCAAATTTTGCTATGTATTTATAGCCATAGAAGTCAGTAAAGTGACTTGATTTGTGAGAGGCACTACAATCAGACAGATCTAAGATAAAAATAAAACTCATTATCTTTAAGGTTGCTCTCAAAAGTCAGCTATCACACTGGCATCACAAGAAATTAATTCATCAGTATATTTTTGACAAGCACGGTTTTTTCCTCTGAAAGGTCATTTTTCTAAATTAAGCTAAGTATTAAATATCTTTGCTGCTCTGTCACACATCTCAAACTTAACTCCTGAAATGTTTTCACAGTAAAATCAAATTACATTTGAAATAAACATATGAAATAAAGTTTCACATGCATTTAAATTTGACATTTGTACCCTAAGCGATGTAAGCAAACACTAAAATCTGTTTGTACGTTCTATAAACTACATTAATGGAAAATGTGCTTACTTGGTAAATACAGTATAGCCTAGTGTTGCCCAGAAAGCATCCTTGTTTTAGAACTCCCCTAAATGCACACTGTTACGTATGAGGGGCAGATCTGGAAATCACTGCTGTTCATATCACAGTCTGCTAGTGAAGGACTAGGAGCACATTTACCGAGCATGTGCCAGAATCATAAAATAGTTTGGGTTGGAAGGGACCTTCAGAGGTCATCTAATGCAATCCCTTGCATTGAGCAGGGACATCTTAAGGAGATCAGCTTGCTCAGAGCCCCATCCAACCTGACCTTGACTGCTTCCAGACATGGGGCACCTAACACCTCTCTGGGTAACCTGTTCCAATGTCTCACTACCCTCATAGTGAAAAATTTCTTCTTTATATCTAATATAAATCCACTCTCTTTTGATTTAAAGTCATTACCCCTTGTCCTACCGCTAATGCTCTTGTATAAAGTCCCTCCCCATCTGTGTGGGCTTTCCTTACTGAACTAGGGAACCCAGATTGATACCCTGCACCCTGTGCCCTGCTGCATGCCACCTCTACATCCTTCCCTATCTTTCCCCTCTCTCATCAAACAGTGCTGGAATGGAATCCACCAGAGCTGCTGCCCAGGACTTTGCTTCTGACTCGTACCCTGCCTCCAGAAGGTGCTTTGTTGGGCTCTTTCAACCAGCGGGGACGAAGCCTTGTGACGAACTATGGAAAATACCCACCTCTCCCCTTCCGCGTTAGGAAAGGAAACGTACCCACAACACCGACAAGAAAAAGCAGCTCTGCAGGATAAAAAACCGGGAATCCTCTGGTGCCGAGCACACATGCCAAAGACAACTTCTCTTTGCGAATAAATACAGCACAAAGAACAAAGGTTCTCCTCCCCTTTTGCACCTACTGGAGGTTCCTCTGCGATGAGTGGATTTTCTGCAGCACCTGCCTTCCTGGCAGGCGAGGGTTACTGGAGTGTCTTCACTTATGTAAGTGCGTTTCTTGAGTACACAATTACCTAACACACCCAAGGCACTCCAAGGCTTTTTTTTTTTTTAAAGAAAAATCAGTTCCTTTCCAGCTGGAACATTTTTGGTTTTTTCAAACCTAGGTCTGTAAGCAAAGCTATAGAAGCGCTCTGAACGTGGTGCACTGAGACCCTCACTATCCCAGTAAAAGAGACATTAATTTCTTGGCAGCACAACTCTCTCCCTATGTACTGAAATGTAGGCTGAGCTCCAGACTTGCAAGAGACCTCGACATTCACAAGAACCTCCTCCATTTTCACCTGTGCACCTATTTTCCTCCTACAGAAGGTCATCAAGTATCTGCTGAACATTCCTTCCAAAGGCACAGAAGACACCTACGCCAGGAAGCCCCACCACCAGGAACAAACACCCCTTCTGCCATCTCACAGCATAAAATACTTGACTGTGTTCTTCCTAAATTAAACACTTCAACTCATTTTGAAAGAGAAAGAGCAGGTTATGAACAAATAAGGGAGTATTTGCCCAGGAAAAGGCAATGGGGCCTTCTGTGGGAGATATTTGCAAATTTTCAGCTGCAATAACATGTAGAAGAATCTAACTCTGCATTTGAAAGGCCATCAGTGAAATCAAATACAGATCTGTCAGGCAGCACTGCATAGACCACAAGAGCCTTATTACCAGGATTCGTACCTACCACAGTTTCCTTAAAATACCTTCTGCCTCCTGAACAAGTCTTCAGCTAAAGGCCATTCAAAAACCATGGAAAGCTTCCCTTTGGGCACATATTCAGGAAAAGACACAGCAGGAACATTCTGTGTAGGTACCAGTCACATTCATCATCACTAGGTCTGTGCCAGGCAGAGTGCGACAGAAATCTCTGATCACATGTTGGTAGAAATAGGCCATTTTTACTGACAGCCTGAATAGCTGAAAGCATGAAGGAATCCAAATTATTCCAATGCTGATGTAAGATTTTAATCACACATGTAGGTTTTTAATCACACAGGTTTGAAGGAGACATGGGGAAATCACTGGTGCTCATATCACAATCTGCTAGTGCAGGATTAGGACCATATTTCCTGAGCAGTGTGCCCAACACATATAAAAGGGAAAAAAATACTTAGTCCCTTTCTCCCAAGAAATTTAACTTATACATACTCTTAAAAAATAGTGTTTCTATTTCACAAGCATTGCAGATTCCCAAAACCCGTATCTCTGCTCAAGACCCTACAAATGCTGGCAAAGTTGCTCTGTGTGTTCAGGTGATGTGCATTCTTTCCCTCCAAACACTATTTTTGATACTTTTATCCAAAGAAAAATGGTGGAACTGCACAACTATACTGCGTTTGGCGGTACTGTAGAATTTGCTTGCTTTGTTGCTATGTTACACCTGATGACAGCTCAGAGGTCTGGAACAAGACTTTAGGAGAAAGGAAGATGTGAAACATACCCAACCTGCAGCCTGCTCTTTGCCATGTTCCCACAGCGACCTGGGGCTTTGGGAGAGTGCGTCAATAAGGCAAGCTCCCCAAGTGGCCCTCAGGGCTGGGAGTAATGCCAGGGCAGCTGCACATCACCACCAGAACTGCTGCAGAGATGGAAGCAGAGATGGGCATTCCCACATCTGGCCACCACCTCGGCTACAGGAAGGGTTAGAAACATTTTTCCAGATCCCCAAGATACTGACGAGCTGTGAATGCATCAAGTTGAAAGGATGTTGACAAATATTTGTCCTTGTCATTATCTGAAGTAGAAGAAAAAGGTTAAGTTGTCTGAGAGAAATTAAATGTTTTAATACAGACGAGGACAAATATGAAGTTGTCAGGATGCAAAAAGGCAACCTCCATAAAACTGCTCATGTTTTAATCTATGCAACCAATAAAGACACAGCAAAAATAACCATGCTACACTCTGCTTGAGTGCTGTTGACATAAGATCTATAGGAGAGCAAATAAAAAGTAAATAACCAATCAGTCTGCTGTTTCACTGCTGATTGCTGAAGATACACAGCAGGAAATGATACCTTATGTCTCATACAGATCAACAAGACTTAGAGCAAACCAAAATTTTATCTGTAATATTTCATTTCTAGCTCAGATTTGAGATGGTTTGTCATGTTAATTTACAAATTTTTGCTTTATATCACATCTAATTAATATTTAAAAAGTAAAACTTGAAAACAAACAATGCAACAGTAAAGCTTCCTCAAGGCATAATGCCAAGGAAAACCTGAAGGCTGCACTAAACCACACTAGCAAACACATTTTGGGTATACCTTGTAGAGGCCAATAAGAAACTCTGCTGTATTATCAAAGGGGCTTTAAGTATTATACTGCAAATCCTGCATAACAAGAAGCAGATCAAACACATCAATCCATACGCTCTCATCTGAAATTCCCCCTCTAAAAACTAGGTTTTAAGAAAACAGGTTGACAATAAATGTCAACTGGAGACTAAAATGCATTATATGGCACATTATCCTCAAATTTATCCCCAAAACAAGTAATGTATATCCATAAAATCTGAGCAAAATAAATTGAAATACATCATGGTTGGGAAACACACTGTTAAGGCACATGGAGACTTCCTAAATCCAGAGTCAATACTGGGACTCTTATTAAGATATTCCAGCATTTTGAAATCCTAAATTCAATTTTCTTTAATGATGTATTGGCCATTTCTCCTGTTCAAATACTACCAAAGGACACATCGTTTGGCTATAGTACATAGTGGCTGACACCTATCTTTCCCTAAAACTGTAAGCTCCCATGGAGATGATAGAAAGATGCTGCCAGAAGGAATCTGACAAAAAAATCACTACCAAAATCTAAGGTATTTGTGCAAAGGATGAGCTTCAGCAACTTTTACACTACAAAATATTTTCTGGAATGAACAGTTTCAACTTTCCTTAAAAAACACAACAAAAAACCTCAAAAAACATTTGTCCAAATCTTTCTTTCAAGTCTTTTAATAATTTAAACAAGAAGCCATTCATACTTTGAAAACTCAAATTCAGTACAAAGTCTGTAAAATTTATAACAACAAATCCCTCATTTAATGCACATAATTTCAGAAAAACTGAGAAACTATAGAAATATGACAAGTTTTCAGTTTTCTAACATTTTAGTTTTTGTTGGTCTTCTCTGATTAAATACAAGTTATAAAGGAAAACAAAATCACTCTTCTAAAAATAATGTCAACACTGTCCTATGAATCTAATTTCAATGAACTTTAATTGTAGATGTTTGAGTACAGTACAAATCTACTCTGAAGGTCATCTGACAAACCCACAATGAATGGCTTGGCACACACTTATTAGGAGTGGATTTAACATCTATTGCTTATTCCAATCTGTGAATAAATTTATTACTGTTCAGGGGACTCCTTCTGAAAATACACCTGTTTTAAGCAATTTCAATAGGGATATGTTTTGTTTTTTGCACTAACAACATTGTAGCCATTGTAAAGTGACATTATGGATGTCAAAATGCAGGGCTTTTTCTTTGCTATACATCCACCCGTCCCTTGCAGCAGTATGCAGGCACACACAGGTGAATATCTCACACAAAATAAATTAGAATTAGATGAAGCTGAAACGCCTTCCCCAACCCCATGCTTCAGTCTCAGGTGAGGATTTGACTCTTCACCAAAATTCAAACAATGCTCAGGCTGACTATAAAGTTCCCAAGGATTTTAAGAGAAGCAGAAATTGGTCTTTCAATTTTATTAGGAAACCAAAACTTCCTGGCACAACCTCACAACATCCACCTATCTGTGGGAACTCCCTTGTTATTACTTCCATTCCCCTGTGGCAAGAGGCTGCAAACCAGCCAAATCTCACACAAAGGTTCGCTTCTCCATCGCACCTGTGGAATCCCCAGGGTGTAGACGAAAGTCACGACTGACTGCCTTGGAAAATGTCCAGGCACAGAGCAGTAAAAACAGCAGGCAGCAAGTCACCTACCAGAAGCTCAAAATTCCCTCTTTTAAGGCAAGAGGGAAAAGGGAAGAGGATTCTTGTTTTTGACCACACAGCTAAGCTGAGGGAAGGCAGAAGAGAATGTGTGGGATGATGATGGAGAGGTGAGGGAATTTCTTAGTGAGGGGAAGTCTGGCCTCTGGGTTTAGGAACTTGACATGGGACACGTGAGTTCGGTACCAATGTCCAACACAACCTTCCTGTGTATAGTTTCAGTCCATAAAACAAGATTTCCATGCTCCAAGAATTTATTGGAAAGATAATTATATTCCTAAGGAACATAGTGGCTGCACAAATGAAGACTTAGAGAGATATTTAGATACTTTATTGCCAACTACTTACACAGAGGTACTCCAGACTTAACCCCTTGCCTGCCCTCCTGAGCCTATCTTCTCATTTGCCAGTGCCCTTTCCAATGATACACAAAAATTTAAAGGCAGCGTTTTTTGCTATTTCATGGAATCATGGAATGTTTTGGGTTGGCAGGGACCTTAAAGATCATCTAGTTCCAACTCCCCTGCAATGGGCAGGGACACCTTCCACTGGATCAGGCTGCTCAAAGCCTCATCCAACCTAGCCTTGAACACTTCCAGAGATGGGGCATCCACAGCTTCTCCAGGCAACTTGTGCCAGTGTCTCATCAGTATTATTATTGCATCCAAGAGTGGCCACAAACGCCTCCTGCCCTTACACATTCTGACAGGTCATACTAACTAGTGAGACCAGAGACTTCCAAAACAGCTAATGAATCCAAGTGCTGAACTACAGTTCTTTTAAACCAGCCTGGTTTTCAGCAGGGGGTTTCTGAAAATCAGACCTTATCAGATTGTCTCAGAGTGGGCCCACACAAAGCTACTGCTAAAACCCTTTTGCAAAAGCACAACTGTTTTGTATGTGTCTCCTAAATACAGTGTAAACCAATTATTGTACAGACAATGCAAAATTGGGGTATTTAGAAAATACCCTCTTCTTCCAACTTGTAGTAATTAATTTCAAAATCAACAGTCTTCATAATACAGTTGAGAATTTTCAAAAGGCCTTTGTGATGGGTTTTAACTAATTCATTTTCCCATAGAAACTGGTAATCTCCTGCCAATTAAAACAGCATTCAGCTAACTCAACTCTCAGGTGTTCCCGACAATCACACTCATAACTCCTAGGTGAGGTAACAACCCATTTCAATCTGTTAGAAAATGATCTTTAAAGATAAAACTTATTATTAAGTCATAAATCCCTGATATTTATCTTGCAATGATGATAAAGACATATAATAAGGCACGGATGTTCAACCAGAATGAATACTGTGTTCAGTATGAAGTGGTTTACAACCATATACTTTATAATATATAAAACCCAAACAAGTAAAGACTGAAACAGTATGGTAAACCTGCAGAGGGTCTCAAATGGACACTTAGACCACACTAAAAGAAACCCATGTGGTTCTTTAAAGACAGCTCTGCCTCCCAGCTGACACATCCCCTCCGGCTGAGCTAGCTTCATTAAGATTCAAAAGCCTTATCCCTGCTTCTCAATCTTGCTGTACTACCCACCTCCTGGATGAAAGACAACTTGCAAATGGCTAGGATCACTTTTGGTAAAATAGACTACAAAAATGTGCACCATCAGATTTAATATCACAAAAAAAACTTGCAAATATGGGATGATTTATGCTTGGTGTTCTTCTGAAATCTCCCTTTAAATAAATTCCATGGTTGAGCTCTAGGCACCTCCTAAATGTCTTTTCACAACATAAGCAGGACTTGATGAAGCAACATTAACAGCTGATCCTCCAGTATATGCTGTGTCCTGTCATCTATCGTCTCCAGGGCCATCAGCACTGCTGGGGGTTGTAATCAAGTTATGGTCCATAACAGACAAATGAGCAAAAATTCTTCTTAATTTAAAATGTCATTAATTCCATTAAAACTATATTGACTGTAGTAAGGGTCTGCCATTTTTAAACAGTGCAAAAACAAGTAATTATCTGTGACAAGCACACATATACCAAAATAAAGATACAGAGATAGACTAGTTCCATATCAGGGAAGCGAAAATATCTGAAAGAATTACCTACACAACATTGATTAACACAAGTCATAAATCCAGGGAATTTCAGAAAGGTTTCAGAAGTGAAACAGATGACATGGCATGTTTCCCTTCCTTCAAGGAGGAATTACTTACTGAAACCCTACACTGTCAAAGGTAGCAGTGAAAGTAGCAGCAATTAATGCTCTCAGCTGCATTTTCCCAGCTAATCCAAAATAATTTTATGGCCAGGCTTCATCCATCTTAATTTGTTTATAATTTTGCCAAGGTAACTGTGATTAACTTATCAAGTTTCAGGCTGAACTACTTTGGGGTCAGGGGAGATGGGAGGAAAAGAAAGGCTAATGCCAAGTCATGTGTTTCCCTCAGACACCTAAATAAATAACTTGCTGGTGATGCAGAACAACACTGCATTTAAAATAAACAGGAGTCAAGTCCTATACCTGAAACAACCAAAACATGAAGTTACTTTATCTCCTGGAAAGTAGCAGTCAGTATGAACAGTCATATGCAAAAAACAGCTGAATTACACATAAAATCCCTTTCTGTACTCTTTTACTTCTAGAAATGCAGCAGAAGCAGTATTTCCAGCTCCTGAAAAGTCAAGGTGTAAGCTAGTTTGGGGGCAACCAATGATGTCTAAATGCAAGCAAAGTTCTCATATCCAAACACTTTCAGTTCTCTGAGCAAACAACAATTGCTCATGCCCAGAGAGCACAAAGCCAATTTTGCAGGTTGCTTCAACAGGTATCAAGCCTGCTTTGCTAAATAAACACTCCAGCAACAAAACTATCTAGCAAATTCCCCATGGGAAGTTTCAAAACCAGAAGGCACCAGAAATGGCTGCAGGCATATCTTCCACCCTCCAGGCACCCCTGCTTCCCAGGCAGGGAGTTCAGAAACTGAATCTTAGCTCCTTCCTGCACCACCTGGAGTGAGCTGAACTGCTGCATAACCCTGCTGCAATAAACCCCAGTGTCTGGCTCTCCGTGCTGCCCCTGTGCTCCCACAGTTCAGTACTGCTCTAAGATTTGGCTTTTTGTGATGCCAGCTCAGACTTCTACTTTTTTAGAATATCAGCATGCATGCACACAGGTAGCAGCCAGGCTTTGCTAACTAAAGCAATGATCCTCTATTCAAATGTCTTCATACAATAAATGCTCAGCTTCTGGAAAACTGGTTTGGTTGAGATTTTGTTGGTTTCCAAGTATAACTGGGAGGTAAAGGCTTTGTCAGAGTTGTAAAACCCAGTGGTAAAGCTACGCGACAGCTTTGCCTATTTATGCAGCAGTGTCCTCACTTCAATGGTTCAGAGTTCTCGTAGTCCATTTCTGGTTTTTTCATAGAAATAATATCTGCAAAAGTGAAATGCCTTTTCCTCCATAATGGCCTTGAAGCTAATAACTATTTTAGAGCAATTCCAGTACAGTCGGAAGCTGTTATTGGCTGTTTATGTAACAGTGAATTAACCCCCACTGACACCTTTCAGGAATTCAGAACCATAGTGCACAAAATGTACTTTGCGAGAGCTTGTTAATATATGGTAAGTGCAAAAGCCATCTCAATTCAAAAGACTGGCTTTCAAAGCAAACATGCTTAACCTGCAGTTTCAGTCATGGAAGAAATTACTCAATTAATTGCAGGCAACAAAAACAACAGGGTTATAACTAATGTACAATATATGCTCTGTGGGTGTAACGCAAGCTCATTTCCCAGTAGTATTCTCTGTTACATTTCTTACCCCACTGCTGGAAAACTGTTTAAGAATGTTAAATTCACTTAAGACTTTTTTTCCACACACATCTGCTTTCTGGCAATGAATATTATTATTAACACAGGTAGGGGCTGCTCTCTTAAGAAACATGTTTACAACACAGTAAATTTGGAGACCAGTATTTTTCATACTCAATCCTAGACCAGACATCATCTTTTCAAAATTTAAAATCGAACATCAGAATTTATAAAGTTTTTGCCTGCTCTAATGACATCCTTGCAGCGACAAAGAAGAGACCACAGCAAAAGGGTTCAGTAAATCCTCACCTGCTTCTAGGAATTCTAGCAGGCAAAGAGTAGTGAGAAGATCAAAAGCACAAGAAGACCCCACTAGAGTTGACTGCTCCCACTCTGACATTGAGGAAGAGACGGTGTAAAATACTAATAATGATTAAAGATAACAGAAAGGAAACTTACCCAAGCAGACACTGATGCCTTCTCCCGTCATTCCTTCCATTCACGTAAAAGACATCTGTCAATTATTTGATCTAGGCTCGGTATCAGCATAGGGCTGGTACTTGGACGCGCTGCTTAAGAGATTCTCAGGGTGTGTTTATGTGTACATCTTACAATTAAAACGCTGACAACTAAATGTGATAATAAAACATGCAGATGAAGATTAAAAGAATCCCCTTTCAGCACCTGCCAGGCAGTTCTCAGCAGGCACTAGGAATGTTCATAAGGAAGGATGCCTCCCGTTTCCATCGAGGCCAATTCCTCAAACCCACCTCCCTCAAGCCTTGCAGTATTTTTCTCATCCTGGCCCCCATGCGAACGCATCTAATCCTCTTACCCCGAGAGCCACCCCCGCTCCCTCTCTCCCAGCTTTATTTTATTTAAAACGATGCCTGCAACAGCTCGGAGCTACCCGCCGGGTCACCCCCCCCGGGACACCTGGNTTGTTCTTATTTACTTTTTTATCCCTTTACACTCCTATTTACTCTTTTCTTTCCCCCTTTTTTCTTCCCATTTTCTGCCTTCTTTATTTTGTTTTCCCCTCTTTCTTCTTGNCAAATTCATGCCCAATCTAACATTGAAAAAGAGGCTGATGATGGAGCACTAGTCAGTGACATTTTTTCCCCCCTTCTTTCCCCTCCCCCCATATTTTTGTAGTGTTGGTGTGGGTTTTATTTCTCTCCTGTTTTGGGTTTTTTTTCATTGCATTTCCGACAGCCAACCAAGAACCAGCTGGTACAGATTTAACCCGCTCCAATCCCATCTCCGACCATGGAAAACTGAGCACAGCCAAGCCGTTGGACAACCCGCCAATTCCCATTCCTACTTCCCGAGGAACAGGCGCAGCAGAAAGTGGTTGTGCCTTTGAGTTCTTCAAATTAATAACCCTGGGAAGGGCAGAGAGCCGGCAGATGAAAGGCAAGCTACGGACTTTGATCGTGCAGTCGGAGCCATGCGGGCAGGCTCCCGAACCATGTGGAGCACCCCTGAAGGTCAGCTTGGGCTGATCAGATTGCAGCAAGAGAGCCACAGAAAGCAGGGCAAACGGAGGTGGAAAAATCTATACACCCAGATATCTGCCAAGAGATGAAAGAAAAGTTTGCCTCTGATGCTGGGATTTATGAATAAGGTAAATGAAGCTGTAATCTAACACTTGAGAAGATGCTTAGGTCTTCCTTCAGGAAAACACTTAAGCATGTGCTTAAACCCATTACTATTCAGGGCAGCCCATAAGCGTTTGCTGAAGGTTAAGCACAACCTTCTTACAGGGAGACCTTAAGTACTGTGCTGATTAAGGTGGGTTTTTTCCGCTTCTAAATCTGAGCCACTGTGAACCACAAAATTAATTGCCCTCATTATATTTTAATATTGTCTCTGTCTTCTTTCAAATTAAACCAGAGGATGCAAACAGAAGGTAGGTCTTATTTTACATCAAGAGGATAAAGCCCAACACTACATTCTGTCATGTTTTATTTTTTTTTTCTATAATATCAGCTGGCTGCACAACACTATGCATCCCTATGAATGAATACCTTTCATGAGGAAGAAAGAGCACATGGAAAAGTGATTGCTCTGCTACTCCTAAACTCTGGAATTCTCTTGATGTGCTGTTACAAGCCAGAAAAGATCACACAGAGCACTGCATACATACATATGCTTTATCCAGTGATCTCTTTTGAAGCAAACCTGAAAAAGGCTGTAGATGGTGTACACATTTCAGCTATTAAAGGTCATGGATAAGACAGCTATTTATCAGTTCAAGTAAGGTCAGTGTTACATCCACGGGCAGGGAACTCTGCCTGTTGCACAAATGACACTGCCTGCCCTTAATGCCTCGAGAAACTTTTGACAAGCTAAGCATATGTAACAAGCCACAAACCTTACATACAACCGCTGCAGTTCATTAATGTTCAACAGAAGGGTATCATATCTGAAATGGGTTCCATTTCTGTATCACAGCACATTTCCTCTCCTCCAAGCTCTCCAATGGTGTTTTCTGCCAAAGAAATTGTATCCCCTGATGGAGAAAGAAAGCTCAGTAACCAATTCATTAGAATTGGTGGTTGTGGCTCTTTCCAAGAACCATTCTCCTTTGTTCCTATTTAGGAATATTCTACCCCACATACTAAACTATTGGTTCATTTACTTTCTTTATGCACACAGAAAAAGGGACCTTGGAAAACAATTTGTGCCAGTTTTAGACTTCTACTGGAGCTAAAATCAGGGTCTTGGTTGAATTCCATAACACACAATTTTGGAGGAAAACACTGTTATGTAACTCTTTCCCTTTCTGGGAGACAACCTTGGTAGAAGAGCGTGTGAGAAGCAGTGAAATCTTTTGGAGGTCTTGAGACAGATGGCAAAGTAGGAGGGCAGAAGGTTACCTTAAGGTCAGGGTGTTTCCCATCCTTATTAGGTACCTCAAAGTGCTACAGGCAGGCAGGAACACTTCTGCTACACTTACCTCCAAGAAACTTCTTCTCACTTGAAGTAATTTGCCCTGCTAAATCCTGAACTAAAGGCAGTATCTTCTTCCTGGAAGCCTTGTTATTATAAACAAATAAGGACAAAGAAATGAAGAATAATCTCAGATGTCTGTCCCTAAATAACCAATCTACCTTTCAAGAACTAAAGGTCTCACCATGCTCCTATACTTGGCATGGAAGGTGGTCAAAAGACATGAAGTTTGAAACCCGGATACCACAACTTTCCTGACATGCCTCACTCAGCCTTTCAAACAGGAGAGCAAACTCAGGAAGTAGTAGGTTGGATCTTAGAACCATTTAGTCATTTAGGTTAGAAATACCTCTAAGATCGTTGAGTCCAACTGCTAACACGGTGTTGACAAGTCCACCAAGAACTATGTCCCTAAGTGCCATGTACACACATCTTTTAAATACCTCCAGGGATGGTGACTCAACCACTTCCCTAGGCAGTTGGTTTGAATGCTGAAGAATCCTTTTGTTCTTTCATTCTAAACCCAACTGAATATAAAACTGTCATAGAAATATTAAGAGAAGGCCACGATCATGCTGCAAAAAAGCCCCAAAAGTGCATTCAGCTGTCCATGGATAGTGAAATTAACCATGAACTTTACAGAGTGACTCCTTGGGTGAATGCTGTAGGATTTCTGTTTAATTATAAGAACAAAAAGGGGGAAATTAGATGTTAAAGTCTTTCTCACTGTTCTCACAGCTTAAAAACCTATGAGCACTAAATCAACACAAGTATGATGATGAAATTAGTAAGTAAACAACTACAACCTTCACTACTGCACAAAGAAGCTTGAAACCAAAAATCAATATGAATGATCCCAACTCCAAATTTGTAAGCCAAATCTAGAAGAAAATGTCTCCTTATGTGAGATCCCAGCGGGGCCCAAATGGCTTCAAGAAAAAGCATACATGAACCACTCTCCCCTGTGAAGCCTCAAAATTGGATACTCAAGTTAACCACCCGTGAGTTTTCCCACAGAAGCAGGACCTTGAACAGAGTGTTACTGCTGGCACTAGATTCCCTGCAATGACCTGGCAGTGTGTGATTACCACATAAGCTTCTCTTTCCTCCCCCCAAAACAAGCACAAAATGAAGGATGCTAACAGTCAGTGTCATTAGGCTCTGGAGATCATTGCACCTGTATCTCCCTACGTTTACTTCCTTCTTGGAGGATTATTTTAACAGTTACTAAATAACATTAGCTAGCAATGAAACAAGAACAGATTACAAACTGAGGATCTCAATTTTCTAAAGTTGAACTCCCAGTCTCTATCACTGGAGTAAAAGTCCAAGTGATGAAATAAACCTTGAACTTTGTTGCTTTACTCATCATTTTTTGAAACAAAAGAGCACCTTGTCCCAGACACCACAATTTAGCAACTTCATCTGTATACGTGTTAGAAAGAGGGAGCAGAAAGCTCCAGCCAGCCAGTATCCAAACAAGAGCATTCCCCCGATCAACATCACTGACGGGAATTGCACTTGGAAGGGATACACACCAATGCAGTTACTGTCACACCACTATTACTCAGTTCCAGGCAGAAAGCTGTGCTCCCAACTCAGTGGTCTCAAAAAGTGGGCCATGTGAGCAGCAACCAATCATCCAGGTACAAAATGAGTGGGAGAATGAAAAGGAGGAGCTCTTTACCACCAACAGGTTCAGCAGAACTCAGCCTGCATCATCCTGTTAGCTCTCCCAGGAGCAAGTGAGCAGGAAAGATGACAGAGAAGAGCTATGACCTGGAACTCACTGGCAGAGGAAAGGGAGGGTCATAAGGACTGTAGCCTTCTCAGCTTCCAAAGTCCCCAAAGGAGTAATGGGTACCTTGTGCATATTTACTGATTCTCTCTGTAATCTCAGCCACCTCAATTGTTCCTGAGCGTGAAACTCCATTTCATTGAAGGAAAAGGATAACAGAATCTGTGTATTCCTGATGTAGAACATTCAGCTGCCACAAAAGACAACACTGCAGACACAAGAAAAGAGAACTATTTAACTAAGTATTTTTCCCATTTTTTGTCTAAGGTAATTCCAAATAATGAGCAGGAGGAGGGAAGTTCACTATATTATACAGGTTCATCCTAAATCGGATTGCAAGATATATTAGAAAAAGATAGCATTTCACTTTAAATATGCTTGAATAAGAACTCCTACCTGGGCTTGAAATTATCTTAACTAGACTTTCCAATGGTTTTGTCCTGTTACACTCTGATTTAAACCACATATAACGCAATTTTGAATCATATTCAAACAAAGTACCTCAACCAATTTAAACTATATTTAGACCACAGTATTTTTACTGCTAAAGAAACCTAACAGAGGAACAACATGCTTAAAACATCTGTCGCAGTGATTGAAAGAAGTATATGACAGGAATAGCAAACAATTATTTTCTTTCCTGAGATGATGTCAATCTGTTGAAGCGAAGTATCAGTGAAGTAGATTGTTTCTAAGAGGTACCTCACTCTGGCCTGTCTTCTCCAATACAAAGATGACCAAAATACCCCCTTGCTGCATAACCTTGTCTGCTTGCTTATTATTATCTGCTATTTCTGTATCAGGGGAAACACTCTTTGTCAAAGCTAGTAAGCATGTTACAGCATTACACGAAAAAAAAAAATCATTTGTTCAAGTCTAAAAACCTCCACCTAATGAAATTCAAATTTTAACACACATCAACTATTATTTACATTTAGATTATCAACTGTATGACTCAACAGAATCCCTAAGATACAGACCTCTAAGCAAGGCTGTCTGTCACACAGCACGTTCTGCAGTGATGATCAGAACCTCACGTTCTTTGCAGTTACTTCATGGAAGATGATGACAGAATGGCTCTCACTCCATGCTAATGCTGGTTCTCCAGGATGGATTTCAATGTGGTGGTCCAAATCAAGGTTCTTTCCTACAAGTGTCCTGCCTGCCCAGACCACACAGAGGTGGAGAATGAAGCTGAAGAAGGAAGGAGTCACTGGGGGTAGTGATTGGGCTCCCTCTGAGCACTAGGGTCTAGGAAATGGAGATGTCAAGCAGCAATGGAATGACTCACAGGATTCATTACAAGTTCTTGGTGTATCACCGTCATGGGTCCAACTGTGGGGACCCAGCAAACAGTACCTCCTCTGACTGTCATCAGGCTGAAGTTTCAACCCCATTGCCCAGTAGCAGCCACATGCATTGCTCCCCTGACCTAGGATCTACTGGAGCCCTTAAATCAGGCACAAAGTACGTGATCAAGAGTGACCAGTTACCCCACATCACCCGTCTGACTGACACTATAAGCACACAGCTAGGGCAGGCACATCTCTCTTGAGCTCTGATACAATAAGCCTTGAGGCTCAGTTGGAAGAAGATAGGTCTGGTAGGCTGCCAACATGAGAGCATGGATGCCTTTAATAACCAACAACAGCTCTGCAAGACATGAGGCAATGCAGCCTGTTACGGGCCCAAGGCGGCCACATTTGCACGGCCTGGGTGTTTCCCTGGTGCTAAGTTGGTTCAGGAGAGGCAACCAGCACCATTACTAGTGTTCTCAAACCAGCCTGGGAAAGAGCTTCTCATCAGGTCACAGCCCTGCCATGAACCTCGATATGGCAGCACAGCCACAACTGAGAACACCAGTGGTTTTCTATCAAAAAAAAAAAAAAAGAAAAAAAAAAGTGACATAGTTTAGGAAATGTGATAGGAATTAAGATGGGAAATTCAAAAAAGCAGCCAAACAGTTTCTGACCAGTGAATACAGATGTAAAAGCTTTCTGAGAAACTTAAGTATCAAATAGCTAAGACAGAACCAAGTATCAGCACTCAGGAAGAAATTACTGAAAATTACTGTAAGAAGGGTGTGAAATGCCAAAGGCTGCTGATTATTTGAAGAAAAAGAAATCAAGCAAGGACAGGGATACTTACCTATTCAATGGAATAGTTTCATACAAAATATAGACTTGAAAGCAGAATTTATCCCTCTGTGTAGTGTTTTCTTGTAGCTATAGAACTGTCTACTTCAAAAGGGATTGCTACAAAGGAATCATTGTTAACTTTAAACTTAACTTTCAGCACCAAAAGTATTTTGTGTACCAATCAAAAAAAAAAAAATCACAATTCAGCCACACTTGATACCTCATGTTGGGTTCTTCTACAAAAAAAAATCAGGAAAAGTTGGTGGCTTACTCACCAGGATGATACCAAGACTTGCCTTATTGCATCTAGCTCCACGCATGGCTCAAACCCTACTGTACCTTTATGAAAACTGGTGGACACAGACATCCTTCCTGAGAGCAGAGATTTGATTTCACTTTGCATCCACTGCTCCTTCCTTTGAGCTCTCCAGGGGCATGTCAGCTCTTTGCTCCTGTTCTTTTCACCCTTCCTTAAATTTCAACTGAGGGACTTCAGCAAAAGCTATCTATTTTAAACTGGTGGTGTAGAGACCTTTCCAGAGCAATAAAAAGGTAGGACAGAATTTTCTCTGTAGGTAGCAGACAGGCAGGGCTCCTTTTTGACTATTCATTTTAATGCTGCCATGGTTTTGTTGTAGTATTAATTATGCAGGAGAGCACCCACAGCTTTGTATAAGCATCTTTTTGAATTATTTAGAACAAAATAACATGGAAACAGTAGTTACTCAGCATTTCTGCAAACTGTGCAACTCAAATTTTAGCACTGATCACAGAACATGCTAAACAGCAAATAATGTAGTTACCAATGTGCAAGCCTCAAAAGATGAAGCACAGGTCAATTCTACAAGTGATTGTCCCATTTGTAGTAGTGCACATGCTCAAGGACAGAAGCAAAGTAGGATTATTAAGTGCACTACTTTGTGGATTCAGGTGGTTAGCTACTTAAAAGCACAAAAGAAAACAAAAAAGCAACCCCAACCCCCTCACCCAGACCACATTATGGGTGGAAGATACACTAAATTGAACAATATATTTCAATTACATTTTTGCCATTCTGGTTTGAAGTAGCCCAAGGTGAAAGACCCAAAGGGATATAAAGTTCTCAGAGTCCCATATGATTTCAACCCAGTCCTTGGCCAAGACAGTAATAGTTGGATCAGAAATTATAAAGGAATATAGCTGATATTTGACGGCATGGTTTTGCAGCCACCATGCAGCCCTTCCCTCCTGGCTGCCAAATCCACCCCAGCCTCTGGCCCTTGCACAGGACTGTGAAACCATCCCATTTCCTGCTGAGGACGGAAGCAGCGTGGGGTAGCAGGTTTTAGAGAGTTCCCTTCAGGCTAACAAGGAAACGTTGAAACGAACCAGGGTGCAGTCATAGCTGTGTGACTCTCTGAAAGAAAGCATTTAGAAACAGATTCATAAACAAGGGGATTGCGGCTGTCAGTAGGGGCTTAAGACCCATAATCGGGATCAGGCAACACAACGCGAAGCGCGGCATTCGCCACAGCAGTTACTACACTTCTGTCCTTTTTCCAGCAACTTCTGCTGACTCAGGAGCACAAATTGCTGACATCCCTCCTGGGAGTGCCTCTCACACACTCCTTTACACACACACAATGTGAATGTGGAAAGAGGTATGAAAGAACAAGTATACGTCAAAGAACTTAAAAAAAAAAAAAAGTTCCATGCTCTAACCACCTCTCTTTTTTAAGAAAACTCTCATTAAGTGCTACACTGAATGAAAGCAGCTGAACAAACAATCTTGGGATTACTGGAAAAAATACAGTGCTGAAATTTTGCAGGATTTTAGCCCACTACAAAAACCCATGTTTTTTTGGTCCAATCTGGAAGACAAATTGTTTCAATTACTGAGGATTTCCCCTCTTTTCAGGAAGAAAAAACTCACTGTGCATGTGTAGAACATTCTAAATAACCAAAACCAACATAGGTCCCCACTCTGGACATTTCAAGGCAACACTGCTCTTCCATATGTGGGATTTTAAAAAGATCACACAAAAATCTAAAGTACCACTTACTGAAACATAGAAAACTACTATTGTTACAAGAAAATGCATACACACAAACCCAACTGAATTCATCTAATACAAAAATCACTTGAATTTTTTTCCATAGGGAAGATGAAAAGGTAAGTCAGAAAAGCAGCTTGGGCTGCAAAGTGACAGACTTCAGCAGGCACCAGAGCAAGAAGGCAAGTGTTAGTGTTAATACTATTAAGAACACTGTCTTGCATATACAAGCAAAACATTTCTTTGGCAGTCTCCTAGCCTCAAACACTTTATAACCTTGATACGCAAACTGAACTTAAGCACATTTTATGCCAAAATCCCTTTGGCATCTGCTTTAGTAACTGTCAAAAAATATTCCATGTTTTGTCCTTTTTTTTTTTCAGTGAAATGTTTACTCCAGTATTTAATCAGGTAGTTTTCCTCTAAGCCATTTTTAGCCCTTTTTCTATTTCACTGTCCCAGGCCAGCCTCACAACCAGGCTTCTATCTTTCATCGACAGCCCAACTTGTACTCTCACAGATAGGCAGGAGTTCTGTGGAAGAGAGTTAGAGGTTACAGCACACAATAAGCTAGATAAGGATCAACAATATCACACTCTTGCAAAAAAGCAAATATTGTGCTGGAACAGACAGCAGGAGAGGTCTGTGAGGAAAGCCTGTTGCTGTGCTCACCATCACTAGATATCAACAGGAACATTTTGGTCAAGTTTCACTGCTGCTCTCCATGAGATATGTGGACAAGTCGGAAGATATTCAGAGAAGACTAGAAAGAGGATAAATTAAGTATCTAATCTAAACAAAAGGAAACTGAAGGCAGAGAAGGTAACAGTCTTCAATTGTTCAGAAGGAAGATGCAAAGAGGAAATGAATGTTTAGGAAATTTTCAAGTTTAAAGAGGAAAGACTTTCCCAAGACAGTGAGAAAAGCTTTCTGACAGAAAGAAAAGCACATGAATAGATTTCATATATATATATATATGTTTTTTATATATATATATGTATACATATACATCATATATCATGTATATATTGTATCTTTTTATTAGGATGAGAATATATATCTATATGTTCTGTAGAGAGATGCCAGTTGCTGTCAGAAATGACTTTGCCAACCCTGTCTTAGGGTAAGCAGGTTAGATCATTCCTTGGGCACACAGTTCAGCCCTTTGGTTCTGCATGCAGGCAAACTGCCTTGCCCTTTGCCCAGCACTAAGTGCCCACTGAGGCATATGAGAGGAGCAGTCCCTTTATTTTAAAATACAGAAACAATAGAGACTTCAGTCTTGCTGTCCCTGGTAGTCCCGGGTGAAGGTCAAGTACAGCCTGCCCATCAACAGCAAGTCTAAGGCAGAATGATGAAAGATGACGTAGCCATGTGGAGTACTGCAAGTCACCTGAACTGCACAAAAACCCCAGCGTCCTTCCAATCAGCTACAGAGAAAATAAAGTCAGGGGTTTGCAGATAGCTTCTAAGAGATCCAGAAATAAGAAAGGGAAAAAGTCTACTTTAACACTACCTTTCACTACTTTATACTTTACCAGCACAATGCATACTATTTGAGGACATCAGCCTTTCCGGCACCCTGCCTGTATGTAAAGTACATAGCTTTTTCCTCTCTTATGTGTATTTTGTCTGCACAGATTACTAGTGGTTTGTGGCTAAAACCTATTTTATTTATTTCACCATCCTTCAAAAAAGCAGGGATCTTGCTCGTTTGATTAAAATTACTAACTAGCCATTAGCTGTCCAAACAAGTTGCATCTCCCACCTCACTGTGATTTAGCTACACCTACAAGTTTGGGTTCAAAGAACCTCTTTTTCCCTGCAAATATGNGAAAATAAAAAGAAAGTTTATTTTATACTTCTATTCATCCTCCATTTTTTCTGAAGAAGCCAAAGCCTCGTGCAAGGGCATGGCAGATCTGGCTTCACTAACAGGGTACCAACAGCTGGCCTGAGTGAGGTTCATGTGGGCCACCGACATCACACTGCACTCATTTGGAAAGTACCCAGCAGCCACTCGTCAATTCATTTTGAAATCACAGAATGGCTGGGGTTGGAAGGGANTTTATTTTAAAATACAGAAACAATAGAGACTTCAGTCTTGCTGTCCCTGGTAGTCCCGGGTGAAGGTCAAGTACAACCTGCCCATCAACAGCAAATCTAAGGCAGAATGATGAAAGATGACGTAGCCATGTGGAGTACTGCAAGTCACCTGAACTGCACAAAAACCCCAGCGTCCTTCCAATCAGCTACAGAGAAAATAAAGTCAGGGGTTTGCAGATAGCTTCTAAGAGATCCAGAAATAAGAAAGGGAAAAAGTCTACTTTAACACTACCTTTCACTACTTTATACTTTACCAGCACAATGCATACTATTTGAGGACATCAGCCTTTCCGGCACCCTGCCTGTATGTAAAGTACATAGCTTTTTCCTCTCTTATGTGTATTTTGTCTGCACAGATTACTAGTGGTTTGTGGCTAAAACCTATTTTATTTATTTCACCATCCTTCAAAAAAGCAGGGATCTTGCTCGTTTGATTAAAAGTACTAACTAGCCATTAGCTGTCCAAACAAGTTGCATCTCCCACCTCACTGTGATTTAGCTACAGCTACAAGTTTGGGTTCAAAGAACCTCTTTTTCCCTGCAAATATGAACCCACTCTCTGTCAGTTTAAAGCCATTACCCTATGTCAAAGATCCCATTAAAAACATTCTAGATTGGGGCATTTTGCTGAAAATCAACAGGACTGCAGTCTGGGTGAAGATCTCAGCCACCACACATACATGTTCCTTTGGCTTTTCCTTTTACCACAACACAGAAATTGGCAGTATATTAAGAACTGAAGCTCTCTGAGAAAACAAATCCAGGCAGAGCAGAACACCTTGGTAACAACAGTACTAATATTACTAACACATGCTTGCCTTAGCACAGCCTTGTCCACAGCACATACAAAGCTAAGTTTCAGCAACTTGTTTTGGAGTCACATCTCATGCAAAGCAACTGTTGAGTTTAACTACAGCAGCTTTTAACAAAAAAATTTATCAGAACCATTACTGGGCAGACACTTACATGGTACAGCCAGGACCAAGGGTGCTTATCTGAAAAGTCTATTTTTCTCCCCTGAACATGCATTAGGATTGTTGGAATACTGGGCTTTGTTTCTCTGTTCATATATATATATATATATATATANTATATCTCAAGCACACACACATGTTCTCTGAACTTCAAGGAAAATAAAAAGAAAGTTTATTTTATACTTCTATTCATCCTCCATTTTTTCTGAAGAAGCCAAAGCCTCGTGCAAGGGCATGGCAGATCTGGCTTCACTAACAGGGTACCAACAGCTGGCCTGAGTGAGGTTCATGTGGGCCACCGACATCACACTGCACTCATTTGGAAAGTACCCAGCAGCCACTCGTCAATTCATTTTGAAATCACAGAATGGCTGGGGTTGGAAGGGACTAGTCCAACCTCCCTGCTACAGCAAGTTCACCTCCAGCAAATGAGAAAGGCCACTTCTTCCTGGTTTGTATAAAGTTCATGAGAAAACCACTGTTTCCCACAGGAGTTAACAAAAAAAAAAAAAAACTTAAGATGGGCATGCATGTGCAAGGCTGTTTTCTTAAACACTTCACGGACTAAACCCTGGCAGAAGGGTGGATATTCTACAACAGCTGCTTTACCAAAACCTAGTAACTTATATGGAAGTTAATATGGTAATATTAACTAATACTAGTTAATATGGTAACTAATATTAGTTAATATGGTAACTAATATGGTAGTTACCTCCTTTTTCCTAAATACCAAGTGCACTAGTATCAGCAAACTATTTGGAAACTGAGGACCAAACTTAAGGAAAAAGAAAAACAAAACAAAGCTGTGGTTCATATGAGAGAAAGTGCTGCACATTTAACAACTTTCACTGATTTCACCAGAACTTACTGTCTTTATATAGGCACCTGAAAGGTGATGTGAAAAAAAAAAGGGCTTTAAATTCTGTTTTTTAAGACCAGTGTGCTTGGTTACACAACATGTTATAACCAAGTTTCTTCTTCTACTTGGAGCATTAGGCAGTTATAAAAGGCTCTAATGACATCATAAACCTTGCCAGTGTTTGATAATTTCTTAAGGGATTTGATAGAGGAAGCAGAAAGTTACAGAAATCTCAGTTTTACTTCTTAGGTTCCTAACCTTCTCAGCAGAGCAGTCATGTGGAAGAAACTACTGTGAGTCACCAGATGAAAGAAGGCAAGTAAATACATTTTAAGTTACTCTTAAATTAAAATAAAATCTAATAAAATAAGCAAGCTTCAGGAAGCTCTGGCTGAAGACTGAGCATCCAAGGGTAAGAACACTACTAAGCTTTAGTGTTTTGTAACAAAACCTCTAATTTCATGCTGTGTTCAAGCCAGCAGTTACCCCCTGAATGAGCTTCTAAATTCACTGGGCTGGGCAGCAAGGGCTCCATGCACCTGTGGCAATCTGCTGTTGAAAAATGCAGAAAGAGCTGCTCTATCCCAGCCATGGTCTATTCCCCACCTGCCCCCAAGGTGACCCCTCCGCCGGGGATGATGCACTCACTACCTGCAAGGAGGGGTTTTCCCCACGCACTGCAGTCCTTCCCCAAGCCTCTCCAGCATCCTGTACATCCTGTTGCTTGCACACAAGACACGTCTTGAAGGCTTGAAAATTCTGCATGGCCTCTTTTCTTTTAGGAACAAGAGACATTGTTTACTAGAGAATGACTTAACAGTGCTGCTTTAGGGGGATGCTGCTGGTCCTATTTCCTTCAGATGTAAAGGATGATTCCTTCCTTAGGCGCTAAGAAGGATGAAACTATTACTCATCTAATGACAGTAACTAGTCATTTCTGCCATATAGCATGTCCTGCCCTACCAGAGAAAACATAAATATATACTGAAGAACCAAGTTCTGCCCCCAGAGTTATAGTAACTTAACTCTAGCGGGGAAGAAGCATGCCCAAGAAAAACTCAGAAGGGAATTTTTTCCTTCAACTTTTCTCATACGTGAAATATATGCATGTATAGCAATATCCCTGGTTTAGTTGCTCTGGTATTTGTTTTCCATTAAGCAGTATGAAACTTGCTTTAGCAAATATGTTTTGTGGGTTGTCATCCATAGCTTGTTAACCACTATATTCATTTAGGGACTACACATATGCTTTTTCAAATATAGACATAAGGGGAAGTGAAAATCATGCCAGAGAGCATTGGTTAGTTCCCAGGAAAGACAGCATCTAGAATTTGGCAGCCTTTAGACATGAGAAAAGTATAAACACAGTCAGATGCAAAAATTTTAAGTCATTTGTGTAGGCCATTTTTTTTATCTTTGTGATCCCAACTTCTACAATTATTCGTAGCTTAAACTGGTCTTATTTCTAAATGCAAAATACATACCATGGTTTCCTCCTGTTCTATTGTACTAGAAAATGACATTTGCAAAACAGCTTCCCACAATTCTGAGTCCTTCCAGAAACTTATTTTTGCTGGACATTTGACAAAAATACTGTTGTAATTTGCTATATTGCTACCAAACCTTTTACAGAAGGACAGTAGGGTTGTTAAACAGAAAATAATGAGTTTTCACTGGCTCACTAATAAAGCAGAGGAGGAAAGTGGTCACATCAAATGACCAGAACATACTGAGACCTGGTCACTACCACCCAGCAGAAAGTGGCATAGCAATCCCCAAGGTCAGGCTAAAATTATTTAAATTACCTTCACACATGAAGCGACAGAGGTCTTGGATCCTCCCAAGAGCCACAGTCAGCAAAGCCTTCTGTACTTCACGAAGCCTGGCTCCCTGCTTGGACAGGGATCAGCCTCCCTACATGGCACGTGGCTTGGGTGCAAGCCCAGAAAAAGTCCCTATTCCCCAGTCCTGGTGTCCTTGGGTGGCAGCTACCATCACTGAGCAAGGAATCTGTACCTCTCATTCATGTACAGTAAATAATAAGCTCTACAAAACCACTGTGCTAGCAATGAGGCTCGCTAATTGGGAAAAACACACCCATTCCAAGCCGTCTGTTTGGCTTACTGTTTTGTTATAGCCAAGATGAAAGAATCTTATCTTACGCTTACAGCATTTTTCTTTTAAATAAAAAGATACTGTTGGTTCTGTTAAATAAGCCAAAACAAAAGGAACAAAACAAAATCAAACCAAAAAAAAACCTAACAACCAAAGAATACCCTCAAAAAGCCCCCAAATCCCCACCATCAGCAGAAGTATCTGTCTAAATGCAGATAACAAGAGGAAGCTCATGTCAAACATCCCCTGCAAACACTCCCTCCAAAGGGCTGTTCCCCCCTACAGTTCTCAATTCCAGCCTGTCCTAGGAGTTGTCTGGCTTCCTTCCTCATCAGTGCTTCACTCCCAAAGTGTGGAGTTAGTCAGAAGCAGATCAGTGTTGAAGAACATCACAGGGCTGGGGAGACAGGCACTGGAGTGAGGCTGAAGGCAGAGCCTCCCCTCAACCACAGCCATTCTGTGCTGCTGTTCCTCTCATTGTGAAGAAGAGATGGCCATCACTTGGTGGTCATACATGTACTGCCCTTTCTTTTTTTCTCAGGGAATGGCCCTGTGCCCACTATGGATTGTTTGGCAGTCCGCTTGGTAAGAGACGATGTTTAAAGACAAGTCTAGGTGCTGGAACATAAACCTGGATGGCACAGGTTTGGTAGCCATCACCAAAGATAAATTTGTTCTCTGCTGATCTATCTACTTCTTAACACTTGAGTTCTGTGACGGCTCCACGCATGGTTGAGCCTAAGGTATTTAATACATTGCAATTGCAAAGGATATCGGTAGAAAGAACATATTTTATCACCATTTAAGAAGAAAAAGCTATTTGTATTGACATTATAAGGAGGCCTTTTTAGGTTACAAAAAAACCCAAGCAAAACCTTCAATTATGTTCAACGTTTTAAATTCAAAATTAGGAGTTTATTCTGCAAACTCTGATTGTACTGTGAAACGGGAATATAACCATTCTGTGTGCTTCCTTAAGTTTTAAGAAAGTAATTAAATACTTCATGTTTATAATATTTTATTCACCTCAGCTCCTGAAAAATATTTAGACACATAGGGGGCCCATTCAAAATTTTGATCTAGTTTACTTAAAACATATTTAAAGGAAATATTAACTGATATATACATTGTTGAATCCCTCTGCCAACACTTGCTGATTATCCCAGCAGTTTTCCCTTCTACTGCTGTATGAAAGAAACAGCCAACTAATTCATTAACCAGGAGGTGCTGATTACATACATATTGTTAGCAAAAGCAAAAACTACACTTTTTCCCCTTCTCTCAGTTACAGTAATTTTAGGTGCTTGCAAAACAAGCAGAGAGGAAACATTCAGCCTGAAACCCAATACTTAAAAAATACTTGGAACCCAAGTACTCCTTAGGAACCCAAATAAGACACAGAGAGCATTTGTACACTCAAATCCTAAGCTAAGCACAGCTAGAAGCTATTCTCAATTAATTATTCTATTTAAAAAATAGGTAAATTTGAACAGACACAGAGCACTTGGTTTTGTTCCAGAACTGGAACATTCCCTAGCTTTACATTTATACATCCTTTAAATTCAATTTAATTTCAAATGCAAAAAATAGAAAAAAAACAAAAGCAAAACAAAACTTTTTTTTTTTTTTGCATGGTCCAACTACAGAAGATGTAGTTATACACGTCAGGAATGGATGCTGCCTTCTAATAAAATGATTCAACTGGTTATTTTCAATTTTACAGTCCAGTGAAAGAAGGACCCAAAACCAAGAAAAATTACTCAGAATTTTTATCAGCACTTTCTGCCCATATATATTTATGAATACCAAAATTCTCAAATTATTTTCAGTAATTCATCACTGTGATGGCCAGAGCCCCAAAAATTACTAACTGTAGAACAGGCTAGTAGCTGAAGACTATTTAGAAGTATCAACCCACAAGCCCAAGTCTGTCATTGATTTAAGGCATTGGGTTTGGTCCCCAAGTAAAAGCCATAGTTCATGTTAATGTCATACATAATCACAATAAAGTGTTACTGCTCTAGAAGACAAAGTGCTACATGATTCAATAAAGTGCTTCTAGTACATTATATAAGTGAATTATTATAAGGTAAAACACAGGAATTTTAAGGATGCTCTTCAGCATCAAGACCTGTTACCAAACAGGATTTAAGGATATGATAGGATCAGCATCTTGGTTGCCACATAACTGAAGATGAAACAGGAAAAACGGAGCTTAAAAAAAAATCAACAGAAACATGATCTGAAATTTTCTCTCTTTAACTCTAGGAAAGATTTCCCCTTAGAAAGGGACATTATAAAGGCAAAAGACACCTGTGCAGAGCTGGATTCTCAGATTTTTGTAGCTATAAAACACCTTGGCAAAAATCGTAGAGAAAGGGGTTGAATAGAACATATAGCAACAGTCTTTATGTAATTTGGTTTATGCTTTACATTTTTTGTTTGTGCTAACTCAGTAATCAAGGACTTAAACCACCACCTGGCTGAAACAAAACTAGTTTCTGCCTGAAGTTTCTCCAGCATCTCTAGTCACTTCACAAGGTCACACTGAGGAGTAGTGATAAAATGCCAGGAAAAGCAAGACTTTTTGCCAAGCAGGCAATGTCCAGTGACTCCCTGGCACAGGGCAGACAAAACAAAGGCAAAGAATCTGTGACTCTGGGAAATGTCTGATTTCACTTATTTAGTCCTCCAAAAGAAAACACTGAGATCCATCACTTTAATTGAGGAGAATTTTATGCAGCATCTTACTTCATCAGATAATATTCGGGATGGTAAGGCAGTATTTTCACCATTGCCAACTTCTGATGTATTTCAGCAGCTCTTTTCCTTCTTTCCATAAGGAAAGAAGGAAACATTCTACTTAATAATATTGCATAATCTTGGGCAGAATACTAACTACAAAAGGCAGATGGATTTACCTTCAGGAAGCCCAATAGCTAATGGCAGTAACTTTTCAGAGCTCAATGACAAAAATATTATGAGTTTTATAGTTCCTACAGTCCTGCATCACTCTTACAGCATAAGGTTGGTAACTCATGCGGTATTTTCAGAAAAAGCTTTCCCTTACCAGTCTGGTCCCAAAATCACATGGATTGGCATTAGGTTCACAAAGGGTAAAACTGAGTATTTTTTTGTGCAAGAAGGCTGTCTAGAGCAGTAGCTCAATACTGCTTCTAGCACTTGTCATGTGATGGCTGCTGAGGGAATGGGTCGCAATACTTCAATTCAGTGAGCTTCTGAAGGCGTGCCCTAGCCCCCGACTGCAATAAGGTACCTTTATTCCCTTCTCAATATCTCGCACAACAGCTGGATATCCATGCCCAATATTATTCTGTGCAACGTCCTGAGTTATACCACAAATGGCTTACGTAACACAGCTAAACCAAACTGCTCTGATGGCAGCGATGAATGGGGACTCTGTTGTTGCAGCCCTTGCCAACTGCATGCATCACTCTCGGTTCCGCTAGCGCCGAGCGGGGACAAAGGCTATATTCTCTCCTTTATGGCAGCACAGCACAGTGATGATGCTGTAAATTAAAGAAAGCACAACATGCTGACAACAGACTCATTACTACCTTCTTACTCTCAGTTCCAATACATAAATATAGCATAGAGTTCCTCACATTGTGCTGAAAATAATGGGAAAGGGGAATAAATGTGGGACAGCCTTTGCACAGCTCAAGAACATAGATCCCACTTCCTCCATCTGGATCTAATTTTGTTGGGTGTTTTTTGCACCAACCACCTATCCTCATTCTTACCTTTTCTTCTACATATTTTCAGAGCATATCAGTAATTTAAAAAAGCAATTTTCTCTAGAACAGGAAAATCTGTAGTCCTATGAGAATCTCCAACACAGCCTGTTGTAGCGTCTTATCTCTCTCCAATATCTTTACTTCAGGCAAATAGAGAAAAATAAGTTTGAGGAAACATCTAAGAAAGTTTCTTTCATAACTAGATGTAGACATTTCCCATAGAGGTATGTAAATTACATAGTTCTGTTTCCTCCATAACCCCTTGTTCTACCCCTGTTCCCTGTCCACTTCTCCTTTCCCCCACATATGTATATACATGACCTGGGCTAGGTGTGAGCTCAGTATCATCAGGATATTGAAGGTAACCTAAATGGAGACTTAAGAAAATGCATATCTAATAATAAAGCTGTTTGTAGAAAACTGTGGGAATTCCATAGAATATTACAAGCCTAGAAGGCTTAAGTATGCATACAGAAAAACCAGACTCAATTCTGATGTCTCAAGAGAAAACACTTCTGTATTGATACTGTGCTTGCCTTAGGAACAATGAAATGCCCATCAGCATCCTTATTATCTCAAAAAAAACCCCAAAAACCAACCAACCAAACAAACAAACAAAAACAACCCATACACAGATGTTTAGCTATTTTCAGGAAGTTTTATCAGGATTACACCCAGTACCATTAACAATTACAGTGATCAAAGACTAAAGGGTACTTGCCCATGCCCAAAACAGCCACCAGTGCCTCTGGCTAAACAGCCCCACTCATACCCAGACTAGACAAGCCATTAGTTAAAAAAGCAACCCAAAAAACCCTGGAAGTTTTCATAATATGACATTTCATAGTGACGACTACATTACAATTCCCATAATGTTTAGAAATCAGATTCAAAATTGGAGAAACAGTGAATGTAATCCTACTGCCAGCAATAAAAAACAAAAAAATACCCTGAAAGTTCTCAGGTTAACAGCACCCTGAAACAAATCCCTCTCTGTACATTTGGGATATATTCTCATGCAAACAGAAATACAAATTAAAACAGTCACTAACAGGAAACATGTTTTCCTTTTTCTGTGTTTTCAAAGGAAGCAGAGAATTTGGTGCAAATGTTACCCTCTTCTCAAAGGTGGATTTCTACAGAAGTTAAGGCAAGCAAAAAAGTCACTATGTGAAAGCTTCACAACACAGAGAAAACATGTAGCCCATCCCAGTCTATGACAATTATTAAAATACTCTGCCAAAAAGAACTCTGAAATAAGCTTAGAAAGAGTTCAACCATTATTAACAGCTTAGACTTTAAATACAGACTGAAAAATACAGCTACTCATGGGCACATGGGCTAAAACAGCTGCTGGTGTAACTAGTGCCCAGTGCTAGTTTTAAATCGGATTTGTTGGAGTGGAAATTACAGTCCTGAGCTGACTCTGTGACACAGTGGCTGACCTGAGTGTCAAAGGGCAGTGCTGACAGGTCTACAAGGATCTTTTGTTCACTTTCAGGGGTGAAACTGTATCAGCTGTGGCAAAAATCAAGACAAAATCTCCACAAGGGCTGCTGACCTCTCACACACTGCTTCCAATTACATATTGTACTTTAAACCATTCTTACAGAGATACTGGTGAAACCAATCCAGTGACAGCCTGACTCTAATCAACTTCTTTACCAAATAAATGAGTAAATGTGAGTAAACCCTGAGCAACAAGAAAATGTGTACCTGCTGCGTGCAGCCACAACAAACAGGTTCCCTATGCCACTCACCTGCTTCTGCAGGGATTTAATCTGGAGAGAGCATACTTTGACAAGAAATTCCACAATCACTGAACCAGGATTTTCCCCAAGGAACATACAGTATGGCAGGAGCAGGAAAAAGAAAAATCAAGCGTTTTGATGTTGCACAAACATGCCTATTTACCTACTGGACATAAGCACTGAGAAACACCCAGACTTGTAAGCTCACTAACTTCCATGAAGAACTTAACATTTCAAATCAGCAACCACTCAAAAATATGTTACGTTTATACATCCCAAAACCAAAGCATTTTCTACTATTTTAGAAGACACATTGTCTGCCCTGTAAAGTTCCTCTACTCCCTTTGGCTTTTCCCTTTTGAATTTCCCTTTTACTTACTGAGAATGTCTTGAGGTGGGGTTTTTTGGGGGTTTTCTTTTTAAAATATTTATTTCTTGAAACACTCCATTAGAAAAGGGCAGCACTAAAACAAAATTATTTCTTTAAATCAAGTCACACCTTTTAATACCATGTAATTACCCAGATAAGAAGTCTGGCAACTTCTGTTCACATGCCTTAACTTACTCCTTTGTGTTCTGAAAAATATTTTGAAGTCATTAACTGGAAGTTACAGTATCCTCTCCGATACACAAAAGGAGCCTTCAGCCTGCACCCACAGTCATTTTGTGTCATTAATCTGCTGCATGATTCAAGCACATCTGGATTTCTGGTAAGAGCTTATGACCAGTAATAAAAACTATATATAACCTAACTCAGTTTGGACTCCTGCATTCAACTGTCAGCAGAAGCTCTCCCCTTGGTTGTAGCTGTATTGCTCAACATGCAGTGTGCAGGAATTGTTTGTGGAAACATTTGGTATTTTTAGGCCTGGCCTCTCAATGGGAATTCCACACTGAAAATAAAGGTATCATTTATACACTTAAATCCCTTATTGAATCCTCTGTTACAAATTTACATACAGGGGGTGGAAGGTGAATTGCTCAGTAATAAGCTGGAATTTACAAATGTTTTTAAGCACCTGCTGAAAATAACTATGAATTACGCTCCTGACATAAGGAGTGTAGTATCTCGTTTTCTGCAGAGACTAAGACTCGGCCCGATACAGGACAGAAGTACATGTAAAGTGAATCAATATTGACTGAAAACCCACAAATCTGCTTTTCTGATTTCTAGTTCTTGTCTTAGTTGCTCAAATATGTTCTTTTAATCTAATTTTTAACGTAAGATACTCTATATATAATTTTTATTGAGAAAAAGGAAAAGAAGAGCAAATAATGTCTAAAAATATTTCCATGGGCATTAATCATGACTAGAAAGAGATAATCAGGAAGAAGCAAAGATGACTCAGCTGGAATATTGGAATATTTACCCCCGTCTTTCTCTCAGCTGCATGTTCCACCATTAGTGTCAGATAAGGACAGTTATGGACAAAGCTTTTCTTTGAAAATGTATTTATCCACTTAACTGCAAACTACTTTTTTTGGTGACTGTATGGAGGATTTTGACACTGAGCCTGGAAGCATTTCTGTACTTCATCGCCACAGGAGTGCAGTTATTAGGAAGGGGATGAAGCAACCACCATTACTTGGAAGTAAATTTCTGTAGCAATGCCTCAGCTCCAGTTTCTGAAGAAAATGGGTGGGGTGATTGGATTTGCTTCTGGAAAAAGCTTATGTTTTTTTCCAATGAGCTTTTTACTTAGAAGGCTGCATTGTTATTTTAATGAATATTTAGAATAGCTAGCAAGAGCTCCAAAAGAAGCTAAGCCAAGTGTGGATCCAGCAGTTTTACCAAGGGACCAAAGAAGCAACTTACCAGGAGTGAGACATCCCTTTCTCCATGTGTTAGCAGACTCCTGGATGATTTGCGCATGACAAAAAAATTGACACGACACAAAAAGCAGCAGTGTGGCTTCACGCACCGATGCTGCAGCATCATTAGCCCTCTACAACTTCTAAACACTAAGTAAACAGATCTGCAGTTCTAACGCTGGGATTTACATATGAAGCAGAAGGAACGAACCAGGCTTTTTAAAATTCATTTACCAAACACATTTTTCTCACGTGGCCACACATAAAGGATAAACCCATGTCAATCTTCACCAATGCAGCATCATACCAAGGTCCTCAGCAGTCCTGGGTACACAGTGGTGGAGAATAAGTTTTCCTCCCTCTGGGCAGCCAAAAGTCTATTCCCTCTATCTTCCCATGAGGATCTCATTCCTGTGATTCGTGTTTTACGGTTTCTAGGCTAGTGCAGTTCCATAGGCATAAAGTCAGCTGCTTCAGGGAGGCTGCATACAGATGAGAATTCCACAGCCTGTACACAACTGGGGCCAGGCTCCACTGAACCTGCTGGTGATTCAAAATCAAGAGTATGTGCCCTAGTCCATTGCACAGGCTCGCTCTACACACAGTTCTTCACGTTCAGCAGCATACCTGCCATATTCACTGCAACAGCCCAGCCGAACGGAAGACACAAACACAGTTGCAGGGACACAGAAAAGGACTTGGCCACTACTGAAGGAAATTAATTCTCAGCAGCAAGATATCCAGATGTTAATTACTTCTCAGGATGAATGAAAGTCTAACTGTGTCTTCAGGCACTTCACTTCAGTAATTCATTCACCACAGAGGGCTTCCCTCAGACAAAACTCATAAGAGGAAAGTGCAGACTGGGCAGCTGGTGATGCTGTTCAGTTGTGTCCCACTGGCAGTGTAAGGCAAGGGCCCCTGAACAAACACATCCATATTTCATTAATCTATACCCTGTAGTGGTAGGAACAAATACATGAGTAGGTAAAGAGAACCACAAAGCTTAAACATTTTAGGAAAGGATTCTCTTGGAAAACACTGGGTCAGCAGTAAACCACTGCTACCGAGGCCAACCAGGAAAGACCCAGCATCATTTCCCAGCATGACGCTAACTGACCATTCCAAGGCATGATGCAGCAAGGACTTTGGGCACAACAGCTCCTCAGGCTTCAGTAGAGAGTGGTTGCCTACACACCTTAGTTAAGCTGTCTCTTAATCATCCTGTGCCTCCGCTTCTTTACTTCGTGGTAGTTGTAACAGCAATATCTTATTTTCAAAGGTCTGTTGAAAGAAGTGCAGCTAAAATTATGGAAACCCCAATGACAGTTGGTGAAAAATGTGAAAAGCAGAAGGGGAGAGAAAAAAAAAAGAAAATTATGAAAAAAATAAGCCAGTAATATCAGTTATAGACTTGCTCACTATGAGAGGAGGGCGATTGCTCCATTTGTTGCTTGCATATGTTTACTTTCTATCCCTTCCCAGCCCTCAAAACCTCTGCCAGCTCAACAAAAAAGTCCTTCTTTGTAAACAGAATTCTTTGCTCTACAAGCCCAGGTAGAAGACTAATAAGAAAGCTTGCAGAGGATATCAAATCTAATGCAACAGAAATACAGCAGGTAGAGGGGAGAAAAGGTTTGTGTCATTGGAAGGCACAGAAAGGATATCCAGTTTGCTTTGGAAGAAGGAAGAGTCAAGTCATCCTGTGCAGGAACTCCCTGTCCAATTCATGAGCACAGTACACTGTCTTTCCTTTCAGGCAATCACACTAAGAGGAAGAGGAGCCATGACTTTTCAGAAGTGTCCCACATTCCTGATGTTATCCCTGTGTGAATATTCCTCTTCAAAGTTTAATCACTCTACCTAAAAATTCTTTAAGAACAGCTCAATCCTTGTTTAAGATGTCAGTTTTTAAAGAGGCATAATTTAAAAGGCAAAGGGTAAGAAGCAAACACCATAAAAACAGAGAGTCACGAGAAAGCAAAGGAGGGGAGGAAGGGAGGGAAAGGATTCCGTTTTGCCTCTCTACAGAAATTGTTTTGATACAGTATCCCTGTTGCATGAATTTTCCATATGCCTGTGTCAGATCCACTATTTCAAGCCACAGAGCTGTCAGATGCTCGTTTTTTATGGCATGCTTACGTGGCAGGCCAACCTTTCTGTTGAATCAGTCAGTTTTTCACAAAGTTGGGATCTGCAACCCAGAAAGATGTGCATGTTCCTTTGGCCACGAAGTACCAACTTTGCAGCCGAAGTGATTTGGCAAAGCAAACGACCATCTCTGGTACCTAACAACTGTCATCAGAATCAGTGCTTTTGCATGGAAAAAAACCACATTATAAACAACATAAGAAATCATAACTGTTCTCCACACATATATGAAGCAATAGAAATACAGATTTAAATGATCAGATGCTATCAAAGATTGGCAATTCTTAAAATAATCAAGAAAAAACGTACAAACTTTTGTACCAGCTCAACTTGCTTAGTCTTTAACAAAATGAGGAGCAGGAGACATTTAGTTCACAAACAAAAGTCTTAATACTTAAATTAAATCTTAGTTTTGTAACTTAAGTGACACAAACACTTTTTCCTTTAGTCATATCTGATTATGAAACTCCATAATCCCACAACCGAAATGAAAATGTAAGTCACATCAATATCAGTTTACAAGGCTGAGGGAGGTGGGTGCACATTTTTTACCTTACCTCCCTAGCATTTAGCATCTGAAAGATTATCTCCATTCTCCATGCCTCATATTTTGTTAAAATAAAATTGCATATTTAAATACAGCCTAAATGCTAATCAGGATATAAACATTTAAATAACAGAATGCAGATCCGTTAATCAAAACTGATTACCAGCTTGCTTTCCATTTACTGGGGGCTCTTCTGTAAAATACTGCCTTAGTTACTGTTGCCAAAAATGTGTTTTTAAAGCCTCTTGGAGAAAAAGCGGATTACTTACAACATTGGCTCAAGAGACACATTTTAGGACAGTGTTTCCTAGAAATGCGAAACTGCAATTTACTTGCAGGTAACCACTACATAAATGTGCCTCTGCATTAACCCTTTTCTGTTATCTTACCACCAGGCTTTGTCGCCTCTCTCCCTTACCTCATAACAGTAGATTTTAAATTATTTCATATTTCTGAATGCTCTTGCAGAACTATGTGGTTAGCCAGAAACTTTCAGCTCTGGAAAACACCAACTACTACATCCTTTTCAGGCCAGTATTTCCCAGTTGTAAGAAATTAATATTCAAATTCTCACCTGTTTCCAAGTATTTTTTAGCAGCTTTTATAAATTAATACATCCAATTACGGAAGGCCAGTGCTGGTGAGCTAGGACTGTCACTGGCCATGCTGTGCAAATTGTGGTTTAGCAGTCAAACTGAAAATCAGAAATTCACATGCAGCATTTGTAAGATTTTACCACTTGACTGCAGGTAATACTAAGGTCCACAGAAAAATATTTTCTAATGGCTTCAATCTATCTTTTACCCTTGAGGCTACAAAGTGACGCAAGAAAGGAGGCTGCGAGGCATGTGGGGCACATCAGCCTGCTTATCACACACAAGTTTCCTTTGACTATAGAAATCTCCTGGAAAATCTCATCAGTGTTTTGCTAAAACATGGATGTTGAACATTCAAAAGAAAAGCTGCTAGAATGTGAATCTCCTACAAATGGGAAAGCTGAGATCTGCTCTGCCCGTCCCCCTCTCCTCCCCCTTCCCAAAAAAGAACTAAGGTGCTAAAATTGCTGTAAAAGTTGGGAAAATACCCCAATATTAATCCTTTTTTTTTTTTTTTTTTGCACTTTCAAGCAGTCCTAAATGCGTTTATACAGACCTATAAGAAATGCAGCTATATGCACACTTTCTCTTTAATCTTGGAGACACTCTTTGTAGAAACACTGCCTAAAATAATGGGGTCAGTTTTCAGATATACTGAAAATCCATTACTTATCCTTGCTTCCTGAGCACGTTACATGCAGGTATCCTATCCTTCAAACCTGGCTTCTCTACAGCCAACTTCTTGTTCTGCTTTTTCAAAGCACTATACAGATGTTACTCCTGAAGAACACACTTTAACTGTATTTTTTTGTATCTACAACTTTGTTCAAGGAGCAAACTGATATGTGTGAGATGTTCTCAGTATCAAAGGTTTTTCAGGTTTAGAAACAGGAGGAAAAACCAGGCAGGAATAAGATGACACTATGAATTTTTCTGTTTCCTAGATGCCCACTAGACTGTTTGTCATACTTGCATTAGCAGGCAGAATCATAAAAAAGAAAAAAAACATAGAAGAAGAAGAAAAAAAAGCTGTTAAAAAAATAAAGTCTTAAAGGAGAATGTGCTCTTTATTTTTGAAAAGGCATGGTAGAAGTCACTCAAAAAAGACTGGGGAAACATTAATAATTAAAATGTGTTTTTTGCCAAGCCCACACCCCACCTGGGTGCCTATGAAAATGTCCCAAAAGCTCTGGGATGTGTCCCATCTGTGTATGATGCCTCCTCACTCTAGGATAGGATTCTAGCCTAATTAATGAGTCTAAGAGAGAGAAGATTGACTCTTTCAACAGAGAAGTAGACCCACATTTTAGCAGCCAAACAAGACAAACTGGCATGCTTTCTTCCACTGCAGCAATGGATTTCATGTACATGAACAGGGATGGCAGCCAGGTTCTGCAGCAATTCTGGTACCAGACCTTGCTGAAAGGGCACTAAGGACCAATTGCATTTCATAACTCTGACAAAAGGAAAACCATCTGGTATGAGAACAGTATTTTCTCCTAATATCTCCAAAAGTTACATCACCATTTTAGAATTTTAAGAAAGAAAAGGAAAAAAAGCACGTAAGGAAAACACTATTCTGAACATACTAACGGACGCATATATCTGGATATAGCACACATAGGCAGTGTTCTAAAATAAATGTAATACTTTATTGTCATAGAAATGTATGTTGTTTAAAAGAAAAAAAAACATCAGGGGAAGACAAAATTAAATGTTCCATAAACTGTTAACACAAAAAAGGGTACTATCACACCTCCTAACAAATATATGCCAATACTTGAGACAAATGCAGCAAGTCCTCATTGTAAACTACATAAAGATACTTTTGAAAATTACTAAATCATTCCTGTAATAAAGTTTAGTATTTTCACAGTTTCTAATCTGCCTCTTACCACAAAAGCACTGCCCTTACACTCTTTTACAATTCCAGGCATTAGATTATGCCATGTACATATTTTGCTCTGGCTCTTGACAGTGGAGAATTACAGGAACACTTGGATATTTTAGGTATTCTGCTAAAAAAAAATTATAGAGTACAGTATTTTAAACACTATTAATACATACAGCATTGTGTTTTCTCCATGGACCTGTGACAGAAATACTTCTTTCTGTAAGAAATCCTAAAGCAGGGAGAAAGGTAAAATCCATACATCTACTGAGTATAAGACATGCATTTCACTTGAAAAGCACAGTGGCTAGAGGTTCCTTACAGTAATGGAACAGCAAAACCACCACAGCAATTATATTTTAAGTGCCACTTCCGTACACTTTTTTCTTTTTCCTGGCTCTGTATTCTCTCTGCGTTGCAACCTTTAGGGTAAGAACAAGCCTTCAATCTCCCATCTCACTTAACGGAGCTCAGTAGTTAAAAACAATGCCATTTATTATTAACTTACCCTACTTCCCAGCCCCCAAAATTAGGCCAAAAATCAGAGGAAATCATGCAGTGTACTCTGGATATTCCATGACTACCACCACTGGCAGGGAGTAAGCCACATATTTCATAGGTAACTAGGAACACACACTTGTTTTGTAGCGACACTACACCACGGGCTCCTGCTGAATCGCTGCTTTTCCTCCCTGCAGTTCGTTCCAAACCTTTCCCAGTTTCAGCTCACGACATTTGTCCTGGGATTTACAAAGGGCACTTGCAGGGAACTTATCTTTAAAACACACAGGAATTCAGAGGGAACAAAGTCCATGGGGTATTTAAAATATGAACATGCATTCTCTACTTTCTGTTGCTAATCAAAGATGTTAAATCCAGTTTACTGAACTGGCCACATGCATACAACAAAGATTAAATTTTCAAGTACAGATACTTTTTCAACTTTCCCTTAGCAAAAATCCTCCTTCTGCTTTTCACAACCTGTGGATCCTTACAAAGACACCTCTTCTTCAGCCTGTCACCAAAGGTCGTACAGGAATTGCTACACCAGCATAGTCTCTGAGCAGTCTCATTCTGAGAGAAGCTTTAAAGGCATTTAAAAAGCTTTTATTTAAAAACAAACAGCACTGCCTCACCTACTGAACTAGAGCTTCTCTATTTCCCTCATAAATGCTTTACTAAAGGCTCCAAAAATCTGCCATGGTATTTTATTTCCCCCCTCCTTCCTCTTAATGTAAATATTCTGCGTTATGATACATTTAAACAAGTAGTGGGAAAGACTGCACTTTGCCCAATGCATGTGATTTGGAAACTTAAAGTCCAGTTTATTCATCTATTTTAACATAGCAAGGAAAATCTTACTTTTCCAACTAAGAGCCCCAGTTTCTCTCTCCATAATCTCATAAGCCATTACTGAACTAAAATGCTTAACACAGAAGTCCAACATACCAAAGAATGAAGCAGCCTAGGAACTTCGTACTAGTATAACCAGCTCTCTGAAAATGTGTGGCTCTAGGAAGTCTCCTTTATGTTTTCCAGCATAAATATTTACAGCAGTTTGCAATTTGAAATCAAAATATCTGATTGTAAGAAGAAACTCAGAATACATACCATGAAAGGGAACAATTCCTGCATTAAAAACCAAAACAGAACAATAAACTCTCAAAACAGTGTCTTTTGCAAAGTTTCCTGAATACATTAAGGTGGGCTATGAGTGACTGTTCTGAAGGTAGCAACTGACTGTGGTTAGAAAAAAAGCAGTTCCCATCTTTTCAACAATTCTGCAAAGGGTTAGGTCAAACAGATGCTCCCACCTAACACACAGGCAACTGTGTTGCTACTGAGCTCCCTGCCCAAGGTCCTGCAGGCCTGTCCACCCAGCTAAGGACTGGGAATTCTTTCCACAGTAAGAATCCTCACCTGGAGCAGCAGGCAAGTATTTGGGACACAAGCCCTCTCAAGCATAGTAACAGTGGCTTTATTATTTCTTATTTATCCCTCCGGTATCTTTTTTATTTAGGAGAATTAATTAGAACAAGGTATTTTTAAATGGTAACAATGTTCTTGGACAGTTTATTGGGCTGGACATAAGACACAGCAGTAACACTACCACAACTGCAAAGCCCAGTGGACTGAAAACTTCAAAGTTTGAAAATACTGACAGGAGTCAACAGACAAGCCTGCATAGTTCTGAAGCCCTAAAAAGTCAATTGTGAAAACACGAGACCACAAGCCTTTGCCTTTTTCAAAACAGCCATTTAAGGTATAGTTGACCATAAATCTGCAAGAAGGCTCTCTTAACCAAGGTTCTCTGGAATTTTGCTATTTACATGTTTCTTTCAGATGGTTACATATTAGTGGTGGCTGTTGGGTTTTTCATTTGTTGTTTTGGTTTTTTACACACAAACACACACACACACCCTCCCGCCATTTAAAGTTACCTTACATACACACAGCAACCCAAATACGGATTCTGACATGTGAGGATTTTAAAAAAACCCAGAAAACTAAACAAAAAGCCATATTCTTCTAAATGCTCATAAGAAAGCTTGGTTCTTAGAAATTGAATTGTTCTTGGCCTCCAAAGACCTGTCTTAGTTTCATCCTAAAGACAACTGCTGGCTGTAACAGAAATACTTGAAAGAACAACTGCTGAAATCTTACTTTTTGTTTCTCTTTCCACAACTACCATTTTCCTCATGACCTTCCTAACACACTGCAGTTCGTGCTTCAGCAAATGTCAAAATCTGTAGCATTTCTTATTCCACGCTCAATTAGCAATAAAGAAGATACAGATGTAAAGGTGATGCAGAATTAAAGACGTGCACTGTTTCCACTTCACTGAATTCTGAAAGAAATCGAAACTGGCTTATACATAGCTTTCAAGTCCCAGTTCACTGCTACTTTTTTTGTTTCCATAGGAATTCGATTTTTTTGACATTACCCTTGACCATTCCTTTCCACCTCAAGACTGATATCTAACTGCAATTATAATAGTTTTCTATTACATAAAAATACAATTTGTTGTTTTCTGAAATCAAAAGAGCAGAACTAAGCTCCTTCCTCCATTCTTTTATTTTTATCAACATTCTTGCAGGTATTTCTTTGCAATCCTGTTAGCTGGAATACCATTCTTACACCTTCATCCTTCACATTATTTTAACTTCCTCTGAAAGCACCTATTTTCACCATGGTCTACATCCAGCAGATTCTCTTTGTACTATCCCAATTCTCTTCTCCCAATATTTAGCATGCGTATGCAAAAATCTATACATATTCAGAGCTGTCAGTGCCAGCTACAATCAAGTTTCATTTTCTGGACCTCCTTATTAATTTGTTAAATCTTAGCCCATTTTTTTTCATTCTGAATGAAAGTTCTATGCCAAATTTTAGAGAGAGTGTTTTATTTTGTTTTTCATTAAGGTATCAGCTGAGACCAGTTCAGTTTCCTGCTGGCTTACCAGTACAATAAAATTCCTAAAGTCATCCATTAAGAACCTGCATCACTTATGAAGTTTGGAAATTCGTCAGGAGAAGGAGTTCTGGAAGGCAAAGCAAAGAAAGCAGAAACAGGGAACACACTTTTTGTTATCCTCATGAAAATCTAGACCTGCTTTTGGGCAATTAAAGAAACTCAAAAAAGCCTGCTGCTCACAGATGGCAAATAGAGGCTTACAACATATTTTCAACATGAGTTCAAGCAAGGGGTTCAAGGCAACTCCTGCCTCTGCACTGTCTCTCCCTGTCTGCCACTGCCAGCAGCTCCAGCAAGGGTGTACAGCATCAGGGAACAACCAACCCAGCCCAAAAAGCCAAACCAGATGATGCTGGCATAACTCACTCTGGGTGCCACTACTTCTTCCGTGGTGGGGCCAGCAAACAGATCTAAGTGAGAAGGGCAACAAGCATCTGAGGTGGGCAGCAGACAGGACCACTATACCACCTCCTCTTCCAGCAGCAATGGCTTAAACCAGTCTCAAAACCAAGTGGGAAATGACATTAAAGATGTTCCTCTCTAGAGACCTTTCCTGCCAGTGAGTATTCCCTCCTGGCTTCAAGGGCTTTTTCGGCAACAGTGTGAAACTCTGACACATAATGACGAACACTCACTGATGGGAGAGATTCCTTTCCCCAGAGCCCTGTGCCAGGTCCAGGCAGGGCACATCAGCACACGCTGCCCAGCTCGCACAACAGAAACCTGCGCTACAGCTTGAGGTCCCAAAACATCGATGACTCACAGAAGAACTTTGTGGTTCGATATGGTGGAATGTCTTGGGTTTTTAGTTTGGTATTTTAGAAGCTAGGAAGTAAGGTTTAAGAATACCTTCTAAATGCTAAGATTGTGAGGTGAACCAGCAAGAAGTCGGAGGATGCCAAAAACAAGGGTGTTTATGCAAACGAAGCCAGTGCGCAAACTGAGCTGTGCTCACTGCTTGGCTCTGTTTACTACCAGTTTCTTCATCATCTTTTCCGTTATTTAGCCACTGAGTGCCTGCTTCACAACACTAACAACTTCATCTTCTGAGTCATTAAAAGCTGATGTGGAACTGGTATCTTCAGTTTACAGCAGAAAACAGAGGCATAGAGAGATTAAGAGACAGAAAGAGATTAAAAGATGTGCCAAAATTGTTGGCTAATTTTGGATCTTCAGCTTACATCACCTAGACCTGGATTTTTTTTTTTTAATGTACCTTGCAGTTTTGCAGTATTTTGCACCAAACTGTCACCACAGTGAAACAACTGTTGTTGCATAAATTCAGAACTTGTGCCTGGGTACCACAAAGCAAAGCATAGCACTCAACATTAGTGGGTGGCTGCAAAGGTTTGGTGTAACAGAATCTCTCAGTCTCAACAGAAGAAACTCAGTGGTAGAGGCAGAAATTTAACACAGCTGTCTCAAGACAACAGTGACCAGTGTTATCCACCCTACTGTTCCTTCCCCTCTTGCAATCCACTCTCAACAGGCTTTTGTCCATCAACTGTGGCTACTGACAAAAGACCCCAACCATCCTGGCAGTGAATAGGTCTACACCCTGCTGAAAACACAGGATGAAATTTGGGAACACGGCACAATGAGACAGGAGCAATAGATGTGATTGGAAAAGGTCATAAATTGCAGCTTTAAACATAGCCTTTCTTACACCATGGAGTATGTGGGACAGTTTATTGCATTTAGACATCATTCACATTACAATAAAATTTAAGGTCTGCAGGCATATTGATATCTAATCTGCAAGATGCTGGACCATACACATCAGAAGACACAGACTAAAGATCTTACACCTTTAACCAAAAGCAAACAAAAAAGCAAAAAAAAAAAGAAACATCCTTCCACATTCCAAATGAGAAACTCAAGACACACAGAAGAGAGCACTACAGGTGGATCTGCTGGTACTCCAGCTGATGATAGATCAATAGAGCCACGCATTCTCTCTACCTTCATGAGAGACATCTGGAGCTCAGATTTGGTTTGTAGAAGAAATTATACAAAACTATCTGACATACAGAAACAAAAATTGCTGCCAAATCATGGGATATTTTCTGTAGCAAAGCCACCAAGTCAAAACTCTGACTTCTTGTTCTATCTGTGTCTCACTCTTGCTCCAGAAACTTAGGCAAGACACATATGCAACACCTTTACAGATGCCCACAAGTAAGCTACAGAGCGCAGACCACCAGCACTTCTGATGTACTAATACTGCACCAGCAGCCCCTCTGGAACATCCTAAATCAGAGCATCATTTTTGCCTCAGAAACAATACAAAGACCCAAAAGTCACATGTGCTTTTAAATTTCTTTTGACTCAAGCAAGCACAAATTCTAGAAGCAAGCCTGAAGAAAGCTCAATATTTTTATTAAGTCATTTGATGAAAATCATTAACAAAGCACAGCACACAAATCTATTCATAACTTACACAGACTACACAACCAACACTAATAAGGAATATCAATCTGTCAGCTTTCAACATAGACAGACCTATTTCAGCACTAAAAGCACATTACAGTCTTAAAACAACATAAAGACACTTTGCTAACTCATACTTGAGAAATAGAAAATGCCTAGTTCTTCTGGACATCTTAAGGCCATTACATATACAGCTTTCCAGCAAACTTAAGCATGCTTTTTAGATTACTGCAAAGCTATCAACCTATTCAGCAAAGTTACTCATATTATACTTGCATTTCCTTATCAAATGCAAAGTGCTAGAAGATTTGGAAGCGGCCGTTGAACATTATGGGCCTATCTGCCATTGTTTCCAAAGAGAAATACTTGATTGAGAAGGAAAAACAGCAACAACTTGTCTTCTGAAAAAATAACAGAAAGCTCATCTAGAAAGAGACAAAATTCAAAATATTTGTAACAGTTTTGTTTTGGTGAATCACAGCACTGTGCTAAACAGGGTACACATAACAAAACTTTTCATTTTAAACTCTACAATTGGGTACTTCTAAGTAAACAAAAACATGAGCCATTTTTCCTTCTATATCCTCACAACCATCTGACAACAAACCAAGCTCACTCAGCCCTGCTAAAAGCATGATTCTCTAATGTAACTGTACTTCTGGGAATACATTACAGATTCTGTGAAATGTTTTGTTACACGTGTGGATCAATTGGCCATGTAAATACAGGGTGCAGTCACATGCAAAGCAGTCTTTTTGTTAGTTTTAGTGAGCTAAAACAGTAAAGAAAAATAAGAAAATGAGACCTCTGGGTGTCTGAGCAAGACAGGTATTTTCCTCTTTTGCAAATATTTTCCTTTTTGTTTTCTGAAGGAGGAATGATGATGCTTTTGATTAGCAACAGAACACATACTCAATATTTAAAAGACTAGGACAACATCAGGAACACCCACTTATGAACTCAGCTCCAGTCACATCACTGATGGACAACCCATGCCAGGCTTTTCCCACACATACCTTTGGCCTCCACCTCTGAAACTACTAAACACTCTCCAGAACATGCATCCAATCCACATCTTTCTTTGAGACATGGAAAACTGTAATTTCTCTCAAATTTTAGCCACTCAGCCCCACTGCTGGGGATGACAACGACTGTTAAGTTGGCCAGGAGACTCAGCCTGACACTGTGCATGACTCCTCTTACCAAAGCGGCCCACTGGTGATGGCAACGTGTTTCACCTTAGGGAGGGATTTGCAGTGAGAAGCAGGGAAGGCTGATGTGACAAAACAACCTAAAAACAAGGGCAGCACAGCACATGCCTTATTGATACCTTCAGATTCAACATGCTCTTTCAGATGCAAACAGGCATCAAAGCCATGTCACTAATACATTCATGAAAACAAATGGCCAACTAATTAGATTAGTTTTTATTTGCAAAATAATGTTTCCCATACCCCATCTTACTTATATAGGTTTCTTTTCCTGCTGTAAAATCAGGTCAGTATAGCACGATATTGAATCATCTATAAGCAGACAGTGAAATCTTCAGGATAAAAGACAGTGAAATCTTCAGAATACTAGGATCTTCAGTGATCCTAACACTTTAGGGCCACAGCTTTTCTGCCAAAGGCTGTCAGATTTCATAGAATATACAAAATGAGCAAAATCAAGCCATGACAGAAAACAAAGAGCCTTAAGGTTCCTGACAAAATCTTAAATTTAGCTCTCTATATTAAACAATGTTACTTCATTTTCCCCAGACAATAAGGCTGCTTACAGTAAACACAGCCAATATTAAAACCTTCAAAACTTATTCCTACACTGCAGCAAACCTCAAATTAACTAATGGGAGTGTGTGGGGGGGATCTCTATGGTGGTTTTTCTCCTGTGTGTTTTCTTGGCAGGACGGGAGAGAGGGATTGTGTTGGGGTTTTTTTAAGGGAAAATACTTTAGGTTCTTGAACTTGGTTATTTATTCTCCAGGCTGATTTGGACTGCAAGTGCAACCCAAATAACTCATCTAATGCACAACAGCATAGAGAGAGTCTCAAGGGTTGTTCAACAGTGATCTCCAAAAAAGTTAAACATTGATGGGCTCTGAGCAAGTCTAGTTAAAGCTGTTGGCAATTTGATTGCTATGGGGCAATGAGAGGAGCTGGCAGCAGGGAAGGAGAAGCCAGGTAAGGCCATGGAGTGTTCTTTGTACATAGTACAAAAGGTGACAACCAGGTTTAGACAACTTAAAAATAGCTTTTAACCTAAAAACCTGTAAAAACACAGGTTACTTAATCTTACACCTTCGTGTTTCAAACGTTACAGAACATATTTTTTTGGTTGCCAAGTTTGCTGAGTTTCACCTTCGACTATATACACTTATGCTTTTTTGCACACTTAGTTGTCATCAATATCAATTACCATGGATTAAACCACATGCTAAACCACCATTTTTTTAAAGTTTTAATGGTTAATTAATAGTATCAATTTAAGATGTGTCTAACATTGCATATGCAAAAATTAGCTGTCAGAAAACAGACCTGTGAAACCTTTCCGTTTCCCCAAGTTCCAGCACAAACTGAGGGTTCAAGCAAGTATTTTCTGCAATGCTCTCAGGGACTAATAAGGAGACTAAAGAAAGTGAAATCCAGTTTTCTTCATTATCTAGACTAGAAATGGAAATAGTGTATAACTAATGAGAAGTAAACTGATTTTTCAAATCACTTCACCTCTAACAACCCATGACAGTAGCAATATCTGCTCACAAGGTGTTGAAGTTTACAGCAACCTGTGTAGTTTTGACAATCATTGAGCTGCTCCAACATAATTTCTAACTATGGGCTTGCTGTATACACTGCTATTTCCCTTCCCAACATTTAACCCATCTCAATTCATTCAAGAACTCCATTAGTCGTAGAAAAATGAATACTGCTGTAACAGGGTTGATAAAAGCTAAATGACTGGAGAAATTATGCAAGGAAAAAAAGGCAACTAATTTCTTACACAATTAAAGAGTTTAATTAGATTATTTATTTAAGTGAATAGAGAGCTTTACAATAGATTTAACTCCTATTAAGTTTCAAGCAATACAAGAGTAGATATCAGTCAGAGTACTAAAATTAGATCACTCTCATATTTGATCAGAAAACATAAGCTCAGTTATGTCAGCAACCTGGTAAGCAGCAATATTGAAAACTCAGCTCTGATTTATTACTTTACATCCAGTAAGAAGGAGAAATGTAAAATTCCTGATCTGTTAGAGAGGTTTATCCATCATACCAAAATGCTACTCAGCACTTCCTGAATAAAGACACTGCAAAAATGTCTTCTCCAGCAGAGATTGTTAGTGGTAGCAATGACAACAGTCCGCAAACACGAGGTCTCAGATACAGCTGTATGCACAAGCCCTTGAGAGACTCTCAACTGTAAACTAACTGAGACACATGAGAATGTTTGCTGTGTTTTGACATAAAAAAGTTAAAACCAGAATCAAATGCTGTTCCTGCCGCTAAAGCTTTATGTTGATGTTTGTGGTTTTGTAATGGCTTTTTTCCTCTGAAGGGATGCTTCCATACTGCAACTGTAAAATTAACCTGAAAAAAGCTGATGACAGCTACATGTAAGGGTGCAGGTGGAAGCATGTTCTTCCAAAAGCTGGGTAAAAGGGTGGGGATGGAAGCGTGTTCTCCCTCAACATGGATGTCTGCTCTTCAACTGACCTGCATTTTTCCTCTCATTTAATTCCTCTAGAGCCACTTCTACCAAGGCAGTAACAAATATCCATAGGATCAGATTCCTCACATTCACACGGGCTTGGTAAAGTGCACTGGGATTTTGTTCAAGGAAATGCCAGGACATGTAAGCTTGCCAGTTTGCAGAGCAGCTTTCTTGCCTGCTTGCCCCTTACAGCCAAGCTACCATGTGGCTGTGCAAAGGCAGGAGAGCAAGGAGACCAAGGTCAAACCTAGCAATGCTCAAGGTAGCATGGGTGACAGGTGATAGATAAATAGTGAGAAGCCATGCATGGGAGAAGGTTTTGATCCCCTCAAAAAGCAAGCCAAACTGACAACTATTAAAGAAAAACAACTACCGGCTGCCAGACTGTCAAGTTCTGCCATGTCACACCCATTTCCCACCTCCCCCTGTATTTCAACTGTAAATTCTCTGATAAGGAAACTGCTTCTTCCTTTGCATTTTCAAAGTTCATGCTGGCTATTGCTGTAAGCTGGAGAATATCAAGAATGCTGTCAAGTACACAGACTGCAGGAATAAGGACATGTTCCAGTTATTTCTCTGTGAAAATTAGAGCAGTCTCACAGACAAGTCCTAAAACTTGCTTACAAACTACTTTTGGAACAAAACCAAGTTCTTAAATACATATTCCTTTAACCTCATAATTGAAACTGCAACTGAGTTTCCCAAGAGCTTTTCCTTCTCAACTGAGAGCTACATACCTCTCAGATTTCTGGGATGTATCTGCTTTGTCCGAGGCATTTTCCTCTAATCTCATGCACCACTTTCTCCTCTCAGAAACGGAAAGTACAGCAAGCAGAGAGATGGCAGCTCCATAAACTTGTCAAAGGGCTCAGTTAATCCGTATGCTAAAAAAACAGAGAGAAAGTTATGAGATGTAGGCATCAATAAGAAAAACAAAGATACCTATCTGATCCCTTTCATCCTCAAATGACTATGGAAATTAGCAAGAAGTATTTCTGCACCTATGATTTGCTAAGAAAACTTTCCTGTCTGACAGCCCAGGAGCCACCCTGGCAGTCACACTCCGACCACCAGAGTTACACTGCTGGGACCCAATTCTCTTCACAGCAGGCTTGACTCCCTCCACTCTCCACTCTCACACAGTCAGACAAGATTTCCTTGCCGGCTCGACCCAGGTTTCCCACAGCAGAGACACAGACCTCTGGTCCCTTTAAGAAATTTTTTCATGGTGCAACAACAGAGTAACAGCCCAAACTGGTGCCTCAGAGGAGGGATCCTCAAGGACACCCTCCCAAGTCTTATGCGCGCCAGAATCTGGGGTCTTCCAGCTGAGTTCTGGGTTCCTGCTGTGTCCCTGTCCCCTGGCAGGGCCACAGATCCTCGTGCCCTTTGTTGTGCAAAGCGTCGGCAACACTTCCCGGCCTCTTGCCCCGGGCTCCCGCCACCCAGAGCTCAACCTGCAGCTCCCACTGCGGCTGCACAACCTGCACTGAACGGATTCCTCAACAGGTTTTATGGAGTCAAGCTTTCCAGTATCTTAAGAAAACCACGTGAGGCTGAAACTCCTTTTTGGATTACTCAGGAAGCATGAGAAAACGAAAACACTTTTCCACATTTGTCAGCTGTTTTCTAGCCAGAAAACATCTTCCAACAGCCCTTGTCTCATGCAAATAAATCCAAAGAATTAAACAAAATTTGGTATCTGGCTTTCAGATACGCATCTTCAGCTTCGGGTGGGGGAAGTACAGAGGGAAGGGCAAACACACAAAGCATCATCCTATTTGTAACATTACCTACAGAATCCTTACATGCAGCATGTAAGTTTGGAAGCATTCCCCATGGGATATTTCTGCTGAAATATCAATGTACAGTCGAGGATCACACTAGCTCTTGACCTACCTGCACTTTCTTACTTTTCAAACATTCTTAGGAACTGCTAACAGTTCAATGAGCGTTTTGTTTGGTTTCTGATACAGGATGTGAAATCTGCCAAAGACCTATGGAAAACTACTTACACATGAGAACTTAAAGAAAAAAATGACTGGTGTAATTACACTCTTCCATCTAAACAAAATTTAAAAACAAGCTTCTGCTTCTCCTTATAGTAATTCTACTCCACATTAACAGATTTTCTTTTTACTAAACACTAGGAAGAATTTTTTTTAAACTATATAAACTTTAGAATGGCTCCTAATATAGGCAAATTGATTACAGACAGCTGTTCGAAGGAGGAATCATGTAGAATTTTTACCATTAGTTGTAAGTATTAATTTAGGGGCACTTACATTGTTTTTCAAGGCAACCATGTTTTTGTGAAAATTTAATTCAAACCCAATTAAAATAGACTACTTGCAACCACCCCTTCAGTCTACATACTGTTGAGGAATATAATCATTAATTTTTAATGTTTCTTTTGTCTGTTGCTGCATAAAAAGACCCAAACAGGAGAAAAAAAAATTACTGCAACTGACACAAAGGAAAGCTGGAAAATGTTATTCTGACTAAATGATTCTTCACTAGGGTATTACTGCACGTTGAAGGAAGAAGATGGAAAAAATCCGAAACAGAGCACAGTGCCTGTCAAGCTGTTAACTCATACCACTTTATCTGCAAGCATAACAGAAATATTTAGAAATTAAATAAAACCTTATGCTAACAGGTCCATTTTCCACGTCTTAGGCACGAACTGGAAATGGAGAAAAGTGGCTGGATGGCTTGAAGCGACCAGCACGCCCTGAGCCCCAGTCCCCCCCTTTCCTCTGGCTCGACTGGGAAAGTCCCTGGGGCTGGGCTGAGGTTATTAAAGACGCTAATAAACATCGTCACTTCTTTACACAAGTTATTTGGAGCGAGAGTTTGAAATACCCCGGTGTCTCCGTAAATCGGGAGCCCCTTCCCGACGCTTCCCTGCAGCACAAATGACATCCTACTGACCCTTTAATGTCACCAAGCTTCCCCACTCGCCAGCAGGACCCTCTCCTTCGGGGAAGAGATGGCCGTGTGAGAGCCACGGAGGAAACACCGGGCAGGACCCACGCCAAAAGTCATTCCCTCTCTCGCTTGAACAAGGAAAAAAAAAA
>VXBC01000799.1:217191-260074 GCA_013399945.1 Ploceus nigricollis | reverse complement strand
GCGCCCCGGCGCCGCCGGGGAAACTCACCGCCGCGCCGCGCATCCCGCCGCGGCTACAACTTTCCATCCCGGGCGGCAGCCGGCGGCGGCAGCGAGCCCCTCCGCCGCTGGAAGTGGGCGGGGGAGGAAATACGAGGAGGAGGCGCGTCGTGCTCTCCGCCACGGCGCCCCTTTTTTGGCCCGGGACGCGGGTTTTGCCGGTGGGGGCTGTGCTGCCGCGGTTGGTTTCCTGCATCAGCTGCGGGGGTGTGTGTGCACAGCACACACGTGTGTCTGTGTGTGTGTGCGCGCTCTCCGTGCCGGGTCACCCTGCCCGGCGAAGGACTGCCCTCCCTTCTCCCACGCCACGGGTAAGGGAGCGCTGGGCCGCCCTCCAGAAGGCGAGGGGGCCCGGTTTGGGCTTTGGGTACTGAAGAGGGGAAATTGGCGTTTCTTTTTTTTCTTTTTTTCTTCTTTTTTTTTTTGTCACCCAGACTCCCCGATAAAGCAGTGTTGGCAGCTTTTCATTGCCGCTTGGGTTCTCGATCGGGTTTTTCTTTTGAAGCCAGTGCGTGATGTCTTTAGCAAACAAACCCAAATAAATATGTCTTGCATCACCTCCGTGTTCTCCCTCCTCCCGTGCCTGCCCTCCCCTCGCCGTCTGTGTGCTCAGCTGTGAGCACCTTGGCCCTGCTGTGTCCTTCCCTTTGGAGTTCAGTGTCCAGATCAGATCCTGCCTTAAGCAAACAGGACCACCATTCTCAGAGTTTTCAAGGTTTTTACAGGGATTTCTTTCAACCTACATTTAATCATGTTTGTAAGGCAGATGAGTATTTTAATCCCCATTTCACAGGGGAGAAACCAAGGCAGGAAGATGCAGAGTAGCTCGCTGCATAGCTGTGGACTGACATGACACCACTTCTGCCTGAGCTTTTGGCCACAGGTGCTGTCTCTGGGCTATTTTTCCTCTTAAGTTCACTTAAATTATACCTTGAGAGCACTTCCAGCTTACAGTGGTGGCAGGTTCTCTGCTGTGGGTAGCCTGTCCTATGTCCTGCCCAGAGGCAAATGTAAGTGAAGTCCCTGGCTAGCTTGCAACTGGTGGTTAGGGCAAGAGATAGTATTCATCACTGAACTGGAGATTCATGCAAAAATCAGACCCTCAAAGAGTATCTTCAGGAGAAATGTGTTCTGCTGCTCCTATTGGACAAGCAAATGATGATTCTTTATTGTTAGAGACAGTGCTTGTCTTCTCCCTTGTCTGTCTCCCCCTGGCCTTGCTCTTCCTTTGTCTGGCTTTTAGACTTGGGACTCTGACTTGCTAAAGAACAGAGTTGCTGTTACCCTAAACACATCAGCATGAATATGATCCTACAGGTGCCATAAATTTAAATTAATGTACCAAGTCTGACCAGTCACAAACCCAGGACCATGCGACCTCTGAAGCTAGGTCTGAACCTCTACTTGTTCTGCTCAGCTCTCCCTTACAGTCTGTCCTGGAGGCTCTGGGACACATAGTATCTAGATCCTTCTTTGCTACTCATTGTCTGAAAGCCTCAGATTGTGATCACCAGAGTCATCAGGGAGAAAGCGTCAGATACTGGCTCTTCCTCACAAGATGCATTTGGAAAAAGGAGCTGTCACAGCTGCTGCTGGTGCCAAAGGGAGTTCTAGGTTGCTCATGTTTTCACAAGGACCTGAGTAAGTTCAAAATAGATGCTCCAGCCTGCAAGTTGAAATGAGACCATAGCAAACCCCCTGCAGCCAGCAGGAAGAGTTTCTTCTGTTAGAAGTAGTCAAAGTGCCTCCCACCCATCAGTGAAAATCCAGCCCTCTCACCACACCTATGTGCACTGGAATATAATACGTGCCCTTCCTCTGCAGAGTAGCACACCTATCTTAACAAGAAAGACTCAATGATGTGTCAAAGAGGAGACAGGTCCTCAGGGATGCGTATCATATGGTGGCAGCTGATCCTCCCTTGAACATAAAACCAGTCATCACAAAGTCAGTTTGGGTCAGAGGACAAAACAAAGAACTGAAAGTCTGGCCTCTTGGGGTTATTTCCACGGCCATCTGAAAAAGCAGCCAAAGAGGCAGCTGTGATTTGGGGACTCTCCTCAGCCTGTTCTTCTCCAGAGAGCAGAGCTAAGGGCTGAAGGGCTGCCTTGAGCCCAGTTGAATGTCGTTCCAGCAGGCTGCCTCCTGGCCAGGTAAAAAATGCAATCCTTAGGGCTTTGAAAAGGCAGCATACCAATCTGTTTATCCCGAGCAGACCACTTCATCTTTTTCTGTCTGTTTTTCCATCAGTAAAAAGGAAGTGCTTACCCACTCAGTAAAGTGCTTTGGGAAAAGTACTGTGGATGATTGCTGGTAGGAGGCACAGAGTAATCTTCTCAAACCTGCAAATGAGGGAAATTCTTTAAAACTTTTCAGTGAGATTTAAAACACCACATCAATATGCACATAGGGAAAAAAAAAAAAACACAGCACCACCTTGGTTGCAGAATTTAGATATTTTTAAAATTTCACCTAAAAGGAGTTCTGCAGGATATAGATCCTCTTTAAATGACTATGTGTATAACTGAACAGGGAAGATTATTGAGGTTTTCTTCTCTCTAAAACTCTGCTGTATTTTCAGGAGGACACCTATTTTTAAACATCCTCTAGTTTTACTCTTGAAACCTTGTTCAGAAACTGGTTTTCTATAATGGCTCACAGGTATTTTATGTATAAATATATACACATACACACATTAAGCTCTCAAGAAACCACGATACATTAGGTAGTCTTGAATAATTCATTGTTAAGCACCCCATGATAAATCTCTAGTTGAACAGTATGTGATTTTGCTAGAATTCTTGGGATAAATTGAATGTGAAGCACTGTGGTAAATTTAACTATGCTGAGCGTCAAATGTGAAAACTTTACATTGTACATTACATCCTGACATGCAACTGAGAATCATTATTATTAAAGCTTCGGGGAATTTTCGAGGGAACTTCTGAAGTTCTGAAAAGAAAAAGAACAAGACTGAGTGCTGTTCTCTATAGAAGTTGAGATTTTCTCAGAGAAGGGAAATTCCATAAGTAGTCTGTATTGAATTAACATAAAGGTTTCACTAAAAGAACTGCTGTCTATTAGCTTATGCTCTGAGGCTTCTCATTGAGCACTACACATAAAAGTCAGAGGATCTTGGCTTACTTGGTACCAGCAGGTGCTTAGAGCTTTTTTAGGGCTTGCCACTCCTGCAGCAGGGCTGGAGAGATAGGGCAGCAACCACTGATGTGAGGGGAGGTAATTTCCCCTTTTCTGTAGCAGTAGCTGTCACCCCAGATATTCACAGCTCTCTCTTGTCAGCAACAGCCAGACACTTTCCTGGAGGTAGGCAAAGGGTTTGCAACAGCACAGGGACCTGGTCATGCACCACTCCTCACAGCCTGCAGCTCCAAACAAGAAGCTGGTCTTCGCTGGGACATTTTGCATGGCAATATCCTTCGTCTCCACCCTTCTCAAGATGTCCTGAAGATGGGTTGCTTTTCATTGTCCCATAAGTTGGCTCAGTTCTTTCTGATTTGGAGAAACTGGCATTAAATAATGCAAACTGTTCCATCAAAGAATTTTGGCACAACCTTCCTTTTTATTTATGTGTGTACACTGCAGCTCTGTGTGGTGCTACCTGGTACCTGATAGTTCTGTGGCCAGGAAAAGGTACAAATCTGTCCAGCTTTAGGTTAATCATGTGATATAGGGCACAGTTCACTGACAGAGCTTCACCTTTTTTCCAGGTATTATTAACCAAACATTTCAATGAACTTCAACATCACTGATACCATATCTACTTATTTATATCATGTCCATCTTAATGATATCAGAGCATCTCAGACAAGAATACCTGTGTTTAAGAGGCCATGCTAAAATCTCTTTTGGTGACTTTTTGTCCTTTTCCCTCTTTGGAAGAGTCCCAACTGCTGGGGTGCTTCCCCAAGGATAATCACAGGACAGCTCATGGAGGCAGGGGAAGAAATCCTACTCTAACCCTACTTTTACCACCACCACCACAGCCCAACATCAGCCTTCTTTCCTCCCAGCACGTGAGGCCTCATGTGGCTGGTCACAGGACAGAGATCAGACAAGAGACCAGCCACAGAGCAAAGCAGCCAATGAGAAGAATACCTTCTAACCAAATCCCTGTGAGGTGTCCTTCGGTACTGCAAGCCCTGGTGAGACCAGTGCTGAGCCCACACCCCATGCAGCATTCTCCCTGCAGAGGCACCTGGTGAGGCCAAGAGACAGGGAGTCACCCTCAGCACTTTCCAGGCTGGCCCCACTCCCTGTCTGGCCAAACCATTTATGACAGCATGCCAAAGTCTAAGGAGAAAAACAAAAAATAATGAAAATTGTACTGGCTGAACCACTGTTGCCTTTTTGTCCAAGAGGAAGCCCCAGTGGCGGGCAGATAGTGTGGCCCTGCTGCTGACGTGCCCTTAGCAGGATAAGGAGCAGGCTGGACCACTGGCATTCTGTGAATGCCTCGTACTCAGCACACCACACATCCAGCAGGGTTTTGTGGGATGTAGCATTAAGCACTTCTAGGAGGGAGATAGGTGCCACACAGAATTATAAGATCTGGAATGGAGAATTTGGGAGAAGGCAAAGGCTCATCTGAAGTGCATGGTATGATACCATTTGGGTTATAATAAAGGGCTGAGCCAGCACAGGCTCCCCACCTCCTGCCAGAGATGGAGCTCAGCTAAGGCCCTGAGCAGAGTCTTGTGTCCAAACATGAGGCAAGTTTGAGCTTGGGCCAGTGCTCTGAAGTTAGTGTAGATGTACCCATGAAAAGCAAGTCCCAGAGCTTTTGGTTTTCCACTGAAAATTGCTTCTGTCTTTTCACAAAGAGCTGCTTCTCTATAACCTATAGAGCAGCAGGCTCTGCACTTTCACAGCCGTTTTACTCCCTTCCACCCTGGTATTTTTACTTCTGAGTTAGGTTTCTGAACTTTTTCATGAAGTTGCTCATATTTTCCACTGCATCTCCTTTTTACCTCACCCCACCAGTTCACTCTGATCTTTCTTTCTCAGTAGCTCTAGGTTCTGAACTGCTCATTTAAATATGGTGTGGTTTGCCAGCATTTTTTCCTAAGCCTTTTATTTTATCAGTTAAAGAAACAGGAGACACATGAGGTAAGTGCACACAAGTGCACCTTGCCAAGATGCCTTCAGTGGTATGCTTTTTCTTTAGGTTTGACCACAAACATTTTAACATATCTGAATGATTAAAAAGCATTCCAACCCATGCTTTCTTCCCCGAGTATTTTTGCCATTCAGTGGCCCTCTAGTATTGTTTGCCACAGACATGTGTGGGAGAGGTCTTTTAAATATCACTTTTTGAGCACCTTAAGTTAGCTTAGCAGCTCAAAGGTTGCAGGGTTAAAAGGAAATAAGCAAAACAGAGTGATTTTCTGTGGAAATGTTTTCCCTTGCCTCCTTCCCAGTACAGATATGAATAGAAGAAATCCACAAAGGAGAAAATAATCCCCATTCTATTGAAAATTCTCAAATATATTAAAATTTATTTGATTACTGGAATGTTTATTTTGTAGGCATATTGCAGATCACTAGGTACAGATCAACAACAAAGCTTCAAGTTCCTTTAGCCTTTATTCCTCAGAACTGTGCAGCAGCATTCAAATAGTACACAGAATATTTGCAGTGGTGCATCACAAACCACACAGCTCACCTTTCCTAAGCCATGCTCTATCATTTAAAGATGTTCAGTCATCCTTAAATCCAAATGGCTACAACGATAATTAAACATATGGCTTTGCTTTGAATTGGTTCTATGTAATTTCCCTCTTTATGGAGTCTCCTGAAAAATCATTTTCTCTAGTTGTGGCCAGTGATTTTATAAATCTTTTTAGTCTAAGGTTAAGAAGGTCAAGCTCCAATGCTGTGGAGTATAGAAAATTTTAAAAACACACCATAGGAAACAAATGCAAGTTGAAAACACAGCACTTGCAGTCTTGCAGCTGTCCCTAAATTTCACAAGGCCAACAGTGTAAAAGCCATGGATCTCATTTTCCAAAAATCCTATCACAGCAGTATGACTGCATCCTTTACCCATTTTCACACACTGATAAACAATTACCCACGTAGCATACAAGATAGAGGAAAGAGAGATGAAGGAAAACTACAGTGATATGAATAAGAAACATGGGGCAAGACTAGTTTCTCACTGCAGTAAGGAGAGAAATAATTGGGATTTGGTTTTTCATGGATTAGCTCATGGCTGCTGCAACATCCAGCCCTGTTTGCCCCTGACCCAAGCTGTTGCTCCAGTCTGGCATGGCAGCCTCTACACTGACTTCTTCAGCTCCAGCTGCACATTGCACCCCTTCCAGAAAGTTGTGCCATGGCTTCATCACATTCCAGTTGAAGCTCCTTTTCGTCAAAAAGGAGTAAGACATTTCACAACTGACTCTATCTTCTGTTTAAACACTTGAAAGGCAACATCAAAACATGTTCTAGAGTGCAGCAGCAGGTCTGAAAGCTGTTTGTCTGTTGGCTTAAGAAGTGGTACAACAGAAAGAGCACACTATTTCCTTCAGAGGTGAATCATTCCCCAGCCCTGTCTTTAAAGCAAGTGTCAAGGCCTTTTTTAAGTCACACAAATGTGGTTTATATATTATTTTGACCAAATGGTTGTGGAACAACCATTCTGATTAATTAAATGTGTGTACATTTGTGGAAAGTAGAATCTGACACTGATGCACTCTTAAGCTTGCAGATAAGCTCATGGAAACACAAGAAAAAGCAGAAATTAAGACATGGAATCTCCACTGGCTTAAATTGTCAAAGTTCCTTCAAGATACTTAGATTATATTATTGCCATAGAAATGCTACAGGAGGAGCAGCCAGTCAACCCATAAAACCCAAAAACAGTGTGCACTCACTTCTTAAAAATACTGGATTGTCTGCTTGTCCAGAAGAAATCCAGCATGGAGGCCAGGCCAGCTGAGATAAAGAAAACCAAGCTACATGAGGCAGATGCTGCACACAGATAGGAGAAAAGCCTGTGAAGAGCAGCTCAGCTCCCCAAAGGCTTCAGGCACCAGAGTGCAGTGAGGGGGAAGAGTACATAGCACAGCTGTGAGTCCCTCTGTGGAGAGGCATTTCCTTTGTGGAGTAATTTTTCCTCTGCCTATCTTCAGGAAAGAATTTGCCTGTCTGTTAAGTCCCACTAATGCACTCTCAGAAAACCAGAGCATGTGCTTAAGGGGTTCTTGTATCAAGTTTTACAGGCATCATTTGAGCATGTGAGTTATCCCCTTGGCTTAGTGGGACCATGCATTCCTGGAGTCCCTGATGATCTTACTGTAGCCTCCACAGTAAACTAAAATTAAAAAAGAAAGTGAATATTATTAAATCAAGAAAGTTCATAATTGAAACATTACTGAACACCTCCTCCCCCATCTAAGGCTCCATTTTGGGGTATCTGATCCTGTGAACAGCTTGCACAACAAGGCACCGAGGTCAACGGGGCTAACAAACCACAGGTTGTGCTTTCTGTTGAGTCAGAGGCTTTGCTGGCAAACATGCAGGGCCAATTCTGCAATGATCCACTATGCATGTTCTTACTATCAAGACAGCAGTGCCATTCTGGTGTAATGTTTTAGAGATCTTTCTCTGGTAAAAAAAACATCCGTGCGTTACTTTTTGTTGTCTCTTAAACAGAGATACACAAAGCTGTAAAAACACTTCTAATTATGTTTAAAAATCAATCACATTAAAACCAAAGCTGATGCCAAGAACATATTATTCACACAAACCAAGAGATGCAAAAACACTTCACTCCACTGCTATGGACTGCAGGATAAAGTAAACAGGATAATTCAGTCTGGTTTATGGAGGCCAAACTCATGGTACCTGCCTTTGTATCTCCCCTTTTTGCCCCACAGGCTGTGTATAAACTTTCTTTTTAGTATACCCTTTCCACTTACACATTCTTTTAAACTACTTCTTCATTCCCTACTCCCATTCCCAAGGCCTGTCTTCCTGCTGTGTTTTTTCTCTTTATCCAGTGGTTCTCCACACTACTTCTCTCCCAATTTCAAAGCACCTTTTCCCCACCCAGACTGCATGAAGAAACACTGTGTTCCATCTTATTTTTCCCAATCTGGATGTACCTTGAGAAGTTGCAGGTTAGGAAAGGAAGGATTGAAGCTTCGTTCACTCATTTCTCTATCATCCTCCCTCTGGGCTGACCATTTGGTGGATACCTCTTAAGCAGCTCCCAGTGGAAGCAGAGAGAAGACATGGAAATACAAATAGCTGCTTCTTGTTTTCAAATCTGGGACCTGCTGCCCAGCTCTGTTAGTACCGAGGCCAAAAACATTCCTTGATATTGTGGAGTTGGTTGGGTGCAGTGACCAAAAGTGATCAAAAGGTGATTCTGGAAGCTTACTGCAGAATCCCAGTCCCCGTGACCTATACAACACAAGTGGATCAGTCTGACTGATAAGAAGTACCGAGTGTGAGCTAAGCACTGAGCTCTGGAAACACAAGAGGCACGCCAGTGCACATCGCTTACCTAGACAAGCAAGGCTTTGCAGTGAAGTGAAACACTGAATAGAGGATTATCTATATTTGTGGGCAAAGTCATCTAGCTAAATCTGAACCACAGATCTTCACATCTGAAAATAAAACCATTATCTAGATTTTCCTCCTGTGGTGCAGATAATATAGCAATGCTGCCAGAGACTTCTATTCCATATCACTGCCTTCTGCTGCTGCTTTCCTGCTTCCAGGGGAAGAGTAGACTGTTAACAACAGCTCCTTCCTCCTTAGGCAAAAAGATGACTTCAGTTACAGCACTTCTGTAGAGTGGGTAGGAGCCATCACCTTCTGTCATTGTGATAGCACAGTACCTCACCTCTGTGCACTCACACACACACTTGAAGAAAGCAGAAGAGAGAGCAGCAGAAGCAGGTCTTTTCTCAAAGGGATGGTAAGCCAGGAACTGAAGTGACCCCACAGCCTGCCCCGCAGCCTCAAGTGAGCCAAGCAGGATGGGCTCAGAGATAGCAACCAAGAGTCCAGACCATAAGGCAAAAGCATGCTGACAGGACAGATCCAAGATCAAACCAGGAAGGCAGAGCCAGGAAGCCAGTTCATAAGTCAGGTCCAGTGATAGTAGGGCCATGATGATAAGACAGTGCTCAGTTTAGGCTGGGAAACCAGTCCAGACAACGAGTTTCAGAGAAAAGTTCTCCATAGCAAGCCTTAGACAGGCTGAGCTGGAGACCAAAATATCCCCCAACAGCTCAAGCAGAGGCTGACAGTCCTCAGCTGGACAAAAAAGGGGCTCTGCTCCCTTTTAAGGTGGTTGGGTGGAGATCCCAGATGGGGCTGGCCAGGTTTATTGAGAACTGTTAGGTGTTCTCAGGACCCTGATGGAGAGAACGAGCAAAAGAAATTGCAAAATATACATGTGTGTGTGTATATATACATATAGATAGATAGATAGATAGATAGATAGATAGATAGATAGATATAGATATAGATATATGTATATAGGTATATACACACACACACACACACACACATATATACAAAACCTATATGTCACTATGTTAATTCTCTGTTTCTTAAACCCTTCTCTCCATTTCCAAACATCTGGCTTATGATTTTAGAACCTCTAAGGCTTGGAAGAGACCTTAACTCTAAAAATCTATCTGATGTCACAAAGCAAGCAAAAGATTAGGAAGTTAAAGAAAGACACAGCTGCAATAAAGGGATTGCAAGTACTTTAAGGCAAAAGTTTCAAGCTGCAGATAATATGGCCTGCATTCAAATTTTCATCCAGGCTACTTCGAAATCTATTCAATAGCTTCCTACTTTGCTTGTCTATAAATCTGGAAAGAACTGTTCTGCACTTCCAACATCCTTCCACATCCTTTCTTTCTTCTTTTTTTTTAATTTGCATTACTGCTTTGTACTTCTACTACTACCTCTTGTGCTCACTTTTAGACTGTTTTCCCCAAATTGAGTCTCCCTTTGATCTTTCCATTCCACAAGGATAACTTTTCCAAGATGCTCTCTATTTTTTATGGTCTTTAGTGGCACCTGTACTCCTTCCTAAAGTTAAAAATCAACTGAAAAATTAGTGCTGCTTGCCTTCTCTCTGCTCTCTAGTAGATACTAGTGAGTATCTGGCACGTCAGTCAGGTTATTCCAAGCAGTGTGCAGACAGACTTGAATGCAAACACACACAGGGCTGGGCTTGCAAGTGCTGGATTTCCTGGAACAAGATTATGTTCTAATTATCCTGCAGTAAGACATTTCAGGGCTGTTGAAAAAAAGTATACAAAATATGAGACAATGATTCTTATTAATAACTTACTTTACCTCATGTCTCAGCTTAATTTGGTTTTCTCTGTGTTTACAGTCTGATTTTATATGATAATTATTCCTGGCCAAATTATCTGAAACAATTTTTAAAACATTTAGTTTTGCAAATGTTCCCGTACAAATGCAAATCCCTTAATAGAGTTCAGTTATTATGTTTATTCTTCCCTCTTCATTGCAAGTTTGTGTAATTAGTTTTTAATTTAGTTTATGTTGGAATTTTTTAATATTTAAAATCCTGTCCATGTGCTACCATTACCTCAAATGGACCATGTTGAAGTCAGATGGATTTCCAGGCTGTGGATAAATGTTTTCTACTCACGCTACTTTTTCAGCTGTGGCTGTGTGTGTCAGAGTCCCACATGAAGTTCACAGCTCCTTCTCTGCCAGCAGAAGGGGTTGTGTGGACACTCCTTGAGCTGCTCCACTGCACATGCGGTAGTTCAGACTGCCTTCTTCAGTGGTTTGAGATAACTGAGTTCATTCTGTAAAGAAGCAAATGGTGTATGTAAACACATTTCCACCTGCTGGCTGATCAGTGGGAATGGAGACCTCTGCACTTGAACAGTCACCAGTACCTCTCAGAGGCACTATCTTCATCCAGTAGAGACAGCCTCACAGTTAAACATGTGCTTAGGACCTGGCTTAGCTAAAACCTGAAAAGCAAGAATGCTGCAAAAGCTACATTACCTTTGAAAAGAGATGGGGGATGACCCAGAATAGTGCATGGTACTGCGTGCGGGACACCGCGAGTGACTGCACGGGCCATTCCCACTGGGTTGTTCTGGAAAATGCGGGTGTGGAGCCAACATACAGCAAACCCTCCCAGATTGCACAGATGACTCAACAGAACATCAAAACCATCTCCATGGAAGAGTTATTCAAGGATGATTCATGACCACCGTCAGGAGGAGATTATCCAGGGAGAGGACAAGGACAGTTTCAGCTTCTCAAATTGCTTCAGAGAAAATGTATCTGATTCACACTAAATTCTGGCCACCACTAGTGCCCATCATGCCCTGATCTTTAGAGACTGGCAGCTGCTTAGCACATCCTAATGGAGGAGGCCTGAAATATTTTAGAAATTACAGAGCAGCCCATAAGGCTTGAACCAACAATTTCACACAAGGAAGATTTGGGCAGGGACTGCAGCTACCTGCATCCAGGAGCACTCTCACGTGCTGGAGAGATGCGGTGAGGGCTCCTCTTCTCACTTAATGCGTGTGCTTTTGTCAGAAGAGAAGCCTCACATCTGAGAAAGCAAAGATGAGGACAGTGAAAAGAGAAAACCAAACTTGATAGAAAGAGCATTGCACAGGCACTGTCCGGGCAGCTTCTTGCACCCTTTTCCATCTCTGTAATTATGGAGGGGCTGCCAGGATCCAGCCTTCAATAAAAGGCATCTGTTCCTGAAGTGAAAACCAGCACTTAGTTGCTAACAGCACACAGTAACTCTACACATCAGTGCAGAGCAGGAAATGAAAAACGCCTTTTCTAACTATGTTATAATGGCAATTTTAGGTAGATGGAACATTAGCAGCAGATGCCAAGCTGGAAGCTGGCCACACCATTGGCTTTTCAGCAGCAGCTTTGGTCTTTGGAAGCTTTTCACAGGCTGACAATGCTTCAGAAGAGTCTACTTTTGTCTGGGATTACAAAAATCAATTGCATCACTTGTACATAGCATGAATGGTTACCATGTGGACAGCCTCTTCAACCAACTGGCATTTATTCTAGGTTATCACATCAAGAGTGCCACAGGAAGCTTTCTCCACCTTTGTGGTGCAGTTTGTCAGAAGATGATTTCCATTTTTAAACTCAGTTTTTCTCATTCAAAGAAGAATAGATTATTTTTCTCCTAACAGGCAAAATTAGTTCCCTCAGGGAAGGTTTATGTGGAAAAGTGGTAAAGTGTCTTGTAAGGCATTTCAAGGCTTGTGCACAACACTCATGTCACTGTAGTGGTGCACCTCTTGTCTTTTAAATTTCTATAAAATGTGTCTTGAGCTCTAACTACCTTTCAATCCTTCTTTCAGTGCAGAAAACTGTACCAGGTGGTGGGAATGATAGTTCTGCCAATGTCAAGCCTCCTTGCCATTGGTAAATCCTTCTCAATCAAAACAGATGCATTTCATACATGAATAATACTCAAGGTACACCAGAGCAGAGGGGCAGGTTTCCCAGCTCAGCCCACGTATCTTCACTACAGTCTTTTGGAATAGCAGAGACAAACCAAAATGTCCTGAAAGCCATCTGGTTTCACTCAGGGGGAGTTGCCTAACTTGCTAATATGAAGTTAGCAGAGCACCTTATATATCCTTTTATCTTCTCTGAGGATAGCATAAGGATTAAGACTAGAGCATCCTCACCACTAGTCGATGCTTGGTTGCTGCCCTCAGCCTACTTGCTTCTCCTTTCAAACTGCTCTTGGGACCACCAGTTGGCACAAATCAAAGAAGCTTTCAGACTCCAGTTAGGAAACTTGTTTTGTGCATTTCTGGCCTAAATTCAGATTATGGGCATGGTTTAAAAAACATTTCCCTTTTCAACTCCCCACACCACCACCCCCCACCCCAGTTATGCTTTGTATCTAATGCAGAGACTTGGGAAACACTACTTAGCAACTCCGTGGTGAATCAAACATGTTACACAATGATTTGATTAAAGGAATCATTCATTTTCAACTGAGACACTGTTATGTCATGGATCTGCACAAAACACTTCCCAAATGATCTTTCATCCAACAGTCCAGAGCAGCTGTTAATATTTAAGGAGCACCAGAAGTTAGTAAGTGTCTCTGAAATACCTATGGGGTTTAAATGTTCTCTGTGAGGTCTACTTGATAGACTCATTGTAATTTTGACTGGGCTATAGGACTGATTCATTTGCCCCTTGAGTATTTCCTAGTGCATAGCAAAGAAAAGGTAGCAAAAATATATTTCCATACATATGCATGGCACACATATACCTTATGTAACATGTATTTCCATGTGTACTGACATATAAAAATGTGCTCAGAATACATTTCACACTATAAAGTTCACCACTTAGCAGTTGGGAAACACCATAAGAAATGTCACCTGTGCAGCATAGTTTAGTCCTGTGCAGTGAGTACTGGAGCCCAACATCGTGTTGTGCTCCTTTGCTGTGCGTGAAGGCCAACCCATGGCCATGTTGCTGAGGGTGGGACCCCAGTGAAACAGGATCAGATGTGTTTTGATCACAGCTCATCCCAAGAAAGAGTCACTGCCCTGGCACTACCACCAGCTGCTCATCACCCCTTCTCTACCAGGGACATAATCACACTTTCTGATCTGCCAGCACAGCTCCATCTGTAGCCATTTCCTAACTCAAATTCTGTCAAATGATCCAGTTTTCTGGGGAGGCAGCACGGGGGTGTGTGTGCTTTTAAATGGCAGTCAAAGCAGTGCCCACGCTGAGGCAGATAATTTTTGCAAAGCCAAGGAACAGTGAGATGTGCTCTTCTACCAGCAGACCTGAGAGGTCAGCAACCCGTGAGACAGGATCCGCTGCAGCCAGAAAATTGTGTGTGATTGCACCATTAATGAGCTCCTGTTCAATATTCCTTTTTACCATCTTGCTCAAGGCATGGTACCAAACCTTAGTAATGGTGCCACTCAAACCCTGTGGTGGAGACAGAATTACTAATATCCATAACACCCGCCACTCTAATATCACAAATACCCATTTGTTCATAAATTTTAAATGCCCAGTTTGATTTTTTTATTTCAGAAGCTTTAGCATTATACAGCACTTTACTTGACAAGGGAACAACTTACGTCAACTTTTGCTGCAAACATAAGCATCAGCACCTGAAATCTGGAATACAGTACATAAGAAACACACTTGCTTAAATAAGCTGTCAAACTGTCAAAGCTTGATTAACATCTTATAGGAATTAGAGCAGAACCAAGATACAACTCTGACAATCTCTAGTCGCTATCCTCAGTTCTTTGTCTCATACAATACCCATTTGCCAATTTCTATATAGAATAAGGAAGGGGACCCTGGGTATGTGCCAGAGCAGATCCATCCTGTGTCTTCAGCAAAGAAGTGTCCTGAGGGGAAAAGTATGTATGATGATGCAGTTAAAATTATAGGTCTCGGGGCTGACAGCATTTTGCAACCTTAATTCTAGCATTGCCCAAAAAATAAGGACTTGATATTTTTAAACATTAACAAGGAAAAAAAAAAGGCCATTATTTCCTAAGTTTATAAAAACACACTGAAAGCCCAGAAGTGTGCTTCTGTTTTCTCTCAGTACCCCAGCACACAGGAGCCTGCATACTGTTCTTGGAGGCATCACCTGCTTTAACTAAAGGACAATTTTCATTAGTGTTTGACCATTGCCTGGTGTATCTGACAGGCTCTCACATGGCATGCAGTTTGTGTATGTGAATATGTATACTACATACAGACACACACTGCCAGTGGGTTTCAGTGCTATTTGCTGACACTGTATGAACCAAAGAAATGTATACTGCAAGAGGCACAGAGAGTCATCGAATCATAGAATTGTTTGGTATGAAAGGACCTTACAGATTATCTGGCTCCAACCCCATTGCTAAGGGCAGGGAGACCTTTCACTGGACCAGGTTGGTCAGAGCCCCATCCAGCCTGGTCTTTAAAACTTGCAGGGAAGGGGCAGCCACTACTTCTCTGGGCAACCTATTCCAGTGCCCCACCACCTTCACAGTCAAGAATTTTTCCCTAATATCAGATCTTTCAATCTGAATCTATTCTCCCTTGTCCTGTCACTACATGCCCTTGTAAAAAGTCCCTCTCCATCATTCTTGTACATTCCCTTCAAGTACTGGAACGCCACAATTAGGTCATCCTGAACCCTTCTCTTTTCCAGGCTGAATAAACACAACTCTCTCAACCTTTCCTCATAGGAGAGGTACTCCAACCTTCTAATCATCCTGGTGACCTCCTCTGGACTCGCTCCAGCAGGTCCATGTCCTTCCTTTGCTGGGAACCCCAGAGCTGGATGCAGCACTGCAGGTGGGGTCTCAGAAGAGCAGAACAGAGGGGCAGAATCCCCTCCTTCACCCTGCTGGCCGTGCTGCTTTGGATGCAGCCCAGGTCATACTTGGCTTTCTGGGTTGGAAGCACACATTGCTGGCTCAGGTCCAGCCTCTCATCCACCTGCACCCCAAGTCCTCAGCAGGGCTGCTCCTGACATGTTCATCCCCCAGCCTATCAGGGGTTGTCCCACCCCATGTGCAGGACTTTGCTCTTTATCTTGTTAAACCTCATGAGATTTCCATGGGCCACTTCTCGAGCATGTCCAGGTCCCTCTGGATGGCATCCCATCCTCCAGGCGTGTTAACTGCGCCACTCAGATTGGTGTCATCTGCAAATTTGCTGAGTATGCACTCAATCCCTTTGTCTGTGTCTTTAATGAAGTTATGAAATACCACTGGTCCCAGTACAGACCCCTGAGGGACACCATTTATCACTGATGTCCGTTGAGACACATGTTCTTCTGCTTTTCCTTCCCGAGCTTGACTGACTCTGTCCCACTATGATGTTTCTGCTTTGATTCTTTTCCTTTGGCACTCCTCAGCCCTATCCATTTCTCCTTGTCAGCTGAATCCTTTCCTTCCTTCCTTCCTTCCTTCCTTCCTTCCTTCCTTCCTTCCTTCCTTCCTTCCTTCCTTACTTCCTTCCTCTGAGCTGTGAATCCCCATCTGAGGCTCTTTGCCAAACTGAAATTTGCCCTACCTGGGTCTCTTTCTCCCCTCAGTCCTTCTGCTTCACGAGCATCCCCTCACTGTACAGTCTTCCTGCCCCTGATGAATGCTCTGCCTTTGCCACCTTGCCCAGACAGTCCCAGCTCTACCCAAAGCTTCCTCCTAAAAAGTCTCTCATCCCACCAGGGTGCCTCTGTAGATCCTTCATCCAGCTCCAGTCGTCTGCCTTTTCTTATCCTGACTACTTTCCCCTGTCCCACGGCCATTCTGATTTTCCAAACAGTCTTACATTGTTGAACCAGTTCTGACTCTACCCTCCCAGCTCCCATACCCATCCTCCTTTTCCGTTTCCCTATCAAGCTTGTCATCTTCCTTTTAGCTTCCTCTGTCTCATTATCCCTTAAACCCTGGTTCCCAGACTCCTCTTCCACAGCTTCTCCTCTCTCTTGAAACACCAACTGCTTGGCTGGTAGCATGTGGATGGATTATCAAAGATGGAAAGAAGAAGACTCAGTCTACTTTTGTCCCTTCAACCCAAGGCCTGAGTTGGAGCTGCTGCTGGCTCTGTCCTTACAGACACCTTGACATGATCTCAGACACCTTAAGTACCTTAGCACGTCAGCTGCACAAATAAAGTCTCTTGATTGCTTACAACTTGAGAGCTTAAGCTCCAGTCCTCAGGGAACGGCAGGCCAGACCTTGGGGTCAGAGACCTGGCACTTACACCACTATAAAAATAGCCAGGGCTATCTTTGTCCTTCTAATACATTACTATAAAACCTACATTGAGTATCAGGATCAGTTATCTGCCTGTACTTACATTAGACATTACAAAATATGCTTCAAAGGATGTACAGTCTAATTAGACCAAAAAAAACCCCACCCCAAGAAACTAACCAGAAAAAAAAAGCCCCTCTCTCCTACCAGTGAGAACGCACTTCCATAACTTGTGATGGAAAACACGCCGCACTGATCCTCTGCATTCACATTCCCTTCACCACTCCTGCCGAGCCAGCAGAACAATTCAGGTAACTTAGGACTTCCCAACCAGTGAGGTATGTCCACGTTGAAGGTGAGGCTCAGTACAGTGCAAGGGGCCAAGTGAATAAGCTCTGCTGGTGTCTGTGGCCTTGTTCTTGGGAGCTGGCAGTCAGAAAAAGCAGCAGGAGCATGGGGACCTAGGACACAGGAGAGCAGCAAAGACTCTCTGGCAAGATGAAATGGGAAATTTCAGCTGATGTGGGCAAAGGTGGAAGTTATCTGCTGGGGACAAGGGCCAGGAGGAAAAATGTTAAGAGACTGGCTCCAAAAATGTTGGTAACCACTGGCCTAGAGACACTGGCAGCTTGCAGTAATTAATGTATTCCATTACCTCATGGTTTTATGCTTCAGATGCAGATTAATAGCACTCATTCAAAGAAAGGATGACATCATCTGCATAAAATCCTTTCCAGTGTCATACAGTACTCTCTTGCTCTCTGATTATTGCTGATCTACTGGATTAGTGATGGTGTTTCAGATTTTGTTTTACAATTTAAAAAATATAAGTCCCACAATCCTCTATTCAAGCCTGTTTTGTAAGAATCCTCTTAATGGAGAAAGGGACATTATATCCAAATATTTTTTTCTGTCTCCTCCACCTCCTCATTCCTACAGCAAACTTTCTGCAGAGGTTTTGTGTGTCTTCGCAAACTGAAAGGAGGTTGTAGTGAGCGGGAGTCAGTTGTGTCGAAAGTATCAAGCAGTAGGACAACAGGAAATGTCCTCAAGTTGTGTCAGATGAAGTTTAGATTGGACATCAAGCCAGTGTCCAGGGAAGTGGTTGAGTCACCATCCCTGGAGATATTTAAAAGAAGGTAGATGTGGCACCTGAGGGCATGGTTTAGTGGTGGACTCACTAGTGCTAAGTGAATGGTTGAGCTCAATGATCTTAAAGGTTTTTTCCAACTTAAATGATTCTATGATTCAGCCTTCATCCTAGCAGGGTCATCTGGGGGCAGTTTGCATACTTGTGGGATTTTTTTTTGAGGAAAAACAGTCATTAGACTCCTACACACCATTCTGCGTAGGCAGCACAATCTAGCTCTGCAATTTTTTGATGCCATTGCCTTATTAAAAATAAATAATCTCTAAAGATAACGGGGCAAAGGAAATAAGCCAGACAATATTCCTTTGGACAGAAAGTCTCTCATATGCCCATATGATACCACCTGATATCAAAGTACTACTTGAATTTCAGAAAAGTATGTCTTTTCTTCAGCATTTTCACAAAGCTTCCATTAAACACCAATTGAGTTCACATGCATGTGGCAGAAGGAGAGTATACCCAAGAGTGCATATAAAAAATGAATGAGTGAAACAAATTCTAAATACTTTAGTGCTTTATTTATCTATGCATTTTTCAATAAATTTCTAATCTGAAACCAACATTAAGATGTTGTGCTATCTGAAACAATAGGCTGGGTTTACATATAGCTGTCAATTACCACAGAAGGTGCTGGGAAACATTCTGTGAAACTCTGTCTACACTGTGCAAAAAGGAAATCACAGCTGCAGCTAAGCAAGGAACATAATAATAATTTCCCTGAAGTCATCTGCCTGAATTTTCAAATGAATTCACCATGAGCAGGCTTAAGTTCAAATAACATTCCTTTTCCAGCAGCTTTCTGTCAGTTCCATAGCCCAGACCCTTGTGGAAAGGATACTTCCAGGACATTAGAGCTGGGAAGATTTTCTGTGTGTCTGATTATTGTTCCCTGCTGTGGCTTGCAGAACACACTGCATCTGAATTCATATAAATGACAAAGCCCTGTCTTTAAAAGGAATAGCCAAGGAAGGAAGGGGTAAGGCAATTCTTTCTATTATTTCCTCTAAAAAAATACTGTCTGTTCAGAAACACCTCGCTTCCAGCTTGAACTTTTCTTAACTAACCTAGTCTTTTCATGTCAGTGATCTTTCCACTGTTTGCCCAGTATTTATACACCACTCCCATAATCTCTCGCAGCATTGGTTTTGACAAGGTAAACAAGCTAAACTCTTCTGGTATCCTCCAGAAAGTTTCTAGATAGTCCAACATAGAAAGTTTCTAGATGGTCCAACAAACAAAAAAACAAACAAACAAACAAAGCCCCCAACTTGAACAAAACCAAAACAAACTGACCAACTGAAAAAAACCAAAAAAAAATCACAAAAGCAGACCTGTATCCAGTCCTACATATGGAGGTTTCCATCAAATGTCTGTCACCTTGCAAATATCATATAAAATCTTAGTAGTGTTCTGTGTTGTTGCAAGAGAACAGACTGGCCCAGAGGGAGGAAAAGGAGTGTATTGTTTAAGCCCCTGGCAGAACATCAACATAACCCCGTGCATGTTAGGCCTGTTTTTCAGAGGTGTTAAACAGCATTGACCCTCCTTGACTTCAGGTGGAGTTGAAGATGCTCAGACAAGGCCCTTAAAAGCATGGTTTGGCTCTTGAGGTAGGTGTAGAATGAGTCTGTGTTCACACAATAGTCAGATGCAACATCTCATGTCCTCAGGTACATTCACAGCTGAGAATGGTGGCAAGCTCTCACATCCTTGGAAACCCTTTTTGCTCTTCCAGTCGCTTCAACTTGCCCCTCTCCTTCTCTGAGTGAATCACAAGTGGTCAGACACTGTCTGAAGGAAGTGTTTTCTGCCCATTGGAGAAATCTGACTCATCCACACTATAATCCTCTGAAGAGACTGATTACAGAAAATGTCCAATTGTTGATGCTGTGTGACCCTCTTGTCTTCAGAGATCTTTCCTGGAACTTGTGCTTGGGTAATGGATGGATGGATGAAATCTGCATGCTATAGGTGAAAGAGAGGTGAAGCTCTGTCTTTGGTAAGGAATTAGATGGGTCACTGGCACTTTCAACAGATTTAGACAGTGCAACAGATATGATAAAGATATGCAATAGATATGATTAAAAAAATAGTGGAAAGAGGCATCATTTTGACTGTTTTTAATGTTTGAAGAAAGAAGGGGTTAGGGCTCACAAAAGGGAGAGGAAAACTATTGGTCCATGTTGTGGGGTCAGGTCCAGAGATAAGAGGCTGTGCATTTCTGAGAGCAAGACCCCAGAAAGCTCTCAAAAATGTTCAGCATGATTAGAAAACTGAGGCATGATATGGCACACAGACATGTTATTGTTTTGCCTAGATCTGTATTTCTCTTGTGCTGCCTAAAATAGTGTTGAGGGAGCTGTAAGGGGGAGGATTGGGATGTGGTTGGAAACCTCATGTAAATGCTGCAGTATTCACTTCAGCTACCATGTGTCCCCGAGGAGGTGGCCTGCCAGAATATCCACAGAGCTGATGCTCTGGGAAAGGGTTTGATTAAGCCATCAGGGAGTCTCTGAGACCTGAGACCAGTCTCAGGATCTGCATCAGCGGGAGCAAAACACTACACGGAGGTCAAGTTCACTCTGACTAAAGATCTGAGCTGGCACCAAAGGCAAATCAGCTACAAAGTTTTTGCTCATAAACTTGGCACTCAGCTCCAAAACTCCTGCTGAACTGGTATTTAGGCTGACTGAATTCCAAGGTCCCAGTTCTCATAAGGGGATGCTCAGAGAGGGTCTGCACTCTGGGGAACCTTTGAGAAATCCAAAGTCGTGAAGCAAAGAGATGCAGCAGACTGGACCAAGTCACACAAGGAGGAGGGAGAGAAGGGCTACAACACCAAGCTCTCCAGAGATCACCATGTGGAATGCTGGGGAATGATGAATTGAATCACCAATTTGCAGCCTTGCAGCTGCCTGGGAAAATGGGAGACCCTGTGGTTTTCAGGCTCACTGGTCCCAGTCCTGCCAGTCACATGGAAAGCCCTTGGATGAGAGACTGAGGGTTTCCAGCACCCTCCCTTGTTCAGCAGCATGCCAGAAATGCAGTGACCCAAGGGTTTTCCCTTTCATGGAAAAATGTTGAAATTTAGGTTTCATTCCAATTTGAAACAAAACCAGATTTTGCAATATCAAAATCCTCCACAAAACGAAATGACTTTTCATAGCACAGCTTTACTGATTGATGCAGACTGCATGTAACTGAGAAGAGCCTGATAAGTGGGTGTTTCAATCAGAATTTCCTGGTCTGTCACTTCCAAGAAGACAATTCACTACAAAACTGATGGCTGCAGTTTTGCAGGAAGGCTGCGAGAAAGCAGATCAGGGCACAGCATCGGCACAATGTCACACAGCGTCTGGGTGCTGCTGCTGGTGTGACAGCTCTCGGCAGAGGTCCGTTCACACGCTGCACCTTCCCCTTTTGGTGCTGCTGACATGCCTAGACCGTGGTGAGAGTCTTTTCCTCACGGACACCGGCACAGTTATCTGGATCTCTTGGCTTAGAGGTGTTCACACTGCAGGTAGCAAAGCTACAACAATCGGGGTTAGCTGAGCTCACCAGTAAAAGTATCTGATTTAAGGTGGACAGGAAAATAAACTGGGTACAGAGGAGCTCTGTAGATGAAGGAACGCTGCATCAAATGGTTTTGCACAGAAATTACTTCTGTTTATCACCATTAAGCACACGCACACGGCTTCAGTTTTTACAGCAGCTGCCCAACTTACCTGCTGCGTATGGATGATAAGATACTCGACTGTGAGGAAGATTCAATTATTCTACTCCGCAGTTAGTTTGGTAAATTCGCTTGATAGTCTGGTCTGAGCAACACAGTGTTATTAATATCTGCAGGAGGCACAGGAGAATGCTGCAGAGTAATATTTCTGAAACGAAGGCTCTAAGACATGATTGAGACAATAAAACTTCTCCCTTGTTCAAGATGATTACTTTAAACTCACTTCTCTAAATATCAAAAAGCTGGTGCCACAAAGATGGGTTAAAAATATTTATTTTTACTATTTATTTTACTGGAAGAAGATTAGAACAGAATACACATAGACTTTAAGTGACACTTATCAGAAAATATGGCTTACAAAACAAAGAAACAAACTTGTATGGCCTTTTTCATCTCTTCACCCCTGGAACAAATCCTGAGTTTAACTGCATGTATATGTTGTCCTTTCTGCTGTAGGTGTTGCTTTCTTGCTGGCTTTTTTTATGTTATTCATTTGTTTACCTCCAGCACTTACAACAAAGTGGACAGTCTTCTTCCCCAAAAGAAGAGCAGAAATGTGTCCCCCTCGAAGAAATTCCCCCCCTAAGGAAACTGAGGCACAACCTGTTTCTTCAAGCTACCCAAATACAGGGAGCACAGATTTCCCATGGGTTTTATTTAAACCACTTAAACTGTTTAAATAATAAAATCAATTAATAATATTATTGTTGAGACACCCAATGACAAGGTGTCCCAGATTGTCTAAAACCTGTTTATCTGTAGGTGTTTATAAGTATGGCAGCCCTGTTCTCCATTCCCCTCCAAATTCTGATTTTCTGGATGCAGTTTTACAATGAGACCCCCAGCTCTGCAGCCCATAGTCAAAGCAAGCATTGGCATTAGACCTGGACCTCTCTAATGTGGCACCCAGCTTGCATTTGCATGGGCAAGGCAAGTGAAAATATGCTCCCAGCAAGGCTTTCTGGTGACAGAAAAGGAGAAATCTGTATTGAACAAAGTAAGCAAGAAAGTATGTTCACTGCTTAAAAATCAATATTCTCTGGGAACTTCACCTCCTCCTTAAGGTATCTAATTACTTGTGAACCTCCATTCACAGTGACATGTAGCGTTGAAGGGAGGAAAGCTAATGGGAACTGTTTGTCTTCCTTTATCCTGCAGAAATGTCAGGTTTAAGAGTAGTATTTGTTACAAGCACACTCTTTCCTTCGGGAGACATTACATATTTAATCCACTTAGTATCTCGCTACCAAGACAGGTACTGTTTGGAGCAATACGTGTCTTTTCAGTGCAGTCTGGGATCTCAGTTTACCAATAAATAAATTACAAAAAAATTCAAGAGAGTGTTTCTCTTTGGCCAGGGTTGTAAAGCACACAAAATCCAGGCCTGGTTGTAGCACACTCCTCTTCTACTCTACCAGAATACACAACCATTGAAAAAAAAAGGAAAAAAATCCAGCACAGTGATTAACACAGTGAGCTCATTTGAAAAATATCTGAAAAGTTTCTAGGAGCATTTTCACTGACCTGCTCTTTCATACCAGACATCTTTTGTTCCCCTCCTCTTTAGGCTGCAAGCTGTCTGTGAGTACTTACATGTGAGTAGGAGTTTGCACTGGAACAGTAACATTTCTCTGGGGACTTTCAGGTGTATGCACAAGGTGTGGAGGTCTTTAGTTTGTCCAAAGAGGAGCTCTTCCAGGAGAGACCAATTAGTTGCTTTAATGAAGGAGAAGGAAATGCAGATACCCATTCTTTTTTTTTTTTTTTCCCCTTTCTATTATTTTGTTTCAAATTAACTTTACACTGAGTGCTAGGCAAAATCAACATCTCCCATGGAATTTTAATGAATGAAAGAGTAAATTCCAGAACTTTACAAAATAGGTAAATAATATGAGAATTCTCTCTGGTGTGCTGGTGGAAATGTGGAGTTGCCCAGATAAAATTCTTGAAGTAATTACACACGAAGGAGTAAGTATGAATTAGAAATTCATTCACAGTGCTAGAAAGGATCAAAGAAGAGGAACGATCAGGTAGGAGTAAGGATGATGGTACAGAGACTTTGTCATAGTAGCATAAGAGTGAAACACAGACAAAGGGAACCAGCCACCCTCACTCACACACAGGGCTGCTGCAATACTGGAGAGTATGTTGTCACTTGGGTGAAATACTCGGCATTGCCTTATGGGGTGTGCATGCCTGCAAAGTTCAAATATTCTGTGTGAGACCTATCTGGCCTGGAGGGAAATTCCTGCTGCCCCTATATTTAACTTGCATTACAGAAGGCCAATAAAATTCCCCTTGGAGTTAACTGTCTCGGTAACAACTGCCCAAAATTAGCAGGCAGCCTTGTTTTGTTTTTTTTTTTAAAGAGTCTAGAGCAATCCGAAGAAATTTTACTAGATTAAATAATGTTTACGTTATGCTGAAGTGGGATGCTTCTTGAGAGGAGCCTGGCTTGTGGCAGGGAAGGGGATGTGATGGGCATCTGGACCCTCACAAGTGACCTCCCCCTCTGGATCAAGCAGTGTGGCCAGGCAAGGGCAGCTGCCATGCTGGCAATAGTCTGGGAAATGCTCCCAGCTGCATCACTTCCTGCAACGTGGGGAAGGTGCTCGTGCCTGTGTCTTATTTCTGTAGGAGCCTCCCTGGACACCCTAAACCATCCCTGGATGGGCTGAATGGGGCTCTGAGCAACCTTATCCAGGGGATGGTGTCCCTACCCATGGCAGGGGGTTTGAACTAGATGGTCTTTAAGGTCCCCTCCAGCCCAAAGATGCTGTGATTCCATGAAGAGGCTTCACACCAGGCACATGCCAAGAGGCAGCTGTGCCTTGCTGGGGCGGGGTGAAGGGCAGAGATGTGCAGCGGCAGGAAGGTGTCAACAGCACTTGCAGAGCAAGACCAGCAGCTAAATCTCAACACCAGCCTTGGGAGCAGAGCTGAAGCTTCCCCACTGCCACTTATGAGGGACAGACTGCAGCTCTTCCTTGTCACATCTTCTGCTCCCTCCTTCAGAGGCAAGCCATGTGCTCACCAATTCCTTTGGCAGTTGTGGAGCTGTTGGAGGTGCCAGTACAGGAGAGGATGTCTTGTGCTCCCAACTTATGCTGTGCTGTGCCGCAGCTACACTGACGCCACCAAACTACAAAACTGATGAAGTGAGCAGGGACTTCTGGAGATCATCCAGTCCAACCTCCCTTCTCAAAGTAGGGACAGCTATGAGCAGTTTTTGAGAGCCATTTTTAGTTGGGTTTGGAAGGATGGAGATTTCACAACCTCCCTGGACACCTATCCCAGTGTTCCACTTTCGGAGTGAAGGCTTAAATGTATATACCTGTATTTCAGTGTGCGCCCATTCTCTCTTGTCCTGTCACTGGGGACCACTGAAAAGAGCCTGTCACTTTACATCTTTCCTTCAGATATTTTTACACACAAGACCCATCTCAAGCCTTCTCTTCTCTGCATGAAACAGTCTCAACTTTTTCAGGACAGAATACAGCTGCAGGGCACAGCCATACAACCACACTGACCAGTCAACACCTTATGGACAATCACCACTTTTTATACCTTTGCCCTGCTATTTTCCCACTTTTGCTCCTGCTAAAACCATCTAACTCCCTCCCTTGTACTACCTATCACATAACCTAACACTCTAATATCGTTGTATAAGGCTATCAGATTGATTGAGCACATTTTTGCCCTTATGAAGTCCATGCTGACTCCTAGTCACCTACTTGTTCTTCATACGTTTGGAAACTATCTCCTGGATGAGTTTTCCCATCATCTTCCTGGGGATCTAAGTGAGGCTGACTGTCCTGTAGTTCCCCAGATCCTCCTTCCTAAAGACAGGGAGTGACATTTTTTTTTTTTCTTCCATTCCTAAGGTACCTTTCCCAAAAGTTAGGACCTTTTAAAGGTTATCAGGAGCAGTCTCACAATTTGTCAGCCAGCTCCCTCAGTGCCTGTGAGGGCACCCTACCAGCTCCCATGGGCTCAAGTGTGTCCAGCTCGTTTAAACGCTCCCTAACCCAGTCCTCTTGCACGGAGAGCACATCTCCCTTGCTCTGGGCTTTCCCTCTGGTCTCAGGGCCCTTGGATTGCTGAAGTCCAGTCTTACAGTAAAATCCAGTGGGAAGAAGGCATTGACCTTTTCTATGCCCTTTGCCACCAAGTCTCCTGCCCTTCTTCCCCATACAGCACCAAGCCCATATTTTCCCTAGTTTTTCTTTTTCTATTAATGTACCCAGGGAAGCTGTTCTTGTTACCCTTTACCTCCCCTTAAAGATTCAACTCCATATGGGCTTTTTCTTTCCTCAGTCATGCACTCTCAGTGTCTCCGTATTCCTCCTGGATCACCTGCACCTACTTTTTGCATACTTTCTTTTTACATTTTAATTTGGTAAGGAGCTCCTTGTTTGTCCATGCTGATCTCCTGCTCCCTTTGCTTGATATCCTGCTCATTGGGATGGACCATTCTGGTGCTGGGAACAGATGACCTCTGAAAATCAATCAGCTCTCCTGGACTACTCTCCAGGGATGTTTCCTGTAGGATTCTTCCAAGCAGATCAAAGTCCAAAGCCTGCTCTCCTGAAGACCAGGGTTGTAATGTTGCTTTGAGCCTTCTTTCCCTCAGGATCCCCTCAGGATCATGTGCTCCAACTCCAGCATATCAAATGCTGAAGAGCAGACAAGCACCTTGTTCTCAGCTTGGGTTCTGGCGTAAGATGCATATGAAAAGCCAATTCTTCATGTGCTTGAACGAGGAAAAAGATTGAGTCTAAAAATAATAACAATAAAAATGATAGATCTTCCTTTGGAATTGTTGGCTGAAACATTTGTTGTTGTCTCTTTTTTTGTTCCCAAATGGCTTTTATGAGAATATTTCTTAGTGCTTTTACATAACATTTTATATTGTGTTAAATCACTGACCAGATTTCTTTGAAGAGAATTCTTAAGGGGCTTTTGCAATGCTAGGAAAAGAAGAAAAAAAGGAAAGCATATTCTTTTATTTCTTTCCAATTGGAAAAAGTCAACCCAAATCAACAGGGAAATGGTTTAATTTCAGGCTCCTAGAGACATACTAGAAACACTGGCAAGGAGCAGAAAAATAATTTTAAAAGGTACAGCTGATACTTCATGTTCATTCTGAATGTTTTGCATTGTTTTCCTTGTCTACTAAAATGGTGTCAACAATTCTTTTAAAGATGCAGATTTAAAATATCCAGCTCAATCAGATCCATAGTCTGTTTGCAGAGAAGAAAAGGCCGGTGTTCCTGAGGGCAACACAGCATGATGAATTCAGACTGCTACCACTGCCCTACCTTTTGACAGGCACAGCTGAAGCAGGGAATTTTTTATTTCTTTTGATGAGTGTAAGAATAATCTCATTAAGATTCTTCTGCTCACTGTTTATGGTTTTTAAACTATATACATCCAATGGCAAGCTACTTAAACCGGACTTCATATAAAATTTGTGCAAAATAATCTGATATTAGATAAAGAATGTACATCATAAATATGGCCACAAAAGTCTGTAAAAGTACACAAAGCAATTAGTGTGGCTAAAAGGTTTACAGAGGGTGCTGGCAAACATGGCAAGTTTTGGAATCTGTAAATACGTAAGCATTGCCGAGAAGGAGGTTTAATCTCGAATGGTAAAACTTGCATGTCAACTATCACCAGGCAGATTTTCCATTCTGTCTTGTAGCCTTTGGGAACAACAGTGTAGGAGATGGAAGAATACCCTTTCCATGGGCATGGGCATGATGGACATCAAATAGCCAATTTGTGTGTGGTGCTCATTTTGGCACCCCCAGGAAAACCATCTCTGTCTGCTCTGGCCCCTGACTGAACGCTGACCATTTTCATTTCCTGCTTTCCAAGACTCCTGTGCAAATAATTTTCATTTTAAGATCAGAATGAAAATAATTTAAGAAATACTTAGTACTCAATATCTGTACTGAAATAAATAACTTTTTTTTTTCTCAAGAAAGCTCAACAGCTTCTCTATGAGGGAATTACTGAGTGCCAAACTTTCTTCTGATCATTGCCTCAGTTTGGCATCTTCACTTGAATGTCTCACAAGCTGAGTACTGGTCCATAACAAACACGCTTGACTGGGTTTCTAATTGAAACCATTAGCATTTTTTGAGTTCTGTAATAAAAAATAAATATAATACAAATCAGGCTGAAAATTTGGGGGATTTTTGATGTCTAAAAGTAACTCTTAAACTTGAGAAAAAGAGTTGTTGTTATTCACTGTATAAGCCACTGGAGCACATTCCAGCACAGATAAATGAAATCTCTGCTGCATTAAACATAGATAGCAAAACAAAAAGAAGTCTGCTTACAAATCCAGGGAGATTTTCGTGCATAAAAGCAAAGATGCTCAAGTTCTAATAGGATCAAAAATTGGAAAAATATGCAATTACAGCCTAGTATTTCATAAAAAACAATTTAAAATTATTCCACCCTTTTAAAATACTGGTGCCTATTAAAACACAAACATATTCATGTGCCTTTCAAATGCATTCCAGTAGAGTGTAAGCTGACAAGTCACTGCATTTCATCACACAATAGTCAGAAGCAAAAAATGATGTCGCATTCTAAGCACTCATTAAATGCAGAAATATGCACTGAGGATGTAAATGTTGTATAGATTCACAGGGAAGTTTATAATTTATATTCAAAACTAAGATTCATATTAAATACCCAGCTTCAAATCTCCTTGGACAGTGTCTCTCCATAGATTTCTAAAAGTGTACATTTATGGAGTAAACAGAATATTTAATGGCTGCTAGCAGTGTATCAGATTTGTTATGCTTATGGCAGCTGTGGTCATCAAATATTCATGCTGATGGTTCTTATGCAATGCTGACAGCCTTCTAACTTGTGAAATAAGTAATGGGTGAGTGGGAATTGATGAGATAAGTAGACTGCTTTATCTGAGAAGGGTGACCAAGCTTTTCTGTGGCAGAAAGAAGATTAAGAGTTACATTCTCAGAGCAAGAGGGAAAATCTGAAGGTGTATTTCTTCAGATTACAAACCAGACACATCTCTTGATCTTGCCATATGTTTACTTATTCTTCTCACTCTAACTGTCCTTTTCAGCCCCTGGGATTTATTTGTTGGTGTCAGGGTCAAGTAGTGGAAAAATGGCTCATGAGTTTCTGCTACCAGACAAGGCTGGGCTGAGATACTGGGTCGTTTCAGTCAAGCTGGGGGAAGAATGATAACACATACATAAACCAGCTCCATATTTCTTACTTAGGCAGTTTGCCCTTGCTCCAGTGAGGGCAAATAAAGGATTTTACCTCTTTAAGGAACACAGGGGATGGTCCATTAGAGGTTTTGGTGTTGGGGTTTTTTGTTGTTTTAATGGACTGCAGTCCTCAGTGTTGGTGCATCTTTAGTACATTGTCTCACTACTGCTACTGAACTGTGTACTTCAGTTTGATAATTTGGCCTAATTGCATCCATAAGCCAAGATCAGATCATAGGAAATTTCAAGCATGGATGTTCTTCACTCTCTTAATAACTTTTTATTTTATATGATAGCCATTACTGTGCAGTAGTTACACATCCTTCATATTATCTGATCTCAGCATCCAGCCTTCAGGCTTCCAATTCCTGGGATATCTCTATTATTAAAGTCAAAGAAAGAAAAAGTATCTCCATAACTGTCTGAAGAAATAATTCAAGTCAAGTACATTTTATGATCAATAACAGTGACTTAATTGCCAGTTATGGTTTTCTAGAATTAAACCACTAATATTACCTTTAATTCTTTCAGTAGGAGTTTCCTTACCTATGAGACAACACTTGAAATAACTTCGGTTGTCATATGTCTACCCTGTTAGTTGTTTCAAGTGGTAAGTTACAGAATTGCCATAAAAATAGTTCAGAAAGTCCATGTACAGTGTGGTGTGAGTTTAAGCAAAATTATATATGCAAAAGTCCAGTTTTCAACCACAATATAAAATGTTTCAGAACATATGCCAAATCCAATGCTCTTTCCAATGAAAACAAGAAAACCCTCCCTCATACTTAAATCAAGCAGAATTGTATCTGCACTCCCAAAACTAACTTTCCTCAAACACAGATAGTGATGCAAGGGGACCTGGGTAAGACCAACTTTTTATTGCAGACCTTGAAAGATAAGAACATTACTGAAAGGATAAAAGCCCTAAACCTTGGTGCTACTGTCAGATTCATCACAAAGTGTGAATAGCTTGAAACCAAGTCTTGCAAATTTGGCTTGGGAGGTGCCTTAGAATAGGCTGAGCAATAAAAATAAGGGGTATAGTCAGAATGTCTACTTTTTGTCTCAAAGAGTTTTCTTTGAAGCATAAACTATGGTTTAGTGAGAATGTGCAGTATTAAAAGTTTGCACCAAATTTCCATTGCTGGAAGTTGTATTGCCACGATACAAGTAGCATTACAGGACACACAAGAATTTTTGTAGTAGATAACTAAGGGATAACTAAGTCTTCTTTCTAGAGGAATTTCTTTCTAGTGTTCCAGCAGTCCAATGTTCCCTCACTTCCTGAAGAAGTACAAACTGTGTTCTTGTCCAAACTAAGTTTGTTTTCTTCTTCTCTCCCAGAAATCTTTGTGCTGTATCTTTTTTTTGATGTCCCAGGTGAAGTCATATTTGTCATTCACACTGTTCTAACACTAATTTTTAAAATTTGTTCATTATTTACAAAAGGCTGTTACAAACATGTGAGACATAGGGAAAATGAAAACCACAGTCATCTACTTTTCTATGTTCTCTTCCAAATACAGATTTATTAAAAAAAGAGATATTCCATCTATCTTTTAACATGTTCTAGGTTCTCTTGGGTTTTGTTTCACCAAACACCAAACCCAGAGGAAGCTGCTACCTCAATTCTGTTCAAATTTTCTGCAGCCTTTCTGCAAACATTCTCTCACTACAGTTCCATATTCCCTTTTTGCCCTTTCTGTCCCAGACCAGTTGAGGTTGGCAAGTGTAGATCAGCAAAGGTTCAAAGATAGAGGGCGAAAGAAAAATACACTGAAAAGCCTTGTTTTCAGGCTTTTCAGCCCAGTGGGGTTTTTTCCATGTTTTTTTCCCCTCTATGTAGGATCTAAAATTTTTGAATATTTCTTTGCTTTTAATCTTATTTTAAAAATAATTTTTCTAAAATACTGTGTTATTGGAGTAAGCCAGGATACATTTCCTTGTTCAAAGATGAGGAACACAATTAGTTTAATGGCCAGCAGTTCTGTTTGAAACCAGATTTATACTTTATCAGTGTAATATAACATACTTGAATAGACTATGACTACTATTTTTATTCTTTAAGACATCTAAGAATTTTCCATGAGCTCCTGTCTTCCGCAGGGTAGACTAAGTCCACCTGCTGAACTGTATGCCCTTTCCCCTCGCCTTCTATTTGCAAAATCTATATGGATGGAAAGTTCAGCAGATTCCAAATTAGCTTTTACAGTGGGAATTTGTACTGGATAAAATTGGTTCCTAGTGGAACAACAGCTGGCCAACACACATGCATCTTTTTTCCAGTGAGGTTTCTGCTTTCTCCTTCAGGTGGTTTATGGATTTTATATAATAACTCATGTGTGAAAATACTTGACTGGCAGTAAAACGTGACAGAGAATTTATCAGTCTATTCCTGCATCTAATTCACAGGTCTGTAATTAGGGTTGTGAAATTGAGCAAAATCTTCCTACATAAGACTTTGCTTTTTATTCCTGTGCTTAGCCTAAAAGTATGGAAAAATCCTTTGCATTGTCCTACACAATATTTTTATTTCTTTTCCTAGAAAGGCTGAGCAAATTTGCACAAAATATACAGTTGTTTAACCAAAGTCTTCTGGAAATTCTGCAAACCCTTATTAAGTCTAGAAAGGTGTGTTATAATAAAGACAGGAAAATGTGATATAAGATAATGCAAAAAAGGTACAGCAACTTTTGCAATATTGAAATTTATTCACTTCTCAGCAAATTAACTTATTCAACTGAAATTAATAGAGTTACACAACTATCCAAGTGGTGCTAGCAAGACGAGGATTCAAAATCCAACTGCTCCTCTAGTTTCTCACAGTGGAATGAATCAGGAGAACCCCACTGGAGCCAGAAGAGCAAAACTAGAGAGGAGAAGCTGTCCCATTAGGGGTGAAGAGCAAGAAAAGAGCATGTGCATGGCCTCTAAGGCAATGACCACCTCCTGTTCCCCACACACATAGTGCCTGATAGATAGTATCCCTCATGAAGAGTTCTGCAGTGCTGGTAGAACAGATGGGAATAGCAACAAGAAAGTGACAGCAGCCTTTGGGACACGCTCCTGTGCAGAGCCATATAAGCCCCTAGCAGTCAATGTTTAGATGGGTACCAACAATTTGCTGGCTCAGATCCTTAGCACAAAGCAGCTGGCAACCTTTGAGACTTGAAGGAAGCAAGCACAGCCAAACTAAAATAGCTTGGATACTTAGTGATGTGCAGTAATGCTTCTCAATAAACAATTCCATTTGGCTAAGAGGAAAATGAATACTAATAAACCAGCTGAAACACAATCATATAAATTATTTCTAAGATGCTGAGGAAAATCCAGAAGTGTTTTACTAGGAGAGACAGACCATGTGGATGGAAGGACTGTATTACATGCAGTGGCTTTCCTCTTCTGATGATGAATTACATCCATCCCATTCTTTTCTTTCCTTTCCTTCCTCTCTAACTCCCTTAGGACAATGACACTTCAACACAAGGAAATAAACCTTTAATTAATAGTCTATGCAGGAATTAACTTATTTGTAGCACACTCAATCCCAGTATGATTTCTCAGTGTGATCATTCCCTATTCTTCTGTCTTCCACCTCTATATTCCTGTCTTCAGGAATACTCCTATTCTTCATTTTCAACTTTTGTGTTAATTTCTAAACATGACATGAAATAAATACTACTACAATATGTCTGAGTGACAATTACACTACTTACTAGGTCAAACCATTGTGGATGCTGAATGCCTTCTCTGTGTGAACACACCACAATTGTATTTCAGAGGTACTGATGATATTTTACCTTTCTTCCTTCCTCTCCCCTCCCATGGCCTACTGTTAAATTTTTTTCTCCTTTTTGCTGTTTTATATCCTGGCTGAGTACAGTTTTTAGAAAATTTCTCTAAAAGGTAGATATTGGAAAGCTGGTTGCACACATGCCAGTTTGTAACCAAAGAACACAAGATGGATGAAAACCATTATATCACACATAGTACCTGTGTTTTCAAATGACCTTTAATTGATTAAGAAAATAGAAGGCAAATCTTAGATTTTCACTTATGACAGGTCTCTTTGGTAGAAATAGATCAAAATTGAGGGAATAAATTATTGCAATCTATTGAGGTAAAATAAATCTATTGTAGCTAAAATAAATATTTCTATGTACTGATTCTGCAAAGTGCTGAGCATAAGGCCTCTGTAATCCCAAAGTTATGCAGATGCTCAGTCATGAACCTACAGCTGGCTCTATGGCAATCACAGACTGAAACAACCAGAGGAGAGGCACTGGGGGTGCAACCTGAGCTCCTTCCTGGAGTTGGGCAGAGGGAGAGACATCACCAGACACACACAGCAGTGACCAGCTTCCTACATGCTCTGCAAATGGGGAACAAACCCTCTTCTGGATAAGAGCAGGGAAGGTGGCCACTTTTCCCACCCTTCCCACAAAACTGCCTCCCTGAAACAACTGACAACCTGCCATTCCAGGGAAAAGAGTGAGACATCTGCCTGTAGTAATATCATCTTGAATTGTGAATTAATCAAGTCTCAGAAGTTGAGCTTAGGTGTTACAAGCTTCTCTGGGGAGCTCAAATTTACCTGAAAGTATTCAAAGAGTTTTAAACAAAATTATAGCTACAATTTAGCAAAGGAAACGTGTATAGTTACATTTCTTATTGCTGGAGTGCTGCAAAATTGAAGCGAATTTTCAATGTAATTCATTCAGAATGATTCTTGTTGAGTAATTATCTTCAATAAAGGTCTGTCAATACAGTTTCAAGCTATTGTCATTTTATATCAAATATAAATTAGACAGTATAATGAATTCAGGTGCACCTAAACTCAGTGTCAGATGAAATTCTTCTATGATAATCAAGTGAAATAATTGCTCTAAGAAGATAAAAACAAAACCATTTAATACAATAACAGTAAAATTCCTTCTTTTTGCATTAACATAGCATAGATGATTTTGCAAAATCATCTGGGGTGTACATTTCAGGAAAATTCTATCTAACAAACAATTTTCAGGATTGTTTTTTGGAAAGAAAGTGCCATTATGTTGGCTGGTATAAAATAGCATATCTTTAAAATAGATAAAATCATGTATATTTAAACTGGGTGAAGATTTGCCATAGAAACACTGATTTAAGCTTGTCAAGGTGTTTAGATAAAGGCTGTGTAGCCAGAATCACTGACAGGGTGTGCTGCCCAAGGGGCTAATTTAGCAATACTAATATTTTCTGAGACACAGAGACAATTGTTTAAATACTTTTTGCTTAGGGCATTACCAGCTGATGCATGGCCTGACACATCTGAGCAAGAAGGAGTGTCAGTTCAGCAGCTATTATGACTGGACCTGGAAAACAAGACTGTGCTGGATCAGAGGTTAGGTTACAGCTCCCATCAAGACTAAGGGCAACTGAGTATCTTTTTCCAGCAAGAACATTTTTCTGACCTACTCCGTGGTTTATAGCGAGTGGACACAAAGCAGCAGAAGCTCATTGTCCTCCATCCTGTCCTCTGAGGCCAGCAGTGGCACAGCCATCAGGTTGTTATTTTAGCAACCTTCAAAGTGTTAAAAGTAGTGAATACTTTTTTAAGGAGAAAGAATCTGTGCTTTTAAGTCCATGCATTGTTATTCTGCTGTCTTTATTCTATCTCTAACTCTGAATGTTTCTGCAAGCCAGGCTGCCATAGATATTATTTAAATTTCAATTTGTCCTGCATAACCACAACTCAACACTTTTTGTTTCTGAATACAAAATTAAGTTAAAAACCACTGCTTTTATACATCTATAGTTAATAAACAGAGAAAACCCAGAGTTGGAGAAAAGGGGACACGTTTAAAGGCTTTTTCTTTACAAGCACAGCAGCAAATTGAAACATGGATGATCCAAAGCAGAAAAGCCAGCAGCATCAAGCAGTGCCATACCAGGGATCTGAAACCAGCATTCAGCTCTTGTAAAACAGAATAGAAGTTACTGAGAGAGTCCTCTCCTGACTCTAAGTAGCAGGGAGTGGTAACAATGGGGTCCTGAAAGACAAATGGCCATTGAAATGGCTTTTATTTTTCTTCAAGTTACTAATAACTTTTCTAAAATCCTCCACAAAATGTGGTCTTCTCCAGTGTCAGTACAGCTTATGTGCATAAAATCAGACAATGCATATGACAGGAGGAGTGTCTGTCTAGTAAATACAGCTCATCTCTCCAAATGGATTTAATAACAAAGCATTTTTAACAGAACTTCATTTTGAGTAGCCAAATCAATCCTAAATGGGAGACTGGCACTGCAGGATGCTGAGAGCTCTCAACCTCCAGCTACATCCTTGGGGACATCCAGAGCCTTGTTGGGTCAGGTCTCTGCTCCACCTGCATTTGGGGGTCATTGAGGTGGATGCCAACAAAACCCTTAAGCATTTTGTATGAGTCTGCACAAGCACATGCTGTTAGGTTAGCTCCTTAATGCTTTGCACCTGACATTAAGACTAAATTATGCTGCAATTTACAATTTACAATTACTGCAATTATTACCCTGACTGTTTAAATCCATGCTTTCTGGTTGCTGTAAATCCCTGCTTTGCTTTGCAGTGCTCCTTGGCTTCAGTTGCTCTATTATTAGGGATAGACTTGTGCAATAAATCAGCTCAGACAGAAGGACTGCAGAGTTACTCTTACATTTACCCTCTGCCTGACCAGGGACCAGCAGGAGTCACATCTAGGTACCCAGTAAAGCTGGTTACCCCCAGTTCAAAGTAAGGGATGACCCGTAGTGCACTATCTACTTGCACTTGTGCCATGATAAACTGTGTCCCAACAGAGAAAAAAGGAATCCTATTTTGAGAGACATTGGAGCAAATACTGATTAAACCCTGTTTTCTTGCCCACATTTGATATTTTAGAGTAGGGTAGTTAGAATTGCTGTTTTGTTGCTTCTTTTACTTGCATTACTCATTACATTTTTCCTATACCCAGACAGAGCCATCTGGAAAGATTTGTTTCTCTGAAACAGTTAAGCGACCATCTACATATATAAAAGCACAGATTTATTTATGCTTTTGCAGACTGCAATATAAGGCAGCATTTTTATAATCACAGGAGAGTGAAACAATGGAATCCCATTAACTTTCAGCTGGGCACAAAGGAGGTTACACTCCACATTGCCTTTAACTTGTTTTTATGAAACAGAAATATGCAATTGTATTGGCATTCAATAGCACAAAGCTAGGTAGAATAAAAGCTCTTGAAATTATTTTCCGCAATGTAAATTTTGGAGCTGGTTGAACAGCATAGAAAAAAAAATGTGAAAAAGAATATGTAACAAAACCTAGAGTATTTGCCCACTAATGTATAATCTGGTTAAAATGTTCTTAACTTTTGAAAGCAGAAGTGATCTAGTGAAAGAAATCATTACAGTAAACAGAACTAGAGCAATTTGAAGTTAACTTGGGTGAAATCAGTACCATGGCCTGGGAGCAGTGTGTACATTTCTAAAAGCATGTGCCACACACGCTGGACTCACAGTGAGCATCTGTCACTTCTGGTGCCAAGCCACAGGACTGAGCTTGGCCACACCAGCACTCTGGGCCCTCATGACATCTGCTCCTCAGCAGACATCATCCCCTTCCAGCAAACACTGTCCTCTCTCCCACTCCTTCCCATCCCTCAAACACTGCACAGAGGGCAGGAGCGCTGTTGCTCCCTGTTTGCGTGGGGACTTGGAGCATTTGGCCACTTTCTAGGCCACCTGCACTGTCCTTGGGGACCTGAGGAAGCATCACCAAGGAGCCACAGCCACCAGCTTACAGGGTGACCATGTGACTGGATTCTTTCTGCCTCCCTCTCAGAAGCCTGGATACTGGGACATTAACTGAAATACTGACTACAAGTCCATTTTTCTCCACAAAAACTGAATACATTTGCACAGTTACTCCTAGGCCAGCAAATAACTACCCCATGTAGTATGATGACTGCTCTGACAGCTTGATAGACAGAACATGTTCCTTTTCTGATTATAACCCACCTCCATTTCTCCTGACAAGCTGGAGAATGGGGAAGGCATGTCAGCAGCTTGGATTTGGGCTGTCTTCTGATTGCAGATAGGTTATTTAAGGGTTACATAGTCCTCCTTGGGCACAGCTGGTGTCAGGGGAAGGCAGCCCTCAAGTCAGAAATCACAGTCTTGCACTGCAGTTCTTGACTGCCTGTAGGGTGCTGCCCTGACCCAAGAAATCTTGAAAGCAGAGAGAAGAAGGCAAATTTTATTGCCATCTGTAACAGCTTCTCTGGAAAGAAATTGCCTTAGAGGTGACAACAAGTTTGTCTTCTGAACTTCGAGCAAAACTGGCACATTTAGAGGATGAACACATGAGTCTCTTTCACAGCACCCTCTGGCAATCCCCAAGCAATGATTTCACCCATCCTGCATCATGAGGGCACACTCCTTTTGCCCTCAAACTCAGGGTCAGACATGTGGAGAGGCCGGAGGATTGTGATCAATAGTTGTCAAAGATGCGTATCCCCTCTAGGACCCTTTGGAACATCTAAAAACACAAGGAGTGCAGAGGCCACTGGCTGCCTATCTGAAATCTCCCAGCACTGGGTTCTGCCCCCAGAGTTACTGTTGTACATCTTGCTGCTGGTGCTTGAACCTGGCAGAGAAGCCAAGAGCTTTAAATGGCAGCTGTTTTTTCTCCACTGAGCCCCTTCCTGTGGGGCATCCCACTGGTACAAGGGTCACCAGCTCAGGTGTACTTTGCTGGGAGCCTCCCATGCGATGGCAGAGGACCCCAGGACTGAATTACAGCAAGGGCAAGATTAAGCATGCTGATTTTTTACCAGAGAGTAGCTTCATTTTCCTGCCTCTACAACTTTTTTCACTTCTCGTCTCTGTAGAAAGCTGTGCTCTGTCAGGCTGTACAAGCCCTTGACTTGCATTTTTCTGAAGAATGGCCACAGCCACTAGATCATGTTATCTGCAGGAGGAAATAAACTATGCCACCATAGCAGTGGTGTGTGCTGGGCAGAGACTGCTCAGATGGGCTGAGCAGGTAAGAGCTCACACACATGCACAGACCTGCCAATGTACTTTAAAATAAGGCAAACACAACGGGAGGCCTCTGTGCCACATTCACCAGATGTTCTCACACCTGCCAGTATCTTCTGCTGGTTTCACTGGGGTAACCACAAAGCTTTCTTTTCCTCCCCCATGCCATTGCATCTGTGGAAAAACAGCTGCCACCTTACAAGATGTCCCCAGAACTCAGCCTCCTGCAAGGCTGTGGGCCACAGTGGAAGGTGGTGACAGCCCCGTGTGACAAAGGGCAGCACCAGAGCAGGGCAGGATGTCTCAATAGGCATGGCAGTGTGTGTTTGCACAGATGTTCCATGCAGGCCGTGATCCTCCACCCTTTGCTGCTGGAGGAGTGCAACAGGTTGGAGTCGGCCTCTCCGACTTCCCACGCTGATACACGTGTTAAGTTCATTATCCTATTTGCAGCACTTTTTCAGGATAACTGAGATGTGAATGCTTGAGCTGTGTCAACAGCACACACTGTTAGACCTCCAAGGAAATTAAGGCCCCGAAACGATTGCAAATGGAAAGCCTTTTTTTTTTTCCTTTTTAATTAGTAATCCAACCAACCATTTAATAGAGAGCAAAATAATCACAGAGGGTTGAAGGCAAGGTATGTAAACTAGATTTCTGCTTGACTGGACCTGCTCTCTCAGGGTGCAATTGGTAACACTTGTCTGCATTAATAAATCTGCGCCTACCTGAAACACATGGGAAAAGCTGGGGGGAAATGTCATTGTTGGCTTCTACAAAGATGTTTCTAATACTCCTATTTGCTTCCCATTGTTCCTCAAAGGCCAACTTCAATCCCACTAAAAAGCTAGGATTTTTACATTATTTTGAGAAAATTAAGAAAACATTTTCCAATGGATATTTCCACTCCTATTACTGAGGTTTGAGATCCTCATTAAAAGCCATTAAATCTTGAGGAATAATTGGACTGTTTCTTGTTAGATGAGGTTTGTGGCAGTAGGGCTTCTTAGCTCCATTTATTTACAAAAAAAAAGTAAGCTTTTACAAAACATCCAATCCTGAAAGATACTCTTACATCTGCATATTTGAGTTATATTCCACATTTTATCTTTAGCCCTCCTTATTTTAAGAAAGAGGTTTTTCAAATTCATGCATCTGTATCTGCACTCTTCCTTTGCACTGAATTTTTGTTCCGTGCTTTTTTTTCCCCAAGCTAACCCAGCGGGAGGTATTCTTGCTGAATATTTTACCTGAATATCTAATCTGTGTCAGCTCCTCTGCAATGGGTTTTGTGGGGTTTTTTTCCAATTTTGCTTGTCAAGAGAGCTCATTGTTAGAAGGGATGTCTCAGGCATTAGCTGCGTGTGGAGGGAGGGAGAGAGCTGGTATGTCCCTGGTGCTTCTCCTCCTCAGTGTGAGCCATGTGCTGGTGGTACCTGCTGCCAGACCCCAGCCTCCCCTGGCATGCCAGGCTGTGCTGGAGGAATCCCGGGTTTCACTTCATTGTCCTGTGCTGCCTCTCACACAGCAGCCACACACATCATCGCAGGGAGGTCTCCCAGCCATGGGCAGTGGCAGCTGTGGAAACACGAGGCAGCTTCCCTACATCCCACACTGGGTTCAGACCTTCCCGCGCTCGAGCGTGACCTGCCACATGCAGCAGATCAGGCACCGTCTGCTTTAACTTCAGCCATTCCAACCTCAGCCTCTGGCAGAGGCTTTCTTGCCTTTGTCTTCCCTCTTTCTCAGCGCTTAGGAAGGGGGAGACTCTTTACACTGTCAGAGATGACACGTAGGAGGGCGAGATTCAGAGATAGTTGTCAGAGAATTAACACTTAGGCTAATCTGGTGAAAGGCATATTTTAAAGCAACCAAGAAAAAAGAAAGAGGATGAAGTACATTGCTTTATACCGTGGGGTGCCTTTGGACAGAGATCTGTAAAGAGTCCCAGCGTACAGGGTTGTTCCAGTTCACAAAATGAGAAAGCAAAGCTTCTTCCTTCCAGATTCATCATGAACTCCAGGAAAGGGAGATTACAAATACTGGACAAACGCTGGAAATAAAAATATAAATCTACCGCAGAGAGCGCACTATTCAAACAGTGTTACTCACAGCCCTGCACCCCTGAATAGCCCCACCGCTGCTATTTATAACACCACAAGCACCCTTGGAGCCATGGAAAGTCCAAACACTACTGGGACAAGCATTTTCCCACCTGTGAGAACAGAGAACCTGTTTGTGCCACGGCAGTGACTCAGGAGCGGCTGGGGCTGCTCCATCCATCGCCTGTTTGCAGGGCGGTGGTGGGACACAGACCTTGTGTGCACCAAGCTGTGGCTTTGTGGAGCCCAACGTGTCAAATACAGACTTGCAGAGCAGTTTTAGGCTAAGCACTAGAAAGTAATCAGGCTTTTTTTCAGGAGGTATTTAATTAACAGGAAAAAAAAAAAAATCACGGGAGAATTTGTGAATAGAAACGTCCATAAAACTGTTTCTGCTGTCTGAGGCTCAGTCATCTGCTGTTGTATTTGCAACAGGAGCTTTTAGAGGTTTGTCTCTTTCCCTAAGAAAAATTCAGGCTCCTTGCATCCTAAGGTCACATGTCCTTGAATTTTCCCAAACAAAGTAATGTCCTGTGGCTTTGCTAAGAATCTTTTCTGGCCATTTCAAATTCACCATTTCACTTGCTCTAGTCAAGGGGTTTATATGCAAACTGTCATGCAAGTCTTATCCTTTAATAAGCCCCAGTAACACTCTTGGCACTGGAAGTATTCAATAAGGAAGCCTCCTTTGGTGTGAAGGGATGCACAATGAGGTATTCTCTTCCTCTAAATTCTAGAATATGCCATTCATCTGAACGTGTCTAGAAAATATCTGATGCTTGAGGATGAGAGAGTTTATCTGGCTCAGTACCTTGACTGCTGTCTCTTGGAAAGTTTCAGCTGTTGCAGAAAATGAAGAGAATGGTGGTGTAGAACTATGACTTTTCCTTCTGGGACCCAAAGCCAGGATTTTGTTTGGTACGTGGAGATTTTGTTTCAAACAGGGATTGCATCTAAGGGGAAATGAAATTCCTGCTCCAATCTTAATATACAATTAAAATGTGTAATGTTTATTCCCTGAGAGCACCTTGACAGCATAGAACTTCCACCATCACATTCCAGAGTAAATACGTAGATATTTACTGCCAGGGACAGTGACTTAGAAAATTAATCTTCAACTGCAGAAACCACAGCCTCTGGCTCTTGCCCCCTGGGGCCAAATCTAGTAAAGAGAAAAAGGCAAATGTCACATTTCCCTGCCAGCAAAGTTTCTGACCACCCAGAAGGCTATCCAGCCCAGAGAGAAGCAAGCAATTTTTTATGCAGCTTCTATAATATCTCCTCCCAACCGTATTTAGACACAAAGCAGGCCTGTACAGGCAACTAACAGACTCTACAGGGGCTGTTATTCTGCATTTTAGAATCATGCTAAGACGTCTCACAACATCGGTCATGGTGACAGGTCTTACAGAAACCCACCATAAGAGGCAATACTTGTCCTGAGGAGCATCAGAGCCTAGAGAGAGGAAAAGAAATGTTCATCTCAGTGAGGGAAATATGCCTGCGATGACTCAGCCCGGCAGTCAAAGAGCAGAAGAGCAGATAGGTCAGACAGAGAATCACAGAATCATTTCGTTTCCAAACACCTTTAAGATCATAGAGTCCAACCATAAGCCTGACACTGACAAGTCCATTGCTAAGCCATCTTTCATTCCAGTGATCCTTGCACACTTTTAACATTTTATCCTGGATCTAATTGTCTGTGACCATGTACAAACAGCACTGAGATGGACAGGGTAGGGGCAAGGTAAAGCAAAGCTCTGATTCTCTGGTTTTCTTTAGCAGACCTCTTCTCCTACACATTATGTGGGCATTTTTCTGATTTTCTAATCTAGACCTGGTTTAAAGTTTATCATCCTCATCACAAAGGACAGCAGCTCTCACTCTGGCAGACAGGGGCACTCCAGAAGACAATCCTGCTTCAACTTCCCTCTCCAAATCAGGAGATTGGGGATTTTAACATGGGTCTTCCCCAGTGATCTCTGAACCACAAGGCTGCTGGCTACTCTGCTTAAAGATTCAGCACTTCCTAGTGGAGCTGCTCCACTCTGTGCCAAATAATTAAGTGTGAACAAATCTGGTTCGGTAACTTTTGTTAAGCTTAAAGGGGAATAGGACTAGGGAAGGGTTTTCATAAAGACACTCATGATCTACATCACATCATGTCATGAGCAGAAGTTGCAAATTTCCTCCACACAGAAAGAAGGAACTGAAGTGGAAAGTGCAAACCCCGGACAACCCCTGTTGGTCCAACCACAGAGTGAAACAGAAACAAACACAGCTAAAGGAGGAAGCAATGTGACCAGCAAAGTGTCACATCAGCACTGCTCCTCTGGAAACCTCCTCGCCCAGGTCTGCCTGCCTGTGGGTGGGACTGAATGAGGCAATGAAGAGAGAAAATGTCTCTTCACTCAGCTTGACCTCAGCTCCGCAGGGTTTCTGAAAAATTCCTTGTGTGCTCTGGATATGCACATCTATTGGCGTCCATTACCTTGCTCAGGGAAAACTCTCTTAGATGTTTGAGATCTGAGCAAATTTCTCAGTGATGAAGAGCAAATTAAACGCTAAAGGGATGGCCTCGTCAAGGGGAAAATGTAGACGTTTGAGAGCCACCCCCTCACACACCCCAGTTCAACATAATCTGGCTGCTTGAAGATCTGTGTCTTGTGGTTGATTTCAAACTCCCAAGGAAGCTTTTCCTGTGGTTGGGACATTAATGAAGTCTCTCTCTCTCATGTGGGTATTCCAGCAGTTAGCTGGAGCATACTTTTTTT
>VXBC01000799.1:203851-217173 GCA_013399945.1 Ploceus nigricollis | reverse complement strand
TTTTTTTTTTTTTAATGGAGACTCTAATTTTCACATGACTGATTGAATTTAATGACATCTCAGACATTTCCCCCTCTGAAAAATGTGACTAAAAATGACCAAAGGATTCAAACATTGAGGTTCAAGCCAGGCAGCCAACACGATTGCATGAGACTTGCTTCCTTAGAAAAGCCATGCTAGAAAACAATGAAATACAAAGTAGCTGTTTTTCTGTTCTCTTAATTCTCTAATTCTAACAAACTAGTCTGCCAGTAGGACTGGAAAATTTTCCATTCACAGAATCACGGCAGTCTGTATCTGTAAGGCCCTAGAGATTTGCCTAAATTTGTGGGTGCCCAATCCTCTACAGAGGTGTGTAAATCAACCCTTTGTTTAGCTAAATATTCCCTTGTTTGCCAGTGTCTTTTGATGAGAGTAAGTAATGAAAATTCTGTTGACTATTTTCACAGCCCAGTTGAAAAACAGATACAAAGCTGTGCAAAACTGAGCAGACTTCTCTTCAAAATACTCTCTTCTCAAGAAAGGAAAAAAAATTAGAAAGCAAGAAAAATGTTGATTGATGGTGTTCATCAACCTGTATAGCTGAGGGGTGAGCAAAACCACCTCACTTACAGACTGGCACTGTAAAAAATAGGAAGATGTCAAGGCAAGGGAAAGGACCATATTCCACACCCACTGTATAAAATCCAGGGAAGGTGGACCTGCTTCCTCTGAAGAAGCTCAGAAAAATGAGCCACAAAAATGCCACAGAAAGATCTGGGAGAGTGGCACTGTGTTGATTTCTCAGTGGATCAGCACTCCAGGGTTGGACAGCCTGGCTGGGATTTCCCACACCCCTCACAGCCTTATCACCCTCAGGGCCGCCCCTCTGAGTCAGGTGAGGTGCACGTGTGCTGCTGGCACGAAGGACATAGCTGCAACTCCAGAACAGCCCAAGCTGGCAGATAATGCCAGCCTCTCTCCCTGGGGGCTGGGAATATAGACATTTGGGAGGAGGAGGAAGAAGAGGAGGAGGAAGTTGGTGTCCGTGACATATCTCACACTATGGCAGCAACCACAGGATCTGAGAAGGCTCCTGAGCCAGGAAAGTGGATTACAGATAACTGAGAGCAGTTTCTCCTGTGTCCTGTGGGTCCATAAACCTGCATGTGGGTGAGTTATCTGCCTGGGAGCATGTCTTGCCCCTTGACCAAACCTGGGCCAACAGCCCATCATTTCCAACAGTACTCAGCTTTGTGTTAAGGAGCAACTTGTGGCTTGAAAAGTGCCTTTGTCACCCTATATCTAAATAACAGACACAGCACAAGCTGCATCATGTCTAACTGGAAGGCAATCATAGCTTCTCTGGATTTATTGTTGACTGTGAACACGCTAACATGAAAATACTTTTTTAAAAGTCTCAACGCAGTACATGTTTTCTCCGTCTGTGTTCTTAAATTGATAAAATACATCTGCTCTGAAGAGCCATTACAGCTTATCACAGAAACTTGGATCTAATTTATTGCCAGCAAAAAGCTTTCTTCGAGCCTCTTTCTTTTTCAGATGCTCTACCATAAAACATGATAATTCACATTAAGAATGCATTTAAACACTGCTGAAAAGACAACTTGTTCTGAATAAAAGGTAGCATTCAGGGTGATGGCTAGGATAAAACATAGCCAAGATTGGAAATACAAGCTTTAGTGATTTGGAACGCATCAAGTCTTGCCTGATAACCCTTATATAGCCAAAGTGGCCTACAGCCTGCTGAAAATCATCTCTCCTTAAATCAGCTTCCTTTTGAGTCCTCAAAATTGCCTGCCAGATGCTTGAGAAACCCAGATCCATTGCTTTCACCCATTACACTCTCTTTACCCTTTTTTGTGGCTTTGGGAGTGCACTCATCAGGCAAAACTTGTTGCTCCTCAGAGGTTTTAAAATCAAATTAAATAAAATCAAACAGAGGGGTGTGCAGTACCAAACATAATTGCTGACTGTGGCCATAGGCTGAGGACAGGCAAGGTGATGGACAATCTGAGCCCTCCTCGTCGGCAGGGTCGAGCAGATGCCACAGTACCTTCAGGGACAGTTAGGGGGAAGAGCTCACAGAAGGAGCCTGAAGGGTCAGTAGGGTCTGCATGAAGCAGTCCTGCTTGTGAGAGGTCCCTGTGCAGGAGAGGATGCTGCCACAGCCCATGGATGGTCCACAATTATCACCCAAATTCTTCCTCATTCTCCCCAGATTTTCATACCTTTGTCATGCGTTCCGCACCCAGCCCTTGGCTCTTGTGCTCTCCTTCCCCCCCTGGATAACGGGGAGAGCACAGAGCAGGTGCTGGGGAAAGGTGATGCAAACATGCCCCTGGCATTCCCAAGCAGCACGTTTCCTTAAAGAAAGTCCCAGAAGCTGTGCTCCTTTTGCTCCTTCACCAAGGATGTGCTCCAGATCCAGCGTGTTTCTGTAGTGGCTCTGCTGGATTTGGACAGGGAGAGCTGCAGTTGCCTGCTGTAGTTGGTGCTTGTTCACCTGTTCAGGTCTTCTCCTCGGGTCCTATCTCACTGCTCATGAGTGTAAAGGCAGCCGGTAGCACTATGGGGTAGAAACTCCCTTCTCCCAAAGAGAATGGCTGAGAGTAAATAGTGTAATGGCCAGACTTTATCTTCTGGCACCAGGACAGATCCAGCCTTCTAGATGATCTCAGGGATTTCCAGGCAGCTGGCAGCTTTTTTGCAGCCTTGTCTTAGACACTGTTCCCTGCTTGCATACGGAAATGAACCGCTTTTCCCAGGAAACAAGTGGTGCTGAAGTGTTGCCCCACCAAACCCTAGCCCTAACCCTTTGTTGTTCCTGTCCAAAGCTCCCCTATCGAAGGCCCAGTGGGTGCTGGGGCAGGGCAACCCACTGTGCATGAGACCACTGGGAACCACCTGTAGGCTGGGGAGACACCAGGCAGAATCACACCCCTGCTCAAAGATCTACTCTCTGAGCCTTCAGCAACCTCCCTCCCTAGCACTCATCAGCTCAGCAAAGCAACCATGCTGCCCTGGCCACTCTAGGATCTCATAGGGCAGCAATATTGGGCTTGGCCACACTTCTAAGTTTGTTTCCACTGCTATGTTAGTTTCATTCAGTGCCCCCTAAAAGCTGCTGTTTTGAGCATTGCTTTCTTAACTGACTGGAAATGTGGAGTCACTCCATTGCCCCTGCTTAGTGCCACTGGCAGATGCACTTCTGTGCAAGACTATTCTGCTGACATTGGTGCTTTCCTGAGCATCACCAGCAAAGCACAGCTGCACACAAGCCAGGAGGTGCAGAAGGCAAATGAATGTTTCAGGTTAAAAGTGCAACATCATAGGTTAGTAGAAAGAAGGAAAAAAACCCCAAACCGCCACATAGGTAACTCTGCTCCCTCAAAAGGATCAAGTTCACTGCCAGATTTAGAAGTTTGAAAGCTAACAATGCTCTTGCTTGAACAACTTGGCCAGATCTTCCTCCCTCTGAGCAGAACTCAGACTTTCCTGGACACATCTCTGCAGCCATGGGTAAATCCTATTTTTTGGCAGTATACTTAAGCATTACTGGGGATCTCTTTTTATGCACTCAGCTATCCATGTAAAAATACCATCAATATCTCCAGTGCCAAGCATGTAGCAAAAGCTGTGGACATCTATGTTAGATGCTTTGGAAATGCCACCAAAGTTGAGTATGCTCCTCCAGATACTGACTCCAGCTATTTGCTTGCCATTAGAAAAGGGCCTGCTCAGTCCAACACCTACAAATCAAGAGTGTTGTGCAGTAATACAGCATTGTTCACTTTCTTTTCTCAAAGAAAAAAAAGAAATCAGATTTCATCGCTTCTTTATGCGTTACAGTTGTTTAAATGAAAGACTTTGCTTTGAATTTTCCTACAGTCATTTTCTGTCTTATTTTTGTTATGCTTCCAAATAACATTCACTTGGGCATTCACTTGGGAAACACAAGAAAAGGAAAATGTTGAAAAGCTATTGATCTGCCAGGTGGAAAACTCTACATTCCATTTTCATTTCCAGGGCTTGGGTGTTTTTTTCAACTTGAGAAACAACATAGGTTCAGTAAAATTCTGGAATCGTAAAATTGTTTTATAACAAGAACAATCAAAAAGACAATTTGTTCTTTGAATTTATTTTGAAGCCTGCGCATCTATTGTATGCCATGCTTATATGTATAAGTCAGCTCTGAATACAGTTTTGGGTCTTGTTCACAAAGCTGATTACAACCAGAAAAGAAAAAACTGCTAGCAATGCTAAAATTCGTCCCTATGGAAAAAGCATCTCTAAAATGACTGCTCATGTGCCATGGAAGATGCCAAATTACAGTACCTCCCTTTCCATTAGTCATTCCACAACATTGTTCCCAGTTGCCACATCCCGCTCTTCCCCAGCAAGAAAGCAAAGAGGGCCACCAGACTCCCTGCCATCCTTAAGTGATAGATTGAAAACATTTCCTTTTTGTTTTGTCTTTTAGGAAGAGGAGAAATGGACCATGCATTTAGAGAAGAGTTTGAGATGCTGCAGTTCTAAATTTCCACAAAAATACTCATTGGCAGAACTGCGAGAACCAAGAAGGCTCTGCTTAGTGGGGTTTCAACACCGCATGCTACGTATATTTTCTCCAACTAGTTCTCAGCTTATCATGTCACTTCTTTCCAAAATAAAGTGCCTGTCCTGCCCTGTCTTTGGCAAAGCCTGTACTCTAATGTCCCCTGGTCCTTCAGCAAACACAGAAGCAGCAGCAGGTACTCATTAATTCCTACCTCAGCCATTGCTATTGTCCCACCTAAGCGGGGGTGACATCACAGGTTTCTCTAACTTAAAGAACACTGCCTGCACTGCAAGGGTCAGAGAAACCCTAGACAAACATCACCTGATGTTGAAAAAGAGCCTTTAAAAAAAAACCAAACCAGTCAGAATCCTGTTCTTCCTGTATTTGCTGCAGAGCGGGTGAAGTTGTAGAGAAAGAACAGCTTTTAAAAGCACAAAGTGGATTCTGGCATGTTTCCCCTTTTGTATTCCAAGCTTCAAGCTGGAAAAGGCTGCATTGAGGGTGGGGTTTTTTGTTAGTTTAGTTGTGCTGCTAGACATATATTTAATCTGTTTTCCTGATATTCCTGTTATGAGAAGTCACAGCCAGAGTTAGGGAGACATTTATCAATAGAAAAAGCATACATGCAATTACTACAGCATGGTCTAAAACAAAGGGAGTTCACTTTTCATTACCCTGAGGCATTGAAAAGGCTCTTCCATTCTTAGTATTCCCTCTCTCTTTCCAATATTAAGTTATTGGGAACTGGCACCCATCCTTTCCCCACGAAGACATGGGAAGTTTGCAAGCTTTAAGTGAAAACTCTGGAGGTGGATCACATCAGCCTGGCTGGGGTGAGAAGAGACCTGTGGGGATCATCTGGTCAAACTCCCCTGCTCAAGAGAGGTCACCCAGAGGTGCTTCTCAGAACCATGTCCAGAAGACTTCTGAGTATCTCTGAAGATGGATATCTGTGCATTTAGAAGCATTTGTTTACCTCATATAAATGCACAAAAGTGCCTTATCTTACCCAAACTGTCCTTCCACAAGAAATAAATCCCATAGATCATGGAGAGGTTCCCACGTAAGGGAAAATAGAGCAAGCCTGAAGATACTGAATGGTCAGGGTGGGCATTAATTGCTCCCATGACACCAACCAATCCTTTCACTTCTTATGAGAGAAACAAACCCACTTTCTCTTTTCTCTGCATTTTACCTTTTTTTCCTCTCCAAACACCCACGCTTTGCCTGTGTCACTGGGCCACCAAAGGGAAATACCAAGATGGAGGGAGCCCTTTACCAAGATGTCCAATAACCACACAGACAACTTTCTAATCATCTTGTCCCATCATGAGTGGCAGTAGGGGTGACAGACCTGGAAATTTTACATGGGTCAGATGGGAGCTTTTGTGGACAAATGAGTGACTAAGCAAGTTTCAGTTCAGCCACTTTCCTGCTCTTCCCCTGGGGAAATTCAAGCCCATGTAAGAACAAAGAAGTGGTTAAATATAGGGTTGCCTGACCAGATCTCTCACCAGTCTTCCACACTTGGGGATTCCTTCAGCCACCTGTACATATATTTCAGAATTTTGATAACTTATACTAGTGCAGCTCTGCACATTCTTGTTAACCTTGGGACTGATTGTTTGGGAGTGGCAGTGGGGGTTTTGGTGTGGGTTTTGTTGTTCTTGGGGGGCTTTTGATTGTTTGTATTTTTCTTTGCCTGATTTTTGTTTTGTTTTGGTTCGTTGTTGTTTTGGATTTTTGTGGGGGTTTGATTTTGGTGGGTTTTTGTTGGTTTTTTTGAATTGTAGCTTGCTAACTTGTGGACTATACTGATTTGTGGTGGTAACAAGCTTTTCAAACAATTGTCCCTTATTTAGGAAACTTTTTTCACTGTATGCTCAACACAGTGCTCTTTGGAAGCTGGCACAGATTCTCCAGAACTTTCCAGTTTTCCTGTTAGGTGTTATAATATCCCTGCTCCAGCATGAGTGGAAATAATTAGGAGCCATCTCTCTGGGCTTCAGCAGGCTGAGAACAAAGCTTCCAGTTTGCTCTCTGAGACTTTTTGCAGAAGCATACCACAATAAGTTGCCCTGAGGTGTGAGTCTTACTCAAGAAGATGTCTGGGGCAGCTGGGGCTGAGGCCTCCTTCCCTTATCACTAGCAGGGAGATCTATAGTACTGTTTCACTGTAGAGCCTGCACTTTTAAAACAATCTTGTCTTGTATTACAGGTTTGCTTATCCCAATTGCTATCCTAACTTAATTCTTCATTGGAAGCATGGGGTGACTTTAACAGCCCAAATATTTTGGCTAATAATTAATATTCTTGCCTAGACTGAGAATTTAAAATACCCTATTAATGAAAAAAAATCAGCATGATCCATTTGGCTTGTGTCAGCTTATATTTTTCATTTGCCTCGCATTTCAGCTTTGGTAATCAAGTTGATTTTATTTTTATTTACACTTAAGTGTCACTGGCTGATTCAATTGCAAAGGCTGAAATAGGGAGGGGACAGAATCCTGTATGAAAACCAGCTGTTGACATTGGAATTTATAAAAAAAAAGGAGAGAGAGGGAAACATCTTCTGCATGCATTTCCCTATCATTGCCTAATTTGTAGCAAATCACAGACACATTCCTAAGGATGCAGATGATGACAGTGTCTGAAGACTCATTGTTCCGGAGGTCACAGGAAGTCAGTGGCAATTGGAGGACCCAGGGTTCCCCTACAGAGATACTTCTAGTATTTTTTTGTATTTGTCCATAACAAGGTGAAATTTAAGCTGACAAAACTGCTTCAAAATCAATGCCTTGGAAAAGATACTGCATATGTTTTCATTTCTACCACATACATTTGATTGTTATGCCCGGGGTTTTTTCATATTTTTTCCACAAACACAAAAAGTTAACTGTGCAGTCTATCCTGTAAGCAGAGTACAAATCACAGCATTACTCTTGTCCTTAACCCTATAAAATGCATTAGAAAATCTGAATCATGCTGTTTCAAAAAGCTCATACCCTAGAGATGGGGTTCAGCTGTGACACACTGATACCACACATAAAGTGCCCCTCCTGCATGATGCTACCCAGCCGAGGGGGTACAAGACAGCAGCCACACTCAGATGCCCAGTAAAGCCAGGAGGGAATCACAGCAAGGCACAGGCACAGAATTTGCCTGCCTCTACTGGCAACAAATACTATCTACATGCAAACCTCAGGGGTGCTAAAATGTTTCACTCCAAGGAAAGGCCAGGACATCCCAGGGAAGCAGTCAGCCAGACACTGATAAATCATCCCATTTACACGAGGCAGTGAGAGCACCTCAGCCACACTTTAAAGAACGACTTTTAACTCAGCTCACACAGCCCTGGGGCTGTTTGTATCTTTTTCCTGAAGTGAACAAAGAAGCTGTGGATACACCATCCACAGCTGCATCCAACACTTACCCCCAGATATTCAAGTCCAGGTTGTATGGGGTTTGGAGTAATAATCTGTCTCACAGAAGGTGTCCCTGACTGTGACAGGGGAGTGAAACTAGGTTATCTTCAAGGTCCCTGCCCAGTGTAAACTATCCTGTGATTCTATGTCTTACACAGTGTTTTCATATTCTTTCTTGCTCTGTCATTCACTGCTTGATTTGGTTTCACACGCTGATGAACTCCTGCATTTTACTGTCTCTCACCTCCCAACTCACTTTAGTTTCTTTAATCAGGCCATTGCTTCTCTCTGATTCAGCAAGCCAGTTTCTAATTCCTACTTCCACTTGAGTAACCATCAGCTTCATATACCAAAGGCTGTTTGTTTTATTCCTGCAATTTCAATTTTCACTAGCTCTGCCTACCTCCCCAGGCTGCAGTTGGCAGCAACATGAGGAGGAGATGCAGGACACAAAAAGACCAAACAGTCTGTGCCTACACAGCTCCGAGGAAGCAGCCCTGCAGTACAGCAGCAGACAGCAGCTCCCAATATCTTCACTTTGAAAGGAGAGAGCTTCCCCATAAATGTTACCCAGCGAAAACTCAGTCGCACATCAATTGCTATTGATGAAAAATTAAGACCTGAAGATCTTGGAATCAAACTCAGAAATGAATAAACTATTCATAAGAAATTACCTCTCTCTTCCTCTGTGTGCATTTTGTTCACCAGCATTTCCTAACTTTTAGACATGTGTCATCTAACATAATTCATCAAATAACTTAATCTACATGACAAAAATTATGCACATAATTTGGGAGCAGACTCCACAAACACTTAATATTCAAAATTCAAGCTGTGGTGATTAGTCTTGATTGAACACACAAATCAGCCAGTGTCTTACTGTATTTGAATGATTAACTGCATCGTTTTTGGAAAAAAACCTCCACACTTATGATTATGATGAATTCAGAATCTGCTTTTTTTGGGACTTCTCTGATATTTGCTTGTGATTTTGCCACCCCTCCCTTTTTTTTTGGTTTGAATTCTATAACTCTCTCACCATTAAATCCATTTGCAGACAGTAAACAGAAAAGGAGGATGTATTCCAGAAATGTATTCCAGGATGCATTCTGGTAGAAGTTTGGAATTGACTTTTTGTAAAAGCTTTCTGCAACACTTGCTCTGACCTCTGATTTTTCAGGCAAATAATGAATTCATGCTGATGAACAGTGTGCAATTTGACGATACCAAGTCAAAAGTGCTTTAGAATTATTTTTCTTCTCCCTGCTCCATCTTTCTTTCCTAGGATCAGATCAGTACATATGAAAGACCATAATCTGGATGTCTCCCATTTAACTATTTTCAGGGGAACATCTTGAAAGTTTCCTTTCTCCTTCTTAAGATGAAAAGTTCTTTTGAACTCCATTGGCACTTCGGTGCCAGAAATGAGATCAAAATGAAGGGCTTCTTATTTCTCCCCCTCAGCGAACACCTGGAAGAACACCAGAGGCTATCTGATATTCTGAGTATCTGCCACTTTTCTCCTGGTAGCAGATGTTCTCTTCATCCTTGGACACTGCTGTCCTGTACTACACTTAGAAGCTCAGAGTCAAGGAAGAATGCTCTAGAACAAAAAAAAAATCAATTACTAGAATGTAAACATCAGTATAAATACTCTATTATCAGCCTCATTTGTAATCAGTTTTATTTCATTGTTACAGCAGAACGAACATTTCACCCCCATGTGGGAGATGACTGAAGCAGTAAGTATACAGCAAAGCAAAACCACCATTGGAAGAGCACAACTTCCCTTGAAAAACAGCCTTAGAGCAAAATCAGAGAAGCACAAAATCCTGCCAAGACGTCAAGTTTCGCTGACATTTTGTTTTGGAAATAACATCAAAAAGTAAATGTTGTCAATACCAAAGAGGAATCTGATAGCAGTATTTACAGTTTCAGTGTGCTAAAATAAATTTGTTTAACTTAATTCCAAAGCCACCTTTGCTTCAAATTTCAGTCAGTCGTGGTACCTGACGTAATACCTAAACCCTCATGAAAAAGAGTAGGATGGAAGTGTTCCAGTTACACTGAAGCATACTGAGAGGAAGATTTTCGTTTTTATTATAGTAAATATTTTGGGCAAGAATAGTGCAATTTGGGAATGTTAGTTGGAATTAACATAAAATCATCCCTGGAAAAAAAAAATCAGAAGGGATAGTTAAAGAGAACCTCAATCCTGCACTCAGCTTCCTGTGTGGCAGCAAGGGGAAAGTTGTCCAGATGTTGCATGTGTTCAACCTCTTCCCTTTGCCTGGCAGGGAAGATCTAAGGATCATCTGGGGTTTGTAGTCTCTATACAAGGAGGAAGGAGATGCTCAATATCCTACTGTCAGTGAGGGAGGAACCACAGGCCAGGGACTTCTGCAATAGAAACCTCAAGAGGGCAGAAAGGGTAGCAAGAAATTTGGCGGGTGCATGGGAAAGGGAAGAGCAAACAGGGCCAGCTGCTCCTGAATATGGGGCAAAGGTGTTTTCCTGAGGTTTCTGCAGGAGGGAATTCCCCAGCAGCTATTTATTGCCATTTCTGACTTAAAAAGACAAGACTTGGGGAAATACAGCACAGGGGTAGATGGTACTGAGAAAAACCCATCTCTCCATCTCCCATTTCTTCTTTAGATGAGGAAACCAACTGAAGCCTGCTTCTGCTCCTCTAAGCAGCTGCATCACACACATACACAGGCTTCATGTGCATATTTCTTTTTATGCATCTTTTCACATGGCCAGGAGGAGGACAGGGCATGAGGAATGATTGCATTTACAGAGGTAGAAAGCCTAGATTTTTTTCCTGGGAAGAGCAAGGTGAAGTCAGACAAGGTGAAAATTAGCAGAGCTATGCTTGTTAATGCCACGGGGTACTTTTGGCAGAAGGGGAACCCTAGTTTCAAAGTGAGCCTTATCCTACAAATAGGAGCTATCTCGTGACAAGGAGCCCATCTCCCATGTGCTTGTAGGGAAGTGAGAGTCACAGCACCCCCCAAAAAAGTGATGCCTCCAAAGCCCAGAGAGGAGCGAGGAGAAGGAGGAGTCCTACTCCACCTTGAGGGTTCCTACTAAACACTGCAAGACTGGGTGTGGATGAGACCCTGTGCTGCCACCATCCTGCTGAATTAAAGGATGATACCCTGCAGTCTTGCTGCAGCATCCTTTTGGGATGCTAAATCCCACACCAGCAACTTTTCATCTCTTTCAGGGAGATGGGGCTACGCTGTGGCCAAGGATGAGGGTGCTCTTTCCCACGCCAAAGCCAGACCCTTTCACCCAGAACAGAGTAATTTCATACACCGAGAGACCAGATGGCAAAGCTCAAATGTCATATTAGCTTGTTTCGGAAAAAAACCCACAGCCCAGGACAAGACTGGCAGAGCAGAGAGAGCACAGCACATGAGCATACACACCCACTCACCAAAACACAGCTGGCTGGGGTTATTTTTAGACCCAATTTGACAGGGTCCCTTTAAATTTCACTGGCTTTTGTCAGTTTGTATCACAGAGCGAACGTTGTTTAAACAGAACACATTATTTTTGGCCCGTGAATCAGAGGACCCGCTCAGCAGCCTTTTCATGCAAACCACTGAGAGGCCTCTGTTTTTCTCTGCACCGGATTATTGCAAAAAAACCCTTAATCACCAGGTACGGTGATTGGCTTCAAAGATTTGCAAATTAGGAGTAAGCTATCAAATAGCTTCCTAGGGGCTGTAAACCACACAAATCCCATTGCCATTATCGAGGGCTTATGCCACTAAATGATATCTTTCTGTACATGCACACACATAAATACATACACACACACGGAGCGTATAGCACGCCTGGTTGGTTTACTCCTGTAGGAGGCACAAGGGATTTCCCCGATGTAACATCCTTGGTAAACCTAACTGGCAGGCAAGCTGGGAGATCTCCCGGGGACCCCTCACTCATCCCTCTGGGAGCCAGCACCCTGGGAGCAGCGGTGGTAATTGCTCAGCTGCGGTTTTAAGGGAGATGCTGGCAGAGGAGCTGTGGGAGTGTTACGAGGGAGGGTGAAGCACCAGGGGACTTTTTAAGTGTGGCAGGGAAGGAAAAAAAAAAAAAAGGCAAGGGAAAAAAGCAAAGGCAGTTTGTTTTAAAGGTCCCAAAGACCTTTGTAAATACGTGTGTGCCTCGTGCCTAACCCCTGCCAGCGGTGACAGGGATCTTCCTGGCTCCTCCGTGGCGGGAGGAGGAACATCCCCATCCCTGAGCTCAGCGCCTACGTAGGCTCGTGGTTCCCCAGTCACGCTGGGCTGCGGGCACCCTCCTCCAGCCCTGGAGCACCACCCTGAGTCACAGGCTGCTGGGGCCGGGCGCCTCGGCCAGCAGACCGCAGCCTGCGCAATGCTCGGGGAAAGCAAAACAAAAACACGCCACACGCTCCCCCGCCCCGCTCCCACCCAAGGATGGGTTTGAAATGATTCGCAGCTGTTGCACACCACTCTCAGCTTTGGGCTGCATCAGTCCCTTCTCAGCGCCGAGGGGACGGGACGGAGGGCAAGGGAAAAGCAAAGCCCCGAGGAGGGCACAGCTCTGGGAAACCCAGTCCTCCCGCTGGGCCACCCCAGTGGTTACTGGCTTTCCTCAGTTTGTGCACATTCAGACCCACTCTTTTAGACTGGCAGGATTATCCAAATCATGACATGTGTGTGAAAAGGAAAGGAATGCAAGTGTTCAGGTTTTTTTTTTTTTTTTTTTAAACTCAAATCTGCAGATTCTCTTCTGCTCTAAATAAAAAAAAAAAAAAAAAAGGGAAGGAAAAGAAAACAAAACCACATAGTTTCCATGTCCCAAGTTGAAATAAAATAATGCAGCGCTTGCTCTTTTGCACTGGGGATTTCCAGGATCTTCCTTCCTCCAGGAGGACCGGCCCCGAGCGCTGCCGGTCTGCCCGGCACAGCTGGAGCCTGTGTCAGGGCCCCGGGCAAAGGGCAGGGCACCAGTGGGCGGTCTCCAAAATAAACTCAGCTGCGGCCACATTTCCTCCTCACGGCCCTTTCTGTCACGAGGCAGGAGCCTTGCCCAACCCTGTCTAGCCCCATTTTTCTTAACCGAAGCAAACGCTGCTGCAGTTTGTCCAAAAGGGGTAAAGAGACGGCGGTGGGGAGGGATGGAGCAGAGCCCAGAAAAGCAATGAGGCTGTGAGGGACAAGAAGAAGGATTAAAACAACAATCATTTCCAGGATAAAAATGGTAACTCCTGAGAAAAGATGGCTTAGAAAGTCTCCAGGCAGATGGAAAGTCTCAAAACTTTCTATTTCTTTACTTAAAAAAAAAAAAAAAAAAAAAAA
>VXBC01000799.1:128610-203781 GCA_013399945.1 Ploceus nigricollis | reverse complement strand
ACCACTTTCCCAGTGTGGCAGCAGCAGTCATTGCCTTCACTGGCTGCACTGCCCTGTGGAGCAGGCGCTGAACATCACACCCCAGTAACATGTCCGAGCCCAACTCCTCATCCATTTCAATTTGTGCCATCATTCCAGCATCCCAAATTCAACCATTCCAGAAGAGCCCAAGAGGTACCTGTGGTAGGAAGCTCACGACAGGCAGCCTGAGGTTGCAGGTGAGGCACTGGCCCTACCACACACAGGTCACATCACCTTTCCTCACTGTACCCACAAAAAACAGTGAACAAAACAAATGCATTCAAGTCTCAGGGGAAAGTCTGGGGCAGGTACTGGGCAAGGGCTCAAAAGCAACAGCAGAAAGAGGGCTGCGAACACAAGCTTGGATAGTTGGTTCTTTTCCCCTAGCAAACATTTCCATTTTGTTCACCCTCTGGTGACACACTCCTTTGTACAGTATTGTTGGAATCTTGGCCCTCTTCAGCATCTTCTTTGAAAGACATATCATCATCTGGGATTTGTGGATAACTTATCCACTTAAAAAAATACACATTACATACAATTACTGCTGTAGCTTAACAGGAATTGTATTCTCTCCAAAATAAGCACTCTGGGCCAGCGAGCTTCAAGTGACTTTCAAGCAAGGTTTACCAAAACAGAAACAAAAGTGAAAGATGATACCTACTTTCTGGATCCCTATCTCCCAAATAAAACAGTTTTGTCCTCAGTGGAAGGTTCCACCAGAAACACAGGAAAGATAGGATTACATGGAGTCTCCCACATTTTGGGGTGTGCTACTGAGAGAGGAAAAGTCTGATTGCTATCTGCTGTTTCTTCTCAACAGTTGAGAAACAAGGGAAATGAGTTCGTTTTGACACTGGGGACACACAGACCTCAGCAAGTTCCAGGGAGTAGCATCAAGGGAGCTTTTCCTAAGGTCCTTGGGACACACAGACAAAAAAAAAAAGCACGTGAGGGCAAAGGAATTAACACTTTAGTGCAGAGCAAGCATCCACATCCACACAGGCAGCTCCTAGGATGACCTAATTTTGGGGGGCAGGTCAGGTCCTGGGTTTGGGGATAAGGCTGATATGTGTATGCTTTGTCATTTTCATTAATGTCTAATTCCAGCTCCAGATCCTTAGCAGCACACTGGAAATATACTGGATTTACTCAAGCTTTCAATTCACCCTGCTTTGAGTAGGGGCTTAGCCAAAGAAAAAGCAACCTACAGGTGAAATGTGAGTTCTGACTGAAGAGTGGTTATCAGTCACCAGGGTCTCATACAGGAGTCCAGTGCAGACAGACTCTTCCTTCCATCATGGCATCTGATAGAAATGGAACAACCCATGGAAGGCCATGCAGTATGTCACCCACATGCATGGACATTATATATTAAAATAAACACAGGACTCCAGAAGACAGAATGCCCCTCCCTGCTTCACCCAACCTTAGCAGTACATCTTCCTTTAAGGAATCAATATCCAAAGGTAACAAGGCCATTCTGAACTGCTGCTCCTGACCTACTTGCACAGGTGATCTTCTACATTTGAAAAGCAAAATATTTTGGAAAAAGTTATGATCCAGCTTCCTGGAGATTGTTTGCTGTTTCCTCTTTCCATCCCTTTAGGCTGCTTTCTCCCTTGCCCTCCTACTTTATTCCTGTAGCTTTCATTACATTTTTGATCCTTGACTTCACCTTTTCTTGCCAGCCACACTTCTCTCAGTGGCCTAAATTCAAATCTAAACATTGAGGTTCATTGAAAGAGAAGGTACACTCAGTGAAACCAATTACACAAATCAGACAGCTTCTTTCTCCTGTGCAAAAAGACACTTCAAGTAAATTTTAAGAGTCCATGCATGTCCCACAGAATTACATGGCTAACTTCAGATTTGCAACAGCAGTCCTCAAGCTCATTATTTAAAGATGCCCAGACCACTGCACTACTGAGTCAGTTCAGAACCCGCTTATATCTACGTTCTCCTACATGTTTCCATATGTATTTCTGGCATTATTTTATATTTTCTTCTATATATTTAGAAAAAACACCAAAGAGTAAACAAGATATCCATTTGCTGTTGGCTGTATGTATTCAAAGTCCCAACACTGAAATGCAAGGCTCCTGTTGTAGATTAAAAGAAGGGCTTCTGTTCTTGGATCTTGTCTGCTTCTCCCCACTGTACAAGGCTTGCTAGCAAAATCTATTATCTTCTCTCTCCTGTAGGCTGGAGCCACTACTGGAGTGGCTTCTGCAAGTCCTGCATAGCCATGGATTTTGTGGAGTCACTTGGAAGTCACAAACTAGTTCTGTGGAAGAAACAGCTTTAGGGCAGCTTAACTTTCTTTTTTTATTTTTTTTTTTTTTTTGAATGATCTGATTACTCCCCATAGATGACATTTTCACTAATCTGTAGCAAAGTCCTCACATGCCCTGACTTTCGTGTTGTTGGGAAACAAGCTTCTGTTCTATGAAGGTGCAAGCCATCTTTGTTGTGGCTCAGATCTGCTCAATATTTTACGCATCAATTTCACTCTGCTCAAGATCTCCTCTGGAACTGGCTTCCAGCAGAGCAATGCAAAGCTGCACTAGCAAATCCCTCTGCCAGCTGTGGGTCCCAAACCTGCAAAAGCTCTCCTGGGAAGGAGCCCTTCCAGTCCTTTGCAGGGCCTCTCCTAATTGACTTTCACTGTGCTCATGCAAACCATCTCCAGCATGATCCAGCCTTCACTGCCTCCATGGATGATGCCCTGTTTTGCCTGTGTGCACACACCCCATCAGGATGCATTTCAGGGCTCCACTGGAAGGACACTCAGGCATGTGGCAGGAGGGAAGTTCAACAGAAGGCCTCATCTGGATAGCCAGGGGAGCAGGGCTGCAGAGTGCAGCACTTTCTACCTCCCACACAGTACAGATGCAGCCCAGGTGGCTCAGAGTTTTTATTTCTGCACTGATGGAGAAGCTTGAAGGAATGTAGATTTGGACAGTCTGGAAGTCATTATCCCATGGTGCTGTCTTTAGAGTAGCTATTCTGCCTTGGACAAGCTCCCTGAAAATGTACACAGGCTAACTCCTATGCAATAATAAATGAAATAGAGCTTTACACAAAAATAGCAATTGCCAGGGTATATAGATTTGTGTTTGAGGGAATATGCATTTGCTGAATTACAAGAACTGCTGTGGAAAGCAAAGCTGCTCGGCTCAAGGTTGTTACTAAATATCTGCAAAGAACCAGAGGCCCAACCTCATTCAGCACAGACCTTCCTTGTGCTGTGCAGTCAGCAATATTCACATGTGATATTTGACCTTCCTGAACTGCATATTTTACAGCTCGATTTAAAAAAAAAATGCAAAAATAAAAGCAAAAAAGACACTTCAAAGCATCCTCAGCATGTGCTGCAGGCATGTGCCACATCCTAGCTACAGCTAGTGGGATTGAACTAGACACTGTCAGCAGACAGTAGTTTGATCCAGTCACTGGGGTCCCAGCAAAGCCTTTCTTCTGGAAGAGCATCAGTTTGCTTCAGCTCTCACACCAAGCTGGCTAGCAGATTACAAAGCTTATAACCTTTTACATGTTAAGAGTGTATTTTTTTCCATTTTCCAGTCACATACAGAGCAAAAGTTCTTTCCCCTTTGACCGTCCTAAAACACATTAGATTTTGAGTTTGGAAATTTGCATCTCAATGGAGAGGAGAGAAAGACAAAGAAAAGGGTGAAAGAGCAAAATACGTGAAACTTTGAAGGCTCATCCTTTTAATGTGGCAGCCTCTGTTCCTCCCATTGTTGTGTGAACTGCTGTGTTGTGTGCAAGTCGCTTCCTTTAACCAACTAGATTTGCTATTTGGTTATTCCTCAGTTGTCATTCTCCTCTGTTTTGCTCCTGGTTTCATCATGAAGCAATACTGGCCAGTTTCCCAGCACTGAGCCCACTTAGCTGACACCACCACCTCTCCTTTCAGCCAGGGTAGTCTGAGCCAGGTTCTCTTACTCCACAATGACTGCAGCATTTAGTGAGAATAGCAGTGGCATCTGGATTCATGCTTATTGTGTGAGTGCACCAGCAGGCATGAGGAAAGAAGCACAGACTGCTGACATACATGGGTGTGAGAGCTCCTGCCACCCAAATCAGTGGCACGACACCGAGCTAAAACCGAGGGCACAGGCAAGCTCTGGGCTCTCAGCATCAGCGCAGCATCACCTACTTTTCCCTATGTGCTTTCTGCATATGTGCTGAGCTAAACTCCAGGGATTAATTTACCACCCACTGTGCAGTTTTGCAGAGGAGGAAGGGATCAAAGATTAGTTCAACAACATGAAGTTGTCACTAATGACGCAGAGGCCGATATTTCCTCTTGGCAGCCCGGAGTGCTGAGAGGGCTGGCACTGGCACCTCCTTAGGTGACACCAGCACTGCTCTCTGTGCCAGAGTAGCACCACTGGAAGGCAGCACTGCCCAGACACATATACATTTGGCTGCAAGAAAAGCTCCAGGCATGGTATCCCAGGAAAATGCCAGCTCAGCTTCCAATGGGGCTGGTGCTGATGGTACTCAGGGAAAGCCTGATCCAGATCTGAGGTACTTTTGATTATTTTTACACTCTTATCCTCCCCCCACCATTTATTTTCCTGCCTTGATCACCAGAACTGAAAGGAGTCATCACAAGTCTGACTCCTGCTCTCAGACACCTGCAGCAGCACCACTTAGCATCAGTCCATGATAGCATGGGGCAAAATCTGTGAAGAAACAAAACTCTCTGAACTCCTAACTGGTCTTTGTCTTTTTACCAGCTTCCATCTAATGTATTGGAACCAGCACTCCTGCACTGCTTGTCTAGAAACTCAGGTTTCCTTTTTCAAAGCAAGGGAGATGACACCCTCTGTCCTTAAAGGGTGTTGGAACACGCACAGAGAAAGCAGTACAACACATCACTGCTGAGTGCTACAATTAAACACCAGCAGAAAGCTCCTGAAGAAAAGAAGCAGGCGGCTCTGTCCTGCACTCTGCAGATGAACCCAAGCTCACTGCCAAACACAAGCAGTTCTCTTGCTGTGTGAACAGTAAACAGTAGAATTAGCTGATAACCAGCATCTTGAATTTGGCAAAGGCCCACTTTTTTTTCCACCCCCACTTTTAGGAAGCAAGAATGCATGAAAACTCCAAGGCTTTGAGATGGAAAGTGAACAGCAAACACTGCCTCCCTTCACCAGCTGATCCCAGAAACATCAAGGCGTACAAACTACCTATGTTTTCACTAAGCAGCTAAAACACGTGACTGAGAAGGTTCCGATCCTGCAAACACATTTAGTGTTAATGAAGCACAGCATGATTTCAGAGGGGAGGGAAAAGGAGGCAGCACAAGAGTTTCATACCAAATAGCCTTATTCCAATCTCAAAATTCCTCACAAATACATCTGATTATCTGACCAGCAATCAAATAAAATGCTGCAAAAGCTGGAGACACTTCTCCTCAGCACTGAAAATAGCTGTAAGGAAAGGAAATGTGCCAATGCGCATCATGTAATGGAACTGACAGTGGGAGAAGGAAACTTTAGGTGTATGAAAAAGTGGATTTTGTGGGGAATATTTTTTGTCTTTTTTTTCGTCCCTCAAGTTCATTTCTACACAGGATAACTCCTGAAGGATAACACTTCGTTATGGGAGACAGCCGGTCTTATGAACAGCAATGGCAAAATGCCCTGTGAGAAGCCACCACTAAATCAACCCAGTCCATGAAATTGTGACATGCTAAATCAAGTAAAGAGGCCCTGGCTGCAGACGCAGAGGTAAGCCACAGCTGCTCCAGGAAGCACAGGGCTCCCCATTGCCTCTCGCTCCCCTGCAGAGGGCAAGCTCAAGCTGTGCCCCAAGCACAGCCTGCAAAACAAGAGACGGGCTCAGAAGCAGAAAGAAAGTGCTTGTACTGCCACCTCCCTCACATGTAGCACTGCTAGAGCACAGCTATACTGCAGGTAGGTGCTGTGGGCCAGAACTTGGTCATGCCTGGCACAGCTCTTCGGGCAATACACATCACCTCTGCACTTTAAGGAGGTAGGAGAAGCCACCCAGGGAGGAAGACCTGTGAAAATTAGGAGCTGCAGTGAGTGTGATACATATGATAACTAAGAGGAAGCTTAGGAGGGAGTGGATTGACATGCTCAGAAAGGTGCTGGTGTTAGGAAACATCTTTATGGGGGGGTTACCAGGGTCCTGGTGATCAGGATAAGAAGAAATGAAGAGAAGGCAGCAGGCTGCTTCAGCTTTGGGCAGCAGGGCAGGGCTTGCCCCTTCCCCATCCCATTCACCAAAGAGGCAAGAAAATTCAGAGAACTTCCCAGGGTAAAGGGTCTGAATAATAGGGGCAATTTGCCAGTTCTTCACAGTTGCAGGAATACTCATACACTGCTGGTGAAGAACAACAGCCAAGACACTGAGATACCACTGGTATTACACACAGCTTCTGCTACAGGATTTGCTTTTTTGCTTGAGAACAGGGAGATGAAGAGCAGCATTGACTTGGTAAACCCAACATTTGCCCAGCTAGAGTCTGATTACCATGGCAATGCCTCCCTGGAGAGCTGAGCAGGGGGTTTAGGCTGTGCCTGAGCCGGAATAGCCCTCTGAGTAACCCCTGCTCCAGCGAGGGCCTACTAGCAGCTGACTGCTCAGTACACAAGTAGAGTTCAGAGCCACAAGCTATGTCACACACTGCTGATATTTTTTGTGAAAACCACAGCAGCGGCTCTTGTGTAGAAAACCCACTTTCTGTACCCATTCCTTGAACAGCAGTCAGACCAACCCACTGGCTCAAACTTCATTATTCTGTTAACAAGTTTTTAGCACCATTAAAACATTGCAACCTTTGTTTTATCCTGTCTTCGACAGACTGAAAAAATTACTTTGTTCTTCAGTGTCTGGTAGTGAGCAGGAACTGGACATGGATTTGGTGTACAAAGGATATTAGTGTCCCTAGGGAGAGGAGATCCTTGTACTTGCCACTCCAGCCAACTTGCAAGGTCCCCAGCATCTAGTGGGGTTTAGGAAATTCTTGGCATTTACAAATGTTTTATAATGCACTGAGTCATCCATCAAGATGATACCAGTGGTAGGAAGCAAACCAGCACCTCTTCAACATCTCTTGCAGAATTATGTCCTTTCCTCCAACATGATTCAGAGGTTATCAGGACTTTATGGGAATAATCATTAATTTACATTTCAGCAGAAGATTTCCATGTGACCGGAACACTGTTTCACTGCTCTGGATTGCAATTCTCTATGCACATGGCAGGGATAAGCAGTTCCATGCTCTGCTCTCCATTTGTTGCAATCTAAGTACCAAAGGTTGTGAAAACAGATTTAGGTACTATACTAATAGACACTGTAGATCGGACTTTATCTTATTATCTAATACATAATCTAATGTTATCTAAGATAGAGTTGCACATAAATGACACCAATTCAGCAAGCACTTAGTGGAGTCAGTGCTGGATCTCTGTTGCCTTGTATGTGGAATAATTACTTGTGGTTATAAATAGACCACATTAGGAGTAACATGATGTGCGGTATGTTATCAAACACACATCTATTCACAAGACCAGTTCTTGACCCCCCTCTAGAAAGGCCAAAGGAAAAAAAATTAATATAAATGCATATCTTAGCTTGCCCAACACAATTGTCTAGAAGGACAGAATCTGAAAACCAGTTATACTTTGTGTATGCAGGATAAACACACTGGCATTTTTTCTGTAGTACACGGTGGTGTGTTTTTTTCACTCTGAAGTTCAGGTTGTTTGTGCACAATGTTTTTAAATAGTCAAATATGAATTTTGTCTCTCTGACAGAAAAGGGAAAAGGTAAAATTAAGAAGCAACTTATATATCCCTTTAAAAAAAAGTATATATAAGTTCTTGGAAGCTGTTGAAAATAAGTGAAAAACATGCCTTTTATTTCTAAACAGTATTAACCTTGCCAAGAGAGAACACACTCTTGGGGTTTGGTGGTTAGGTAAACAATTACTAATTTCCCCTATGAGTAGGAGATAATGAGATAAGCAAGCATTTTTCTGATAAAATGTTTCTTAATTTCAACCTATCTACTTTTAGAATCCAAGTTGTTAGCTGAAAAGGTTTTGTTTTGATTAATGTCATATTTCTCATTCATTTAAAAGAGTCAGAAATGTCAAATCATTGTTACATAGGAAGTTTTGGGTTTGGATCAAAGTGACATTTCATTTAGCAGTCTGAATAAACACACAGTTTAAAAGCCAACTCAATGAGAAGGAGAAACTCTAAAATCTAAGCAAATACTTCCAACTACTGAATCCAATTTCTGCTTGTATACAAGTCATCCCTTTGGGACTTAGAAATTCCTCTGAATTTTGGCTTTTTGGAACAACATTTTAATTCAATTCAGAACAAAGATATCGAGATGAGGTAAACCATTTCCTGCCTTCTCCTTAAAAATACATATTAAAAATATTAATCTTACACAAGAGAGAGGAGAGGTGCATGCAGGAGGATGCATAAGCTAAGAACTGTAAAATTTTCCTGCTTGCCCCACACATTTTAGGTAGATGTTGCAGCATTGCTTGTTCTCAGACTTGTAGTGCAATCTTTCAGGGTATTTTTAATCAATCTTCATTACTTGTTGCTATCACTGCTGCATTGCTGGGCAAAGCCCTCAGCTTTTATTAGAAGTTAAAACATTTTTACACTTGTTACTTGCACAGCTGTGAAGAAAAGTTAACTCAACCAGAACTCCCAGAAGTTACCAAAGCCCAAGACAAATAAAACCAGAGAGAATTAAGTCTTGTGAATTTCACCAACCATATAACTTTGCCTCAGGATTTGATGATGCCTGGAGTAGACTATGCCGAGCTCACAGTTTTGTCAATTATGTTTCGTTTCACACATTGGGGCTGTCATAGAATGAATTGTTATCGTAGATGTCCCTGGGGACATAGAGCTCAGGCAGACTCATGCTAAAAAGCTTTCTCAGACAGGGCTTGTCAGAAAACACAGAGCCCTGCACTGCCTGCAGCTGAGCCAGAAGGAGGGAAGCAGAGCCCCCGGACACATTCACATTCTGCACAGAGGATGCTGCACAAGAACAGCCCCGGGCCCCCCTTGCAAGGGATGCTGCCCCTAATGCAAACCAGCTGACAACAGCAGTAAATTAAAAACAACCAAACTAGGAAATCTACGTGTGAAATAGCAGAACGGCATCAAGGACAGAATCATGCATCAAAAAACTAGAAGAAAGATGTACTTGCCCAGCTCCTTGTGGTTTTTTCACCTTATAAAATCACTCTGGCAGAAGCAAGACCCCCTTCTGTACCAGTCTCTTATTCTTAGATGGTGCCTAGAAAGGAGAGCTAAGCACAGAGTTTTTTAAAGTCCCAAAACCTTTCCTAGGCTTTTGCATGGCTTTGAATGTGTTCCTATCACCTGATCCTAACTGCTGTCACCTGCCAGTAATTTCCTGCCTTGCTCTCACTTGTTTTGCTATCACTGGGTGCTGCCATGGAAGAGAGGAAGCCTTACCAGTGCAAAAATATTGAAGAAGATTTGAAAGGCACCTATCTGGTCTCTAAACAAATTGTCGGAAGTGAGGAAGGAAGAATATTTGTTTCTATCAGCTGCTTCATTAACGCAGGTTAAGGTGGTAATTAAACACTATTATGATAATGATGGACTTAACTGGGGGCTGCTTGATGGCCTGGAAATACCATGCCCATCAGTGAAGACACACAATTATCTAAGATATTGCCACTTCACACTGTTTGCTGTCACCTTTGTACCTGAACCATAATAATAACATGAGTGAGTCAAACCCATTTCGGTGCAGCCAAGCAAGCTGGCCTAAGTCACTCTCATAGAATTGGGAATGAGCAGAGGACATTTTGTGGACACAAGGTGATTTACTTGTTCTATCCTTCAGCTGAACCATGTTAATGAACTAACTGGGAGCTCCCAGTTTGCTTCAGCACAAAGTCAGCAATTGCTGCACAAATCAGATGAGCCCCTGAAGTGGATTGGGAGCGTTGTCAGAGTGTGTGAATGTGGCTCAGCTCCAGGGGAGAAGCAGATGCAAGCTGGGGTGTGGTACCAAGCAGATGGAAAATGGTGTTTCCCTAAACAGTCCCACTAGATCTGCAGCAGCACATCTGCTGCACCCCAGTGTGAGCCTACTTCCTTTTTCCACTCACTGCAAAAAGATTTGGGCCGAATCCCCTCTTCCACTCAACTTTCAGTTGATGATCATACCCATGGAGAGATGACATAAGATATGACCTTTCCTGTGTATTTGCTTGCTACATCACACTGGCTGTGGAATACGAAAGACTCCATGAAGTGTGGAGTGTTGGATTTCAGATCCTATTTGGTGCTCATGCTTTCTTTGCTATGTTTCTGCATCCAAATTGTATCCCTTAGCTAGGCTGAAGGGAATGTGTCTTCCTTCTTGTATATGGGAAAACAAAGCAGATGGTCTCAGTCTGAGGGACAGATGTCCACATCAGAAAACTGTCACCGCATTTGACACCTTCCCAGCCATACTGGCCAAAATCCTCCAGAAAAGAAAAAACACACCTTGCCATTTTGCATACATTTACATTCATTTGCATGCATTCAGGCACCTACTGAGCAGAATGCTCAGCCTTCCCATTTCTTAAGTTGCATTCAACATCGGAAAGACTGGTGTGAAGATTACTTGTTAAAAAAGCTGACTGTCTGGTGACTTTGGTATGTAAGCTATTAATAAAAAGGACCCTTCCGTGCCAGTGTCCTATTCTCTTCTTGCCTTTTGTCACAGGGATGAGTGTAGACAAGGAAGAGCAGCTCATAACAGCACTGCCCCACCCAGAAATTCTGTAAAGGCAAATCAAAACCTTTTCTGCTAGATTTTCTAGGACATGAGCAAAGCATTTGACACTGTCCCACATGACATCATCCTTGTCGCTAAACTGGAGAGACATAAATTTGACAGAGGCACCACTCAGTGGATAAGGAATTGACTGAATAGTTGCACTGAAATGGCTGTGGTCAACAGCTCAATGTTCAAGTGGAAAGCAGTGGAAGTGGCATTCCTAAAGAGTTGGTATCAAGACTAGTGCTACTTAACATCTCTGTCGGTGACACGGACAGTGGGATTGAGTGCACCCTCGGCAAGTTTGCTGCTGACACCAGGCTGTGTGGTGCAGTCAGCACGCCAGAGGGAAGGGATGGCATCCAGAGGGACCTGGACAGGATGGAGAGGGGGGGCCTGTGTGAACCTCATGGAGTTCAACAAGGCCAAGTGCATGGTCCTACACTTGGGTCAGGGCAATCCCAAGCACAAATACAGGCTGGGGGAGAATGGATTGAGAGCAGCCCTGAAAGAAGGTCTGGGAGTTGTTAACGAGAAGCTCAGCATGGCCTGGAAATGTTCATTTACAGCCCAGAAAGCCCAATGTATCCTGGGCTGCATAAAAACCATTCAGCAGGAATGCTGGAGTCTCATGAGGGTGGCATAGGGGGGCAGAATCACTTCGTTTGACCTGATGGCCACACTACTTTGACCTGATGGCCGCACTACTCCCCTCCTCTGTTNATTTTTTTTTTTCCTAGCAGGGAGATTTTTCTTCCAACCTCAAACAACCACAGTAGGCTCTACATCTTTATTTTTCATAAGTGAGGCAGCAACAATTCACTGGGGTTGTGGTGGCTGGAATCTGGCCTGGGGGATCTGGATGCGGGCAATCTGAATTAGGGGAGAAGTCAATGAAACACAGGAGAATACTGAAGTGCCTTAGCGCGAGGTCTGTTGGCCAACATGCAGGCACATTGCTGTCTGAGTTCATAGGAAATTATCCCACATGGAGCCTTGCATCCAGTAGGAGGGGAAAAAAAAAAGCCAGATAAAAACAAACCAAACCAAAACACAGCAGATTGCTCAATGCTGTCTGTAGGCCAGTTAAAAGAGGAGGAAAAAGAGATCTCTGAATGCAGTCTGCTTGGCCAAAGCTGAGCCCTGCGCAGTGGGCAATGTCTGCAGGGGCAGGAGGAGCATCCTGCCTCCCCATCCTGCATGAGGAAGGTCCAGCTGTGGGCTGGGGCGTGATACCTGCTCCCCATCAAGGCCCCCATGAAACACTCAGGTGGCAATTACTGCTGAGAGCGCAGCAGTTATGGAGACTCTAGGAAATGCTGGGTGTGTTTTCCAGTGCTAGTTATGACTGCTTGGTGAGGCAGGAGGAGAGGGAAAAGAAACCATTCTCATGGGAATTTTTTTGTTTGCTTCATTTTAGGGTAATTTTATATTGGTTCTTCTCTTCTTCTCAGCCCAGATGATGTGATGATGTTGTGCCAGGGAAGAGGGACTGTCTGAAGGTGAATGGCAGCAAATAAAGAAGCAGAGATGCAAGACACGCTGCTCAGCACTTCCTGTTTGTCACCCAAGGCCTTTGCCCTGTGTCTCCATCCCTGCCAGAGCTTCAGGGTGACTCAGGGTTTGTCCAACCTGCCATGCACAGCTGTGATGAATTCCAGCTGCTGGGAGGGGCATAAAGGTGGCAGAGCCTTTTCCCACAACAAAATGTTAACAGCCAGAGAGATTTTCAGCCCCAAGGACCTTTGCCTATGAATCCTGTCAGCTTCCTTGCCACCTCCATAGCCTATCAACAAATCAACTAGGTTTTTCTTTCACAGGCCATTACATTTCCCACTTCTTTCTTTGGCACAAGGCAAAAACAGTCACAGAGGCTTCCCAAGCTGAGCTGGAGACATGGCTGCACACACAGCTACAAGTGAGGAAAATGCTGCTGGTTTTCACTCTCTACCCGACACATGACAGCCTGTTACACAAAATCAGCAGCAAAACTCCCCCCCACTTTAGCAAAAGAATAACCCAACCCAAAACTTATGTAACTCTGAGACTAATCTTTGTTAATCTTGAGCAAGGCATTTAAATCCAGGGAATAAGCCTATTCTTCTCATCCCCCCCACCCCCCAGCCTATCTGTAAAGTGAAAAGGGAAACAAATAGAAGCAAAGTTCACAGCCTTGTGATTTTTCCTTTTGACTAGAGCAAAGTCCCGAGACTGCTCTGAAGTAAACCCTCCTGCCTTGCCTTATCCCATGCGCTGAGCACCTTAAGAGAAAAGCTGCTTTCCGAGCAGCTGTCAGTTGCTCTTGGCTGAAGCATGGAAATCTCTACTCTCGCCACGTACCACTGCCTTGCTTTTGTCTGGTACTTTTTCATTGCCTATTCCATCACACACGTAAAAACAGAGGAGCGGCCATCTGAAGTGTTCCTTTACGGTGGGCAGTGGAAATATTTGACAGTCCTCAATCTGGTAAGCAAATCATGTTGTACAGTGATACCAATATGTCTATTTGTTTGTCTGCCATCTGCGCCTCAAGACATATGCAGCTGGTGTATTTGCTGCTGTTAAGCTGCTTCCTTTGGTGGTTTTTACCCCAAAGGAAACTAAGGAGGGATCTGTGCTTGTGCTGTGAAATGTATTCACAGGTTTCATGTAGAAAGAATATTGACTGGTGAGATGCCTGGTTTTCAGAAAGTACTTTGAAGCTAGCTGCCTCCTTGTAAAAGAGACATTGTCAGTGAGGAGAAGGACAGAAAAGTGGGGGTATGTCCTGCCAGGACACATGCAAGTTTGGTGCCTGTTTTCTAACCTTTGATTCAAAACATTTCAACACTCCTTGGAGTTTTACTTCAATTATTTTAATAGGCTTTTATGTCCTCTAAATTACAGGAAAAGTGAAACAAAGCAGAGCACCGTGTTAATTTAGCCATTCAGAGTACCTGCTTCATTTGACAATCAGTTGAGAAAACAAGGGAAAGAAATTCCAGCCTATGGAGCGAGGTGCTTATGATATTATTACATGAGTTTCAGCAGTGCTTTCAACTGGTTGTACATTTCCTAAAAGCACGCAGATAAAGAGAGACTGTAATGTGTTCTGGTTCTTCTAATTTGCTATCATTTCACAGGATAGAAATCAAAGTGAAAATACATGAGATACCCAGGGGAGAAGGCTTGTTCAGTCCAAGGCGTTCATCAGCAGCTCGGGGAAGTAGTGCTGGTGGGGTGGAAAGACCAGGCCTGTGGAGAGGTTTCCTACGAGAGAAAAATTTCAGGCACACTTGTAAATTTGAAGGATGACCGCAGGGACCTATATAGCCTTTCATCCATTCTGTGCGACCATCAGAGTTAAATACCAGTGAGAGGTCTGCTCTGGGGCATGTTTGTCTCTACTTTTACCCTTCAGAAGGAGACACCCTATGCTGGAGTTCAGTGGAAGCCTAAAGGCTCCCCAGCTCCAAGTGGGGCTTTTGGAGACCTTCAGGGAGGCAGGGAATTTGGTTCTCTTCCATCCTCAAACATTCTGTGACTCTGTGAAACATTTGCAACCAAGAGGCAGTGAATGGCAAGTGAAGTGACCACAACATCCCAGGAATTCTGGGAGCCCCAGCACTCTCCTCAGTGGCCAAGTCATCTGTGGAAGGATGAGGACACATATATATCACTGCAGCTGGGTGGCATTTGTACTGCTAATTACAAAATTGTCTGTTTATCAGTATTGCCATTTTGGGGGAATAGCTGACCCCACCCATACTTTCGGGCAAAACAGCATCTCCACCCCCATCCCCTGGCACCATTTTACTGAGATTTACCACTCAGCTCTAAAGCATGGGATCGAAAGGACAAAGCAAGTAACCAATCTCCCAGTGTTTTGGGATGAAGAAATACTCACTGAAATTGTCATCCAGCTTCCCTTAGTGACCACCAGTGGATGGTCAGGGAAAGGCTGCACAAGGCAAGAGCATGTACAAGCATGAACTGAAGTGTCCATAGCTTTACTGTCCCACTAGCATATCCAGCCAAAAAATAAATCCAGGCTAAGGTAACTAATGCCCATTCAAAGCCTTCCTTTCATCTACCTGAAGGAAAAACATGCCTGTTCATACTTCTGATACTTTCCCTATCCTCTGTACGATGAGGCAAGTGTGCCTTGTGTGAAAGAGCAGTTCATTTTGTTGGTGTAAACCTGCTTCCTTAACAACTGAACTGGATGCCTCATTATTTTTGTGTTGTAATCTAATCATCCATCCCTGTTCACGTTTTCTTTGCCACTCATTAGATTATCCTCTCAGTTACTGTTTTCTGCAGGCTGGAAGTCCAAGCCTTTTTCATTTCTCTTCACAAAGGGTTGCTTCTTTCATTAAAGCATCCATGTCACCCTTTGCAGCAGTTTTTCAAGTTTCAGGAGGGAGTAGGTGGGGCAGGCTGCAGTGGTCAAGTTATGAGCATATATGGGTTTATACAGTGGCCTAAAGGTGTTTCCTTGTTTGTAGTTTAATTCTTCTTGACTACTCTTAACTCTCTGTTTGTCTTTTTTGATCAGTGGTAGGCAAGGAGACAGCAAATCGGGAGAGCTCTCCACACTGAGTCTAATATTTCTTTACCGGATGCTGACAGCTAATATAGAACCCACTGTTGAAAAATATATAATTGAAGCTGCTTTTTAATTTTTTTCTGAAGTGCTTTACATTGCACTTATCAACACTGATTTTTGCCTACTATTTGATCGCTCAGGCGATCTCAGTATCCTGAGATTCTTTGGCAATTTTACAGTCAGGTCGCTTTGACAGGGAAAAAACCCCCATCAGATTCATGAAAGTGTACCACCTCAGTATTTGCTCCCTTTGCCAGCTCATTTAAAGATCTGCTGAACAGCTCAGGTCTTACTAAATCTCCATGAGTGAGGGCTCTTGCTCCACTTCCCCAGTCTTTTGACTCCCAGATTTTAACCACTCATTGATCTGATCCCAATGCTAAGATGGAGCTGCCAGCCAACAGGGAAATGGTTTGGGCTGAAGATATTGCCTATCTCATGCAGAAAATGTCGCAATGGGAAAGGGTGTGCAAAATTACTCCTTCATGGATGGTAGTCCTTCTTCCTCAGAGATTTATTTATTTCAAGAAAGGATTGCCAAAAAATGAAGAGGCATTAGGGAAAGAAATGCTGTCATCCCCCTTCTCGTGCTGAACTGGGTAGGATTTTTTTGTAAAGTGGCAGCAAAAAGGTGCCAAAAGGTTCTTAAGCTGCTGTATAAGAGAGGAAGGGGGTGAGAAGACAGCATGTCCCACATGCTGTGGTGCTCTCTGTGGGGCTCCACTGAACTTAAAGGACTCATCCCATGGTCTGGCATTAAGCCACTCCCTGTTGTTGCTGAGGAACATTAAGGAACAAAAAGGTGCCTGTCAACCACACTTGTCCATTGGGTGCACATCCAATGCACTGAATTTCTGTCAGTCTGGACACAGTCCCAGAAAACAGCTGGGGGTGTCGGGAGGTATGGTCGTGAGGAAGAAGAGCAGGCAAAAGCTTCACACTTGGCTATTCTGGTTCAGTGGATCTGCTGTGCTGGGCAGGCCTGGGCAGTGCCTTGGAAGCTTCCCCAGAGCCAGGAACACAGAGATAGCCTTTGTCCAGCTCTTCTGCCTGTGTCCTACCAGACTGGGATTGCCTGGGTTCTGGCACTGGCTGTCTGAATCACTTGGAAAATTTCCCTCCAAAATTTCTCTTATTTCTTTGGAGTAGCATTTAAAAATTTCTTTCTGTGGAAAGCTGCTCTGCCTGCCTCACTGTGATCTGAAATGGAAATACTGGGAAAAGTAACATTATCTGGGGATGGAAATGCTGCTTGTCTCCCAGTTTTGCTGGAGAGATGCTGGAAGAATTCCTTCTAGATATTACCCTCTTTTAGCACCTCATTCAATTCCTTGCTAGTCATATGGCTCTCCCAAGAGAGCTACATCTCTGACATTGCTTCAGATTCATCTTCTTAATGACCATAGCAATCAAGATTCAGTAAGGAAATATTTTTGTAGGGGGGAAAAAAAGGATAAGTGGGCTTTGTATCAAAGAGGTTCTTTGACCCATTATTGAAGAAGCAGAAATGACAGATAAAACCAGTTTTGTATTAATTTCATTCATCTGTGACACAAAACAGTGCAAGTGGAATCATTCATTGCCTGAAATATCTGAGCTCATAAAAATCTGCTCACTGCTGTAAATCCATTAGTAAATCACTGCACAATGAACACACTGCACCTTTAAAAACTATTAACTGCGTTCCTGCCCCAGTTTATTCCTTACACTTTTGTCTTTCATAATGGAAATACTTTTCAATTGTCCTGAAAGCTGCTTTGTATTTATTTCAGAATAGGCCCAGTATTTAGTAAAGATATTTTCCAAGACACTATCATGTGAATGGATGTGTGTCTACACTAAATGTTGACTTTTATGTCTAATAACTTGCTCAGAAAATTGGATTTATCCCTCCCTAAAGGGCAGAGCTTGGAGCCCGATTTATTTGTACTAGTTGGAGATTTCAATATACACATATGGCAAGATCTTATACACAAAAGTAAATCATGTCAGGTTAGTAAAACAGAAACACCCTTTTGATCACTGCACCAGATAAAAATTGAGCTTTGTCTTTGTCACTGTGAGTCTCAGTTTGGAAAATTGATCTGGCCAAATTAAATGTTTCTACAGCACCCAGCACCATGGAACTCTGTAGGGTCTATAGGAGAAAGCAGCCTCTCTCCAGCAGGGATAATCATATCCATATTCTCCTCTTTGGGTTAATCATTAGCTTTCTGAATGCTTCCAGTCTTCCTTCTGTTCGTGTGGGAACAATTTAGGGAATCCTTTCTATTTACAGCCAGTGGATTTATATTCCATGAGCGCCTGCAATGGATTTGTGTGTGCCAGCACTGCTGCTTGGGAAATTCTCAGGACATCTGGAATAATTTGATGTTTTCACATATATTTTTTTTTTAAGTGTCAACATTTTCCCTTTAATGGAGGGCTACAAGATGTGGATGCACCTTTCTTACAAGAATAACCCCAGTGGGTTTGGAACTCAGATTTTAATCTACTGGGGATGTACAATGCCAGACTGCGCAGTACTAGGGATGACCCAAGCTAAGTTGAGTTTTCTTGTTTGAAAATTACTTGTATAACCTTCCATTGCTCTTGGAAATACAGGGTGAGCACTACATTGTCTGAAACACCTTTGAAACTATGGTGATGAACAAGGGTAGAGTTACAGCAGCACAAATCCAAGATCCTGAGGCTGAGTTCAAACTTCTTCAGGAGTTGTTCTTCTCCATGTTTAGCTGGAGAAATGGCTCAGGTTACACATTCAGATAAGAATTTTCCATACAGAAGATAACATTGTCCTCCCCTGTGTATAACAGAATATTTACCAGGCTGAGAATGTGGCTGTTTTGGGACTGTTTCTTTTCAGTAATGTTTATTTTAGTTAATTTTGAAGCAGGGAAAGAAGCAGCCTATCCCTGTCCCATGATTAATGTAAGGCTGACCATGAACAAGATAATAATAGCCCCATCCTCTGGGAACCAGGCTTCTCCCTAATTGCTTTATTGGCAATTAGTCACCATGTGTCACTGGACTGTCACCACCCTCACGTTCATTTTTCATGCCTTTTACAGAAAGTTTCTGCTGACTCTACAGGGTGTAACAAGAGCTTCTGTTTATTACCAGGCTTTTCTTAGCTCTTTGAGGACTCAGTATTGGTGTCTTGGTGAGGCCAAGTACTGGGACAGACATTTGGGCTGAACATGTGTTTGTGTACACTGCACCCCAGCATGGACTTTACTGAACCAGACCCATGACTTGGAGGGCTGAATCCCTACTCACTGAAGTAGTGCCTGCTAATTGTGATAATGGGGAGGGGAAAATCACACTCGAAAGAGCTGCTTTGGGTGCCTCAGAATTGAATGAAACCCTCTGTGGGTTCTGATGAAGCTGCTTGGGCTTTTTTTATTGGTTTGGTTTTTTTTTTTTTTTATTTTTAATGTAAAGATACATCTGTTCACCCTAGGCCTTGATAGGAAACATGTGGCTTTGCAGCTCAGCTGGATGATGCACAACCTCTGGTCCCTGGTCCTGGGTGACCCTGGGCCAGTTACCCAGCCTGTGTCAGCACCTCCCTACCTCCACTGCTGTGGGTCTGCACAGGAGGAGGGACAATCCAACAGTAGTTCTTACTGTCGTGGCTCTCGAGGCTGTGGAAAGGATAGGGAAGGAAGACTGTATCTTTTCTCTGTGCTCGGAAGAAACAAAATGTTTGGGGATGGTTGCAGATAACTGCAAACTATGGTAATTTTTTTGCCCAGGAAGACTCAGTTTCTGGAAACTAAAGCTTGCAGAAGCCCTTGTTTGACAACAGGCATGGTGAAATCATAGTCTCCTCCTCCCCTCATATATTTTGATAGTAAAGGAATTTCTGGTGGAAAAACATTGCATTAATCCTGTCCCCTCCCAAGCACCACCCTTTTCAGCTCCTTCAGAAAACGATGAAATAACCAGCCACAACTTCAGAGACTTTGCTCTAAATAAATATCTGAGTCAGAGTAAGATCATGGCAAAAGAGAGCTCATCCTGAAAGCTGTAGCCCTCTTTCCATTTAAGCATCACTAGCTGATCCAGTGTTTGCAGTAGGCTGCATTTCCCACATTGCATTTCTCTAGGGCAACCTAGCCTTAAAAAGAAGAGGTCACCCCATGAGTTAAGTGAACCGAACTGACTTGGTGCTAAATGCAAGACAGTGGGAGAAGTATTTTTCTGCAAGGTTCTATTCTGCCTTTGCATGTCTGACAAATCTGGTTCATCTTGATCTGCTGTATAGTATTAGAAGAGAAAATGAAGCAATTAGAAAAGCAATATTGGTTTAAACCACAATAATATGACAATTTTACACATAATTTGGAGAACTCTGTTTTGTCGCTGTGCATGTATCTAATTCTTTACCAAATCCTCCTAGTGTCCTCCCCCCAAAAATCCCACACTCACTATGTATAAATGATTTAAAGAAAGAAGGAAAGAAACCTCAAAACACAACCTCCCAATCCTAAAATTCATTGGTTATAAATAGTTTCATTTAAACTTAAGTAAAACTTCATTTTTAGTTGCTGATGTCTGGATCTTGCTTCTAAGCACTTCAAATCCTTTCTTGAATCCCTTTGAGTTCAGCAAAAGAGGTTCTGTTTTTGTAACTTCTGCACCTAATTCTCACCTTAGATCATTTTTAGCTACTTGGCACTGAGATCAACTGCACTGTGACTCCCTAGAAAGAAGAACCTGTGTTGGCTAAATAGTGGAAAAGATATATAGCAATTGCTTTACAGGAAATATGTCCTGGCATCATTTTTTCTCTCCTGCTCAGATATATCCAGTGGTCAACCATTAACATAGGAAGTGTGATGGAGCTGGCTTTCAACATGTCCCTTCACTTCACCCATCTGAATCACATCACACATCTCCGTTTAATCTATTAACTGGGATACTGTTAAAGTTATCTCCTGACCAACATTATTTAATCAGTTTGGGTTAGTAAAAGAGATTTAGCCAACAGCTATTTCCCTCACACAGGCTTGCAGCTCATGAACAAAACAGCTCCCTGAAGAGTAAGAACAGACTTCATTGAGGAACAAGCTAATGAAAGCTGGACGAGTTTCCCTCATTAGGTGTAATTACTTTAGGTTTTGCAGGCTGTCTTCTATGGGGTGTCCTTCCTGGCTGATGTGTTGAGACTAATTAAGAAACTGCGATGTGCTAAGTGCATAATTTCCAGCAGAGACCTTCTTTTCAGTGTTCTGGCTTTCCCAGTGTCCACAGTAAGTACCCTTTGTCTCTGTATGTGAAAATAATGTTTGCATAAATGATTAGGGGTGTATAGTACCAAAAGTATGTGTATGAAATAGATAAGAACTAAGGGCTTCTTTTACCATTGAATTTGGAATGGATTTGGACCGTTTAGAAGAAGAAACAATGCTGAGCCAGTCGTGGTTGAGAGCAAAGCCTCTTGCACAAACATTAGGGTTGCTGTCCTCAAGTGGACACAGATTGACCTCAAAGGGTGCATGAGGTGTAACCTCTCTGTTAATCTCATAGTCCAAATAGCTGTGGATTTATCAACTTAGGGCTTTTCTCTAAAGGGCAGCACAGGATTGGAGGATACAAGAGGGTACCAAAGAGGCAGCAAAACCTCACATCTCCTTCTTTGACGCCAGAATAACTTTAAATAAGCACTGGAGAGAAACAGATTCACGGAAAAATAATTATAGTCACAGCTTATGTCAGATTCATCATGGATCACCTACTCCCTCACAGACAATGCTGTTTATCAAAATGCTGTGGGCTGGACAGGAACTGATGGGTTATTTATACATGTAGGTATGCTCTGTGAGAGTGATGCCTGCAGCCACCACTGAATCTCAGAGGGCTGAGAAACACTGCTTAAACGTGGTCCACAAGCAGCTCAGCTAGCTGGCTCCGTAAAAAAGCCCTGCCAGGGATGGAGTCAGAGTGTTCACCTTGCTGCTCTCATACCCCACCAGGGGATATGAGACTGTGGCACAGTCTCACTCTTCCAGCATCTCACACCCCTGATTTCTAACCCCAAGCACAAAGTGTGCTCAAATACAAAGCTGGGCCAAAAATTACTAATCAGCTTCCAGGTATCAGTAACTGATACCAGGGACCATTTCCTCCAGTTAAATTGTCCCACTGTAATTCCTGATTTATTGGGAAAAAAATGGGTGCCCACAGTGTGCAGCTTTCACCTGCAATTTAGGAATTAGGCTTATGAGTTGTGAAGGTAGAGGGTAAGTTTATGTGAACTGCCTTATCAAGGTCTGTTTTTACTTTGTTACTGAGCAAAACAAAGGCTTGACAGACAGTCCCTTGAGGAGAACTACTTGACCATCAAAAGATCCCATCTGCAAAGGGAAAGGGAAAGAGGAAAAAAAAAAAGCAGCAGCTAATCTCAGATTCCACAGAAAATGTCAGTGTTGGCAGTTTATAGAGCAGGGTTTTTTTTCTCTTTCAGTATCAACACCGAACACTGCGTCTCTGAGTAAATGTGAGATAACATGAGTTTATCTGGCAGTGTCATCATTTTTCATGTAAAAAAGCATGGAGACATTTTGCCTTCTCAGAAATGAAAGCACTAACCAAATCCTATCAGTTATGTTTGTGTTCCCCTTTTAAATTTCTTTCATTTTGCATTTTGGTTCCAGTTTGTGTGTATATCCTTTTGGACACTGTATACCTACAACCGAGAGCTGGTTTACCCCAAAAGCCTTGATGGAGTCATCCCGCTCTGGTTAAATCATGCTATGGTGAGTAAGGAACACCTCAGCCTCTTGCAGAGAAAAGGGAGACTTTGCAACGTGTGCCCCACCACTGCATTGTGCTGTTTTCCAGAAGAGCTTCACAGCTTTTCTGTTCTCATCTCCTCCTTCCTGCTTATCTGAATCTGATGTTGAGCTGTACGCAGCAATCAGATGCATGTGCTTGAAGCTGCCTCAAGAAGCCTTTTAGCACACAAGGAACGTCAGTTAATCGGTGCTTGTCAAACCTCTGAAGTCAATGAAATGATCTGTAGTCATAAGGAAAGAAAGTCTCACTTATTATAGCTCAAAAAAGAAATTGTGTCTGCTAACAGAAGTCTCTGAAATACAAAATGGCTGTGAATGTAACAAAGCAGCCCTTTATTTTTAAAAAAGGTGAAATAACAAAAGAGAATCTGACAGCTCTACAGCTAATAAGCTAATGTGTGCACAGCTTTGAATACTGGATTGCAATGATTGTTTACAGATTTTCTATAAATACTTTCCAGATTTCTCCTTCATTTGCTCTGGCCGTTTTTATGATGTGTTGAATAATCACATATTTCTCATCAGTCAAGTGAAAGGAGGCTGACAGTAACATGGAAACTGTGGGTGGATTGCAAGGTCAGGGAGGCCTCGTGGGGCGAATGGGAAGTGGGAGAGAAGGGAGCGGTTCAGTGCTAGGCTGAAACAGAGAAGCCAAAAAGTATGAAATAATCGCATAGAACACTCGTTTCTCTCCAGACTTCATTTCTTAAGAACAGTGCCTCGCCATCCATTGCAGCAGTCCCCAGTGAGTGTTGAAGGTAAATCTGGGAGGGTTTGGGGTGTCTGGCTGAGGACAGCCTGAGGTCTGAGCAGCCCCTTGATTTAGACAGGTGCATTCAGAGTCGTGTGACTGGAATCCAAACACACAAGGCATGTCCGCATTGCTGATACCCGAGTGGTGAACCACAGCCATCATGCACTTTTAACCTCATCACCTGCTCTCTGTCCACCAGTTCATTTCCACCAGGACCTTTCTGTGGCTGTCCAAACCTCTGCACAGGTGCAAAAGGGCTCTGCTCTTTCTGAAAATCATCATCCACCAAAATGAAAGATTCTTCATGTCCTCAGCATCATGCTGGTTTCAGGTCCAGGATTTAGTATGGGGAACTGGTTTAAAATCCTCACAGTGGTGGAGGTGCTGGGCAAGGGGGGAGGGGGGAGTAGAACAAAGTGAAGCTCAGAGAAGTAGGCTTTGCTGCTTGTTTTAATCCTGGCTCACAGCTGAGAATTTGCCCTTTCCATTTCCATATTTGTTTATGACATCGGAAGGTTGAGAGGTGTTAGGGCATACATTTTTATTTCATGTGTGAAAACTCTTTGCAGGAACCTCTCAAACATCAGCTATAACATCTTCTTACCTTACCTACATCTACATATCATAACAGAGTCATTTTGACTACAACAAAAAGCTTTTCTGTAACAGAAATGTCAAAAACAGGTGTTACAAAAGGAAAAACAATTCTTCCTGAAAATTATTTTGACGAGAGAGAAACTTCACATAAAGCAACCCTCTACCACAACCTGGTATTTTATTTCTAAAGCTCTTAATACACTGCAGACACCTTGTGCTTGACAGTTCCTGGGTAGGAAATTTTCCTTCCAGTCACTACCAAGCATAAAACATCTGCTACCAGCATAGACTGATTCCTGCTATTGACAATCCTTGTGTTTTAGAACACCTTCCAACAGGTGCCTTCAGGCTTAGCTGAGGCATTTCCTTCTTCCAACACAAAATATCCACTGGAAACACTAGGGAGATCCAGGGACATACAACACTTTAAGGGACAATGTCCAAGTTCTGATTGCCAAGCAGACACTTATTATTTGGGTTCATTTCCTTGCATATTGCTATTGCATTATGGCTCGGAGATTACAGGCATTTCATGGCAGATTGAAGCAGCATGTAGCTGGCTTTGGAGGAGAAAGACATGGGTGTATCAGTAGTAACCATCAGTGCCATATCATTTGAATTGGGACTACTTTTTTTTTTAAATCTCAGTCTATTTTAATGTTGTACATAGGGAAAGCATATGTTGTTATGTAATTGGAGAGCGAACCTAAAAAATAACTATTCAAACCCACTTCAGGAATACTGAGCTCCTTGGCTTTGTAGTGATGCTGCAGCACCTTCCTTGCAGAAATGAATAACAATTTTTTTCCTCACATGGACTGCTCTTACAGTGGGAAAGGGTTGCTGTTGCCCACCTGGTAGCCCAGAGTTGCAGAGTGAGCACTATAATGTAGCCATGTTTTTGCACTCTGAACAGAAACATTTTGTTTTGCAGACAGGATGGTTAATGTAGAAAGGAATTTTGCTCATAATTGAAGGAGACCAAATATTCCAGACTATCTAGGTTTCTCTCTTTGCTTTTCTACTGAGTTTAACCCAAAAGCTGGGCCTCAGTTTCCACTTCTGTTTGCCTGGGATAATTATGTTTTACCATCTTTATACAAAACCTTGACCTTTGGGGATGAAAAAAGTCCGCTCTACTTATGTCTCAAGCACAATTATTTTATTTGAACAAGGTTTTTGAAGTGGAAGATGGCTGAGACAAAAGATACGCTGGCCAATTCGTCAAGTGAACTTGTTTATTTCTTTCCCAGTCATTGCTTTTCAAGCAACATCTGGATACTCTCCAGAAGGAGACTAACTGCTGGAGACAGCTTGGATTAAACCATGTGCATGTATTATTCAACTTAATGGCAGTACTGGGGAACACTACACTTTGAAAGGTCTGACAGAATTGAATGCTAAATAAAGTGGGCCATTGGTGGGTCAGAAGAGATAACTCAAAAACATTTTTGATCTATAACAAAAGATACATATAAATGTTGAACAGATGTGTTCACAAAAATAGAAATGGTACAATTGTGTTTTTGTAAAAAAAGATTTCTATTTTCAGTCTGTTGGCACAGTTTTCTTTATTTTCAGACTGTAGCTAAGTTGAGTTTGGCCACCTCTTTTTCTAATTTACCCTGTAGCTGTGTTACCCTTTCACCTTTACAAAAACCAGCATTTTAGTTCCCCGGGCACTCTACTGACACATAGTTATGAATTGTGCATGTTCAGAAGATATTGTAAGCTTTAAAGCTGAGAACAGACAAGGAAGGAAGGTAAATGGAGGCTCAGAAGAAACATCTCTTACCTGTCAGACTTTCAGCAGAGATGACAACAGATCCCCCATTGCCTGAGCTTCTGAAGCTCCTTTGCACTTTGCCCTGTTGTGGCTAAGCTGTATCTGAAAATAAAAAACTAAAATGTAAGGGAGTGACAGAACAAGCAAGGTACATACAAGTAATTTTCCTTCACTGAAGCAGGCCACCGATGCCCTGACAGTAGGAGTACCAGCAGGACTCACTATGTCCCCTCTCATCTTGGATCTTCTTGGTATATACAAGCTGCTTGTGTTCTGCCTACCTAGCTATACCTCACCTTCCCCAGTGTGGACACATCTACATCAATAGAAATGGTATTTCAGATCAGTGTGATTTACATCCGTGTGGAAAAATATAAGTTATGTGAATATAAGTTACTCTTACCCTCATGTGAGGGTATCTGTGTGAAGGATTACATCTTACTACAGCCATTTTAGGAAGCTGCTGCATCACTTACCAAAAAAGGGGGCGCAAATTCAGTTTGTAGGGCAGAACCCTCTTGTCCAGGCCACTCGAACTTGATTCCTACTCCACGCGTGTACACGAGAACAACCTCAGGTTCATCTCTGACCATCTTAAACGATTCTCTTTGCAAGCGTTATTTAATGCTTAATAATTCTTGCATATTTACACAAGGGAGAAACATTTCCATTTGTTTGCATTTCACAGTATCTCAATTTTAAGCTGTCTGGCAACTATGGACATTCACAGGCTGCCAATTACATTCAGCTTTTGGCAAAAGAAGAAGAATGTGTGTGTGAGGAATATGGCACACAAAATTAATCACCCCACACATTTAAGAGCAAAGATGCTTAGCTTTTCCCAACACTACACAGATTTTTTTGAAGTTTCCATTTTTGTTGACATAAGCCCATTTCCTCAGGGAGAAAGTATGTGTTTCACAGACAAATGGTATGGCAGGGAATCCTCCCAGGCTGCTGCTACCCCAGCGTGCACAGGTGCAGTCTCTGTAACCCTCCCCGCAAAGGAACAGCTGGAGAAAAATATTCCACGGCAAAGGATGTGTCACTTCAGTCTCATGTCAGCCTCCAGCTGCAGTGCAACATCAGTTTCTTAGACTACATATCTAATGTCAGGGAGAAAGGCAATTAAAATTCTGGCACTGACACTGAGACAAAACATTTGCTAGTAAGCAATAGGATATTCAGCCAGGGCCTTATTCCCAAAAATGCATGTGTGCAGGCAAGAAACTATCTCTGAAGCTCTTTTACCTTTGATCTTACAATTGGTCTAATATTTCATCCATTTTTCACTAAAACGCTCCCAAACTACCTACATGTCTAAGAAAAAAAAAATTTATGTTGCTTTACAGGTGAGGATGAATGGATCTGGAAAGGGCAGAAACAGGTAGTAGCTGATGGTTCAGAGAGGAGTGCTGCTGGAATTAAATTGAGCAATAGCTTCCTCACTAATCTGCTACACACCTGCTCAGTAACAGGACTCCCTGTGCCTCCTGCTCTATCCATAAAATAAATCTGTGGTTCCCTGAAAATGCACTGATGGTTGGAAACACAAAAGACATGTAGCAACCCTAAGAGAGAATTATATCTTCAACTAAACATGGCAAGGTACTAGTTAAAGAAATAAAATGAACCATAAAGCTTAAGCCCTTTCCACCCTGAAAAATAAAGAGAGGTTAAGAGAAGAAGAAAAATGTATAGGGAGAGATTGCAAAAGAAAACTTTGAAGGAGGCATTTGAACACAGACACAAATAATAGCAAAATAAATCAAAAGAGGGAATTAGTTCCAAAATTAAGCCAAGAAAGTAGAGACCATACAGAGATTTGGAAAATTATGAGTATAAAAACTAAACAGAGGTTATGGTGACAGGAAGCCATTTAGTTTTATTATGCTCAGATAACACAGGCTGTAATGGTTCATGAAAGCATCCAACTGAAGGAAATTTCCATAGACAAGGGGACATTTCCCAACAAAGAGCTGAGTATCTGAGTAAACACTTCAAGGGACAACCAATGAACACCGGCTTATGAGCCTCATAAGGCAACACCAAAGTGGGTTTTTCCTTTTACTTTGCAGTTAACATACCGATGGGGAAGAGAGAAGCACGAGTATTGGCCACGACTGGTTGTCAGCACACAGGCTCTGCGGGGAATTGGTCTGAAAGGAGAAACACAGGCAGTTTTTCAAAAGCACTTGATGGTCTCCAACTGTGCCCAGTGGAGTTTAGTTTGGCCAGTGGTAACTGTTTGTGAAAAGATCCCTCCCCTACAGTCTCACATGTTAATGGAAAGCAGACATGGAGGGTATGTAAATGCAGACGAATTAGAAACAAACAGCTCTGGTCAGCCGAGGCATCATTTCCTTCGCTCTGGAGTCAAACAAGGTCACACCGAGTCAACTGCGACACACGCGTCAGGAGCACAAGTGATCTCAGCAGCTCTGGGGAGAGTATTCATGGGCTCAAAGCTCAGCCTAGGCTGGAGCCTGCAGCCAAGCACAAACTCTACCCAACCCTGACTTCTCAGCCCCAGGAAGCTCGCTCTTACTTGAATTCTCAATGGTGAAATGAGGATATAGCATTAAATAAATACATGAATTACTCAAAATACGGGAAGTAAAAATTCCATATGGTCTTAGCAAACACTGGAAATAATATTCAGAGAGGACTATTTATCTCAGCTTAAACTCGTGAACCTGAAACGTATCCTGGGAGACATACAACACAGAGTAGGAAACAAAAAGTAAAGAAGCAGGGGAATGCTCTTGTCTGCAGAAGATAAATTAGCGTGCCAATATTTGAGATAAAGTTCAGAATATGTTTAAGAAACTTTTTTCCCCCTGTATTCATATGCCAGACTTTGTATGAACAACAAAAATAAATTTGTAATTTTCTAACTAGTTCAGATTCACCTGAGTTTTTCAGGAAAGAAGCAAAGAAACTAAAACCAACTGGAAAATCTTAATGACTGCCAAAAAGAGACACAAAGGATTTTAAAATTGAATCTTTGGAAGCAGAATTTAGGCTAAAAGCATGATTAGTTAGCTAAATGTCTCTGATAATTTTGAAAGTCCCATCACTTTCATGTCTTCACTCTAGGAAGAAATAAAAACAATTCTGCTCTTGCAAAATTTGTAAGCTGAAAGCTTTCCTCAACAAACAGAGGTTGTTAGACAAATAAACACATTAATATTTCAAAGAACATTAAAAAAAGTACCAACAGGATCCTTGCCAAGAGTAGGGAAAAGCTCTCTGATTCAGTTTGGTTCATTGATAGCCTGATCAGTACACAGATCTATTGTTTTAGCCTGTTTTCCTTATCTTGGAGTGAAATAGGTGGGTTTTTTCCCCTCCCTCTGTGATAATTATTTTTGACAGTTTCACTGTTTATATGTGAAACTGAGAAACTGTTAATTGAAATAAAAAATGAGTCACTGTTCCCAGCAAGTTTTGCCAATGTTTTGATCTGTGTCAATCTGAGCTTAATTATTAAGTTTTCTTTAAAGGAAACTTAATAACTTTAATTTGGCCCCATACAAATACTGTGCTCCTCAGACATACGTCAGTTTAAGAATATGAAACGCTGCTAAGTAGGATTGAAGATATATTTAATGACTATGCACCAGAGACCTATGGTTAAAAATAATGCGGATGAGAAAATACATCCTTTTTTTCATCCTTCCCCTTTTTATTTTTTTTTAGAAAAGGATATGAGAAGCCTTTATAGCCTTTCAGCAGATCTGATTAACCATGATATATGCTCTATCACTAATGATATTGCCAAAGTCAACGTCTCTGGGCTGTGAGAGGGAATTCATGTGGAAAGCCAATTGTGTGTCGTAGGCGAAGGGCAGGCTCTGCGCCCTGTAGCCATCCACACATTCCCCCGGTGTCTGCTCTGCAAATACACATCTGCTGTCATAAAGTTCCTCGGGTATTTGATAGAAATTCCTCTGTGATTTTACTGTTAATGCACAAATTTGGCTTGGCAGAAATAGACTCTGGGATAGCAGAAGTGTGAGGGAAGATTTTCCCACATGTTTACGAGCCTGGGGTGTATGTGTACATGAGAAGGAATTGGGGGACAGAGAGAAAAATGAAAAAAAAAACCCTTTATAGCCACAAAGGAAAAATAATAAAATTAAAAAAAATCGTCCTGGGGTTGCTTGAGGAAGCTGAGAACTGTTGTAGAAATCTGTCTCAAGAAGGCATTTTCACAGCAAATTTAAATGACTCTACAAAAAAACCCACATCTAGTTAATATACTTAGCAAAATATATTTTAAAAGATGCAATTATTTGAACAGAAACACAGCACACAGTCATAGGCCAGTGACATCACTGGACTTAGGAAGAGAGAAGCTTGCAGCTTTCCTATGCCACAACAAATTTCTTTGGGTTTTTTTTTTGGGTTTTTTTTTGCATTTGTTTTTCCAAATCAGATAGCTCCAAGAACTTTAAGAAACTGCTTGCAAAACAAGAGGCAGACAGTCTCATTCCTGAATACTTTTGCTCTCCTTAGACATGGAAACACTCTTACAAGCAGTGGAAAACTCATTGAATCAGGAATAGCAGAAATTTCAACCTACCCCTTCCACTAAACTCCTGGTTTTTCCCAAAAGCAGCCAAATTTTCCAGTTTTGGCTGGAAATTCCAGCCAGTAACTTTCAAGCTTCTATTGATTTATAGGCCCCCGAGTGTTTTCTCTAACTCCTACATAAGCGGTGGAGCCTGACAAAAATGAGTAGTAAAGCATATCAGCCTTTTCTAAACCAGCACAGACTAAAAAGCAGATCTCCCAGCAATCTTTTGCAGGCACTACCAGCCTGCTGCTCAGCAGCAGTGCCAATGCACAGCGTGTTTGAGCAGCAGGCTGCCCCTCACCACCCCCAGCCTCTCCTTGTGACTGTATCCTGCTGTCCACACGTTGTCTGTGTGCTGCTGGAGCGTACGCACTTCCCAGCATGAAGCTACATCCCTCTCGTGGAACACTGAGCCACTCACCCCTGGTCAGGGACATGATGGACATGGAACACTTGCTCATCACTGTCATCACTGCATCAATCTCTAAAGCCTTTGAAACTTCTCATTTTCCTTTCCTCTCTAGATGCAACAACACATTCAGTGCATTCACAGTTTCTACGCCTGCCTTTGGGCTGCTTCACTGTTCGTACTTTCTGGCTCTTCGTGCTGCTCTTTCCTGGGCATGCTCCAAAATACCTGTCAAAATGAGGTGCTCTAAATCAGTGTGCCAGCCAAAGGCTTAGGCTAAAGCCTAAAAATGAGGACAAGGTGCAGGTTTTCCATCACTGCTGCCTTGCCATGGGCATTTTGGGTTTTGTTCAAGGACAAACTATTGTTCAGCTATGGAAAATAAACTCTTTTAAAACTATTTGAAAGCAGCTTAACACATAGATTTCTGACTAAAAGAAGTTACAGGGATTATATTTGAAAACTCTGTGCACTGAACATATTTTTCTAGTTAAATAAATTCCGGAATCACTTGTACTGATACAAGACTTCTGCAATCAACCAAGCAGCCGAAGAATATCTTTGTGAAACAGAACAGAAGAAAAAAGCAGTACCAATGACTGAAAGGAGCCGGAACATCAAAGAAATATTTTCTATCTTTTTTCTCTGAAAAAGGGTAACTCAGGTGGAATGGTTATTTTGATAGAAGGATAGCCAGGTATGAATAGCAGCTCCTGGGTGTGGTAGGAGGGCTGACGGAGGACACTCAGTTTCCAGGCAGTGATGACTTGGAAGCAGCAGAGAAAAGTGGATGGCCACCTCTCAAACAAATAGCTAAATACATGCATGTTATTTATAGCTCACTGTACATTTAAAGAAATTAATGTGTATTTTTCACAACCTATAGCATAAATATAAGGCAATAAAATTTTGACACCGTATTACCATATCAGATACTGACTACAGTTTCTGAAAAACACATACATTAAAAATGTTAGAACCATTTCTTTGGGACAAGAGGAATCTTCATACCATGCACCCAGCAGGTTATGCCTTTAGGGAGAAAGACCAAAAAAAAAAAATCCTTAGTTTGACATTTTTTCTATTTAAAACTCTGTCTGTTGCCCTCCTCCCATACCTCCTCCATCTACCTATGAAACTATTTACTTAATTACCAGGAATTTAAGCAACTAATCAGCTACAGTTGTTACTATAGTTTTTACTATAGTTGTTTATATAGTTGTTACTATAGTTTCTCCTGTGCATTTCATTGACTAGTTTTGCTTTTTTGTTCCCCAACATTGTTTAAGCCATCTGTCCTAGGTATTGCAATTCAAAGTTATTGTTTGCTTGCACAGGGAATACAAAACTTTCAATGGGGAAATTTCACCCAGGCAAATTATTTTCTGAAATTGTTTCAAATCAGTCAAAAATTTGAGGCATTAACATCCCATGAATCCCTGCATTGGCCATTTAACATCTGAGCCCAGAAGGCTTTCTGCAGTGCTCTCAACATCCCCATGGTGAGGAGCATCCCTCTTGGAGGCAGCTCCTCACCACAAAACAGTCAGTGCCACCAAACTGTCTGCCCAGAGCTGAAAATCCTCCATGCTCAGACAGTTATCATTAAAGTCCTTGAAACTGAAGCTGCAATTCAAACTCTTCGACAAGAAAAAAAAAAAAGAAAAAGAAGAAAAACACATTTCTCCATCAATTAAACTCCTTTCTGACTCTGGGATAAGCTTGTTTGAAGTTTCTTCATCACCTTCAATCACAGCTAACTGAAGTCTCCTGTATGTTTACAACCCCATTTTTCCATTTACAAAGGGAAGCACAACACACTGGGATTGCACTGGAGCAAGTAATAAACGACACTATATAAAATACAATAACGACTAGAAGACAACATGAAGGCAATTCAGCAATTGCTTAGTGAGTTCAAGGAGCACTCTTCTGACATCCTCAACCACACATAACGATAGAGTTCAATATCTTTTGTACTCTAATGGGAATTATAAAAAAAATACTGCATTACAAAATGCAAAAGGAGAGCTCACCTGTTATAAACATAGACCATGCTACAGGAAAGACTCATTTTTATATCATATTAACAAGAAAATTTTTGTGCTTATTACTGTAGGAGTGCTTCTTAATTGTAAAAAAAGAAGTATGCACATTTGTATACAATTAGTATTGTTAAATACTTTGCTTCTGAGAAGGTGCCTGAACTTTGTGATCAGCAATGACTGAAGGCAAGGCACTGTGATCTGTCAGTGACAGACTCTCTTTTTTCCTCAGCACACAGCTGTATTGCCATTTGCTCTCCTGGAAATCCTTGCCTTGCCGCATCGTTACCCAGCAAAGAAGAAGGGATTGATCCTATTGGGATTTGTCACTTTTCTGTATATCAGTTGGTAAGAATTTAAGTATTTTTTCTTCAAGTAATCTACTTTTTAAAATAAGGCCAAATGCTGTACTTGAGATTGAAAGTTCCCACCCAGACAAATGGAGTACAGCAGTCTTTTCTGTGGAGAAATCATTTAAACTTCAGCTGAGACTCATGAACACTATTCCCAAACGTAAGCAAGGCAGGTTTCTTCAAACACAATACAGGTCCTGAGACCTTACACAGTGTCTCCTGCTCTTGTAAGGCCTCTTATAGGAAAGTAACTAAATTGCCATAAATGCAGGGATAATTTGATTAATTTCTTCTGGGCTAGAGTTTTTACTTCTACTGTACCATCAAATTTACCTCCACTCACTGTCCTGCTCACTGCAAAACCACCAAATCCCAAAAGGTCTGGGGGTCATGGGGGCAGGAGAGGAATAAAACTCAGTTTAGTGTTTGGCAGGGACACGTGGCTGGTTTTAGAAACTTGAGACAGAAAATGATACTCGGAGCCAGGTGCAAACTGGTGGGTAGCAAGGAGGCATCTGCCCACCACCACCTCCCACTCCACCAGACACTGCCCACATTTCCAGCAATGCACCAGTTGATCCCCAACCTGTTAGAGAATCATCCTGAGAGAATAAACTAAATGTAATCAGCACCTCCCACAGCTCACAGCCATCTGTCCACCTGCTGTGTGTGTGTCATGCACCCCTGAAGTGGGTTTGCTCATTGCATCCTGGGTGCAGTGCTGGGATATGGAGGCACTGCCACCTCATGTAACTATGGGCAGCTGCCAACACTTCAAAGGTCTCAGAGGATGCCTTATATTGAGACCCAACTCAGGAAGGGGGCTGTATAATTTCAGGGCATGATGAAACTTTCCAGAGCAGAGGAAACATCCAGGCTCTAGGGTGGAGAACATGGAGCACGTGTATAACAACAAGAGGATACTGGTCAGTGAGGAGGCGACTTGTCCTCACACAAAGACTTCTGAGAAGGCACTAGAACTATAAGGAAACCCATCCTTCTCATTCCTACTCATCAGTTCTCACTCTTATCTAGAGACCCTCTTCAGCCCAGTGAGGGAAAATCTGAATTAGAAAATAAACTGTTCAGATGAAACACTGGAGTGACTTGAAGACCATCAGAGTGGCTGTGGTAACAGGGGACTTCACTGATACATTACATAAGCAAATTAAGAGCCATTTATTCTAATCCTGCCCAGAGCCTAATAGGATTACGACCATGGCTTCCTAAATTCCTTTTCTATGTTCTGATTCACCCAGTTTCTTAACACCAGCTTTGTTTTGCTTCTTATGACAACATTTGGGTTTTACTGTCTTTGAGACCAGACTGCTCTTACAGCCATGTGAGCCATGCTTTCCCTAAAATCCCTATCAGCTGAGCAATTTCATCCCTCAGGTGACATGGCTCATATCAGGACCTGAGTCCACACCAAAGGATGAAGATCAACACAAGCATCAACACTTCTGAGCCCTCCCAGTATCTTCTATGGATTGGTGCTGCATTGTGTTGCCAGGGTCCTGAATGGAAGGTGGTCCCTTAGAGTGCTTGTACCCTGTGTGCCAGGGCCCTGATGACTGGATAAAAGGTATTAGGATGTCAATATGGTTTTCAAATGAGCAAGGAACCTCCTGCTTGCTTTCTTTTTGCCTCCGCTTCGTGGTTCCCTACAAACCACAGACAACAGCTTTCAACCAACAGAAAAATTTTCTGGCCCGTGCACCAAAATCTCAACACACGTACATATTTTACTGTTGGTGCTACAACCTGGTGATTTAATAGCCCCATTTGGGCACTATATGTTTCACAAGCAACAGAGTCATTCCTCCAAGCCTCTCCTTGGACTGTCACAGCCATCGCTGCAGTGATGGGCTGAGAAGTGACCGGTCCCTCCAAGGCAGCAGAGAAACTGAGCAGCCAGTTACATCTTGCACCGGACACCTGCCTCTGAGCAGGGTGTCACTGTGGCTTTGAACAGTCATTTATTTGGGTTTGAAAATATAGGTTGGAGTGCTTCATATGAGACACACCAGCTAGCCAAATTGCATTAAGATAATCTAGTTCCTCATTGTATAAAAGAAAGGTGGTTGTCACTCTGTTTTACTGTTGGAGGTACAATATGAAACAAGGAGTCCTGTGCAGTGAAAAACACAGGCTGACATTTCCACAGGCTCCACTTAGCACTTGGATTTCAGTGTTTCTGCTCAGTCTCTCAGGGGCCTTTCCTGAAGGTTTTTTTTTTGTTTGTTTGTTTTTGTTTTTGTTTTTGTTTTTTTAATTTTTAAATTACTTAAGTGTTTCACAGCTCTGTTTGTTAGATGAAAGAATCTTGAATCATAAAAATGATTCAAATTATTCAAATCATAAAAATGTCCCTACATTTAAATATTTCCATGCTAAGTCCAGACAGCTCTACTATCAATCCTCTCCAATTCTCTACTCTATCCCTCAGGTGAGGATAGTAAATCTTAATTTACAGGCAACACAAAACCACCTTTTTATGCCCCACTCCTTCCTTCTTTTACTAGAGAAAGGAAGAAGCATCTTTTCAGCCTTTTTTTTTTCCTCCTTAGCATTCTCCCATTCCTCCATGTCATGACACAGTTTCAGGATGGTGTGGCAGCCCATTTGTCACTTTTCTTTGAGGCATGATGCTCAGTGTAAGGTAGCAGGCTGGGTGACATCAGAAAAAATTGTGATTGCATTTCCATGTTAGCACTGGTGGTGGAAAGTATGGCATAATCCTCAGATATCTTTTTTTAATAAAGAATTAAACCTTTTAGGGCCATTTGGACCCAAAGTTTGTTTTAGGGAAGTACTCTCCTTGTTAAAATGGCACATCCTGATAACAATCCATGAAGACTTACCCTATTTCTTAAATTCTTTACATCATTAATACAAATATAAATAATTTTATTCGCAAAAAATATTCACAAGAAAGCACTTTTCCTAGACTTAAGATATATAAAGATCACTTTTATATTCTTTAGTTCAGGCATTCTCTATTAACCACTCATATGAGCCATAAACAATGAACATATTACCAGCAAACTGACAGCCACTACAAGATATTTTCTGAGAGAATAAAAAAGGCAGAAAGAGAGGGCACAATTAGAAGAAAAGAAACCCTATAAAGCAGGCATATTAATCTTCTTTCTTTTCCAAACCATGCTTTGCAAACAGTTCTGGCACAAAAGGGTGAAGCCGCCACATCTGTTTCCCACCTAACCATTCCTCTTCTTTTCCTTCTCTTACAAAAGAAAAGCTGCTGGAGAATTCCCCTTGCTCTCTCACCTCCTGAAAACTTCTTTCCACTCCTCAAAACAGTGGTCAACAGCAGAAGGATTGAGACAGGGAGGAACAGCTCTGTGTCTCCACAGACTCTAGGGACCTGGATAGGGGCTGAAAAGCTATTGTATCTAAAGAGCAAACATATGTGAGAGCTTATTTGAATAAGCTTCACTTAGCATAGCCAAGTGCACATCCCTGTTCCTGAGCATTTTGCTATTTTACTGTGCTTTTACTGCTGTTAATAGCCAATGCTACCAGGGTGACAGCAGAATATTGTGTGCATTTCAACCTACACTGAAACCTATCTAATTTAGCACTGGCTCAAGTGTGCTTCACAGCAAATAGCCCAAGTGCCGAGGAGATGAGTTGACAGCCGAGCTAATTTTCTCTGTATCAAGCCTGTTTTGATAACTCAGCCCCTCAGGAGCTGGAAATTTTGAAGTGGTTCTTCTAATTGAATGGTCCTAACCAAAGGTAATTTCTCTCCTTCCTTGCCTAGGGTCCTGTGGATTTATTCTGTAACAGGAGAGTGGGTATATCCTCTCTTTGCTTTGTTCAGCCCCCTTGGACTAGCAGCCTTTTTTGCCAGCAGCCTTGCCGTCATCATTGCCTTTTACAACTTTGGAGAGTTCCTCAACCGTATGATATGGGGTCAGTCCAAGTTTTCTTCATTACTTATATGCATATGAAAGAAATACTCCTGAAATGAATTGCTGTGATTGCCCAGGCAGGTGGGAAGAGGAAGGGGGCATGAGTACACTGGGGAAGGTGCTGGGGTGGTGGCATTTGGGTGTCAGATAGTCATTCTGGGTCTCCCAGAATTTTGTGCTAACAAATAGAGAAAAAATTGGAGCAGGGATCCCAACCCTACCAGACAAAGGTTGGACCAGCTTCCTCTAATTTGGGTCAAGAGGCACCTCTTACCAACATAATCACTGGATTTTGAATTCCTGCTCAAAGAAGGGTCCAGAGAAGCCACATGTCCTGGGCTAAAACTCTTACACCTGCATCACACGTTGTTTGTCAGACTAGGGATTAGCAGTGTTTACGGCAAATTTACAGGAATGCATCAGTGTATCCAAGCAAAAGCACTGTGGCAGCAGCTCCATGACTAAAACAGCACTTTGGAAAGTTTTACAAACTGTTGAGAATTTTTCCCTTCTGCTTTAATAGTGGTATAACCAGTAGTGACCTAAAAAAAGTGAAAAGCAGCTTCCTTGGACATAATGGGCAGTTGGAGGGGGAAAAAAAGTAGTTTAGGAAAGTATATTTAACAAGTGGAAGAAAGAGAGAACTGAGGAAGCACCCTGGGGGGTTTGGCATGGGATACTATCATTGTTGTTATTATTATTATTATTGTTGTTGTTGTTATTGTTATTATTGTTTCTGTCATTATTATTCCTTCTGGTTTCCTCTCCTTTTTCATTCAAGATTGAATTTTTGAGGATGAAAATGTTTCTGTCAGGAAAACGTGTATATTTTATTTAGGACAAATGTGGGAACATTTGCAATTTCTTAAACTAGCTTTCTGATTTAAGAAAAAACACTGCAAAAACACCTCTGAAAATAAATAAGACAACCTCCCTCTGTTCTCAGGGAACATTTGATGCCTGATCCATTTTGCAAAGTCTCACATGCCTGTCAAAGCCAAAGTAGAGTGTCTGTAGTTAGTCTCTCACCATCCATACTCAGCTACCTAAAAGCAGCAGATTGGCTTTCAAATGTGCTGAATAACCAACTTCACCGCTTGCTACCTTTGCAAACAAGATGTTTGCTCTACATGTCCGTGTTTGGAGATTTTGGCCACATTCTATTCTGCAAAAACATCATATGAGACAAGGATTGCTGGTAAATGAAAACAGATCTGCAGCCTTTCTGCACTAGCTCTGGTTTAAAAAGCATCACATATAAATAGTAACTACTGCTAATCAAAGACCACACCATCACCACATGATGGCATAAGTGTTTATATGAGATATCTGATACATTTATGTACCACATTTTTTCATCACTAAGTACATATTAGTAATTTTAGGGCTAGAGTATGCCTGCTGCATAAGCTGGAGATAATCAGAATAAAAATAATTTGATTTCCAATGTGTTAACTGATTGGACAAAATATTGTGCCAAGCAGAGATCAAATTAACTGCAAAAATTAGATGCATATTCAACAGCTGACTAAAGAAACTTGGGCAAGCACTCAACTTTACTGTGCACACAGAGAGGCTGAAAAGCACCCCAGTTGTGGTAGCATGAATGTAACCTCAGAGTATGTATATAAACAATACACAATATTCTCCATTGATATCTGGTGTGCTCTTGCAATCCCTGGAGGCCTCATCTGTGTGGTAGGTCTGCCTCTCCATGCATAGTTGCTATTTTTCAAAGGAGCCACAAAATCCTGGCCTTAACAATTACATGGTGTTTTCATCCACATGCAAGACACTCCCCTTGGGTTACAGTTCCCCATGTTGGTGCCAAGTGTTTTTACAGATCCACATCCCAGCTGTGTCCACCCAAGAGAAGGGTAGGACTTCCTTAAGCTGGTATCAATAATGAAGTCCCAATAAGCCTTGAAACATAGCCACAGGGAAGCTATTCCAAATTACAGTGTGCCAGAGCTTTAATATATTCCTGACTGAGACAAATTTTTGGTTCAGCATTGCCAGAGAAAAAAGAGCTGCAAGCTGAATGAAGACGTGATTCCAACATACCTTTGTTCCCACAGCAAAAATGGCTCCATGTACTTTTTTTCATCCTACCCTTTTCTCTCTCTCCTTCCCATCACAATAAGGCAGAGGATGCAGTGGAAATGGTCCTGCAGAAAACAAAAAAAACCCAAACAAACAAACAAAAACCAACTTCCCCCTCCACAAGGCAAAACAATCAGTGGTGGTAGAGGACAGACCTCTTCATCTTTCCATACTCTCCACCCTGCTCACCTCCTCCCTCCCTCCCTCAAAAGACAAAGTACATGGAAGGGCGCTTTTGATCTCTCTTTTGCTTCCTCCTCATTCCCCAAAGGCAGTTTGGGTTACACGTATCTACTAGGTTCCTATAGGCACATCTGAAAACACCTTGTCTAATAACACCTGAAACCACCAAACAATCAGACCTGATGCTGGTGGGATCTGACAAGGCAGAGTTCTCTGACTGGGCTGCTGGCACCAGGATTCTCCCCAAAGGAAAAAAATCTGAGGCTGTTGCTTCTTTTTATTTCTTTCCCACTCGAACGAAGAACAGTTGCCCAGACATGTTTATTCAAAGGTGCAAGAAGCGATTAACAAAGAGCTCCACCAGAGTGGCAAGCCTGGCTCCCTTCTGGACTTACATCCTGAGGCAGACCGTAGGCTGCTAATGAAGCTTGCTCCACAGCACACCATGCTTCATATGGGCTCTTCCACACTCCCTTATAACTCTGGGCCATTATTATTTTTCCTAAAACCAGCTACATAAATATTTACTCTTTTTCACACTTAAAGGTATATTTAGTTCCATCTTATTCCAAAGTCTATAGATGGCAGCTTCCAGCTTCAAGCAAGTAAGTGTTAAATATATGTCCTGCGCTTGACCAAAAAGATGCAGTATCATTTCTGAGAGCTGGAAAATCTAGGCTGTAGAATAATATAACCTTTTTTTTCCTTTTCAGGATGCCAGACCCTAAATTCATTTTATTATTTATAGACAAACTGTTTCATACAGTATTGGAGGTTTTAAAAATGTATTATCTCTCATGTGCCTCTCCTCTCCCTCCCCTTGCACAGTTGGATTGGTGGTAACTAAGGCAACCCAGCTGCACAGCCTGAGAGGCACAGAAAATAGTACCAGTAATGACTTCTTTTTGTTTTAAATCCCAGAGTTTCTAGAGTACAAGACAATGTTGAGCAATAGAGGAACTCCAAAGAGGATAATTTGAAACAATGAGCTGATTCTTTTACTGCCATAAATTTACCTCAGCCAAGAACTTGGCTGCAGGGTCTGAGTACCAAAGATGAACTGTGCGATAGTTCCTCCCCTTCCTGATCGGTGGAAAACATCACACAGGCAACTGATCTCATATTTCTTCGACCAGTCAAACTAGAATCCTCAAAAATAAAGAAAAGCAGTGCTCGCTTGGGGTTTGCTCTTGTTGGGACAATCAGATCCTTGGGAGAAATTTGGATCAAAGTTCTCCACATCAGACAGAGCAACCTTTCAAGTGAGGTCTCCTATCTAGAACTCACATTTGAAGATGGAGCACATTCATTTGTCTTCCATCTAACACTTCTGAAAAAAACCCAAAATAATATTCATCAGCTGCTTCATTTCAATACTCTGAAATGCAGCTGAAGAGGAGCTATAGCTAGCAACAGCTACTTGCTCCACCAGTGATAGAAAAGCCTCCTGATGCTTTTGCCTCTACTTGCAAAATTTTGTGAGCCCAAGGCCTCTGCCAGAGAAATGCTTATCCCCACATGGTGGAACTGTTCTTTGGGAGTGAAACAGGAGAGGAAAGGAGGCTGATTGTTGGAGTGGACAGCAGCTCCAACAGACCCACCTAGATGCTTGCTGTCCAGCTGAAGGGAAAGCTTTGGCTAGCAGCTGGCTGAGGAACACTATCAGGGGCAAAACAAAAATGAAAGGTATTATAATGCAAGGGGTAAGGCAGCTCAACAGGAATAAAAGCCATTGCTTTGAGGAAAAAGAGAAAACTTACGGTGGAATACCTTTCTCAAGCTCAGTGCAGAGATGGATGCACTCTTCCAGATCTTCTATGAGCTCTTAAACATCTCGGGAAGACATTGCTGAAACCTATTTACCTAAGGCTGAAATAAAATTAAACAACAATCTTCTCTTTAGCCCGTTTTTTCCTCTTTTTTTGGAGTACTTTTGCATTCAATGCATTTTCCAGAATCATATAACATGTTTTCACAACTGATTATTTTCCTTGAGTTTTATTTTTGTATTTATGGGCTTTTGAAACTGAGCTCTCTTAATACCCTGTAGCCTTGGGAAATCCAGTCTATGTGACAGCTCACAAATCTGTGCAATACAAAGCAATACTATAATAAGATTGAATTCTTGATGCTGTCATTATTCCGAGCAGCTGTTGAGATTGCAGAAACCTGAATGGCAAATAAAGGAATGCAAAGGGCAACTGTGTGGGGTATGAAGCCGTGCTACCATTGTACTGGTACAGGCTTATCAATGGCAGTTTTTGTATGAATGTTAAAATGCTGATGTTCTGCACATAGTTATTACGCCAGACACAGGTTCTACCCTTTGTTATTACAGCATCCAGGAGGGATTTTTAAACTGAGATTCCTTTCCAGAGGATTTGTTGTATCATGCAAAGAGTAAGAGTCCAGAGTCTAGCTATTCCTTTCAGTGACCAAATAAAGTTTATATCCGTAATTTCACTATATTCCCAATGAAGAATGGAACTCAGATTTTACAGGACTTAAATCCCAGAGTTTGAAAGCTAAATATGAGTATTTACTTTTGACTCATCCATTTCTCCTAGCTGTACCACAAGCATGTGATGGCACACTTATGTCCTCCATATTTGTCACTCCTCAAAGCTGCACTTTATCCCTCAGGCAGAGATGACTGACTGTGTAAAGGAAACCTGCACTATTTCTCACAGATCCTATTTTTGGTGATATGTCTATCTGGTGATCCACTGGAGGCAGACTGGATCGGAACCTCTTGCAAACCAGAGCTTACAAATTCATCAGTGGAGGCCAGGCATTAAGAAGTGGTGGTTAACATGCTGGTCCTGGCCTGCCAGGCTATTTTTTTTTTCTTTGTGGTTTGGATTTTTTTCCCTTCACCCATAAATATCTGTTTGGTCAGTACACACCAATACAATACAGTAATTAGTGTTTCAGAGCCTCTGAGGTCCATGGACAAGAAAAGATCATTTAAAAGAGAGTTTCCTATGCGTGAATGATCATCAGAGGGGAAGAAGGGAGGCTGAGACAGTGTGTTAGAAAAGGTACCCATAAACAGTTGATTATTGCCACACTGGGTGTCCCACAGTAGCACAATAACTGGTGCTCCAGAAAGCTGTGGGATTTCAGTAGGTCCTGTGCTGTCCTGATCAGCCATGTGAGGATTCTCCAGCTTTTCACATACTGTTACAACAAGCTAGGTTTGCTTGGTGGCAGATACTTTCTCCCGCTGGCAAAGCACAATTATTCTCAATGGGTGTGGCCCATGGCAGATTTCAAATAATTCCTCAGTCGTTGAGTAATTTGTTACTTGCTGGGGACATCCCAGGCTCATTTGACTTCTGCAACACTTAGCATTAGCAGCTGGTCCAAGACATGCGCTTGCAGTTCACTCCCACTCCCAGATGGGTAGAGTTCCCTGGGAATGTTGGGAGGCTGGGGCCAGTTTCACAGCCTCCTCATCCCTGATGTGTAAAGGACTTCTCTTTTGTGCCTTCCCTCTCACATCCCAATAATGTCTTCTCCTCTGTCTCCAAACAGGAGATTCAATAGTAATACTGGACCACAAGTGGAAAGGCAAGTGAATCCTCCTCTGGAAGCCAAACAATCTCTCCATGAATGCCGAAGACATGAAGTAGAGGAAAATAAATGTAGCTGTGATAAATCCTTTCTCCAATGCATTGCAGCTTCTGGTGAAGCCATTATGACATCAGACATATGGAAAACTGGTGGAAAATAGGAAATGTTTGCCTCTTTCATGATAACTCTGCAACTGCTATGAATAAGAAAATTGTGTTCATCTGTTTACACAGATTTCTCATCTCTTGCACAACGTACGTGAGGATGTGTCCATGGTTAAAAGTTGTCACTGGTAAATGCACTCCCTCATGAGCCTCACACCACTCTGTAAAAGACCTGTGAATGCAAGCCAACTCTTGTTTGGATTGCCCTTCATCAAGTCTGGAAAAAATTAAGAGAGATAATTTTAACAGTGCTGTGACTTCCAAGCTAGCTAGATAACAAATTGGTCTAACAAGCACTGTAATTAGAAATGTCTGCTCAGAAAGTTCACCAAGAAGCTGAGTTCTTCTAACGAGAAACTTTCTGTAATATCAATATGCTTATATTATGCTTAATATCTCCCCTCCATTTTAACAGGAAATCTGAAGGCAACAGTTTCTTCCTTTTTCTTGGTTTCAGTTAATCTCGCAGCAGAAGTAACCTAATTATACTGACTGTATGATTGCTTTGACAGAAAGCATGTTAATTTAAAGCACTGTTTAACATAAAGCTGCCTGCCATATAATTACACTCCATTCACATGTTTACTAATTTTCCTCAATATAGTTGATTTCTGTTATTAGCCTCAACATTTTGTTAACATCCAAAACACTGGAGATCTGCTTTGTAAACTCCAATAAACACGCAAAACCGAGAGTAGCACAAGTGTTCCTTAATGGTCAATGTGAAAAAGAAAAATCTCTCTTATTATTCCTGCATTCAAAGAGGATTTGAAACTAGTTGCAGTACTTAAATGTCTAACTCCATCCTCACTGCCAAAACCCCTCGCTTAGAGCTACTGTGCACGCAGTTCACCGGGGTGTTATTTTCACCTTTCAAATGCCGCTGGAGCTCAGTAAAAACAAAACACATTGTAAGCTGCCTGTGAGCAATAAAAAGATAACGTGTATACATAAGATTGTTCTTCTCATGTGTTAAGCACCTGATAAAAATTCTAATCTGGGAAGTTAACATGCTAGGCCTAGACTGTAAACTGAGTGAACTCAATGAGAGACGCGCATGCTTTCAGTAATTCCCAGTTATCTAGATAACTCGCTCAGCTAACTTTGCAAGTTACAAAGTTACACACTCCTTCCCTCCTTTTTTGTTGAAAGATGCTGGTCAAAGGAAATATATTGGAGAGACAGACAGAAGAAAAAACATGGAGGGAATTTAGGGAAGAAGAGAAAGTTAGGGAAACTCCCTGTACAGGTTTGCTGGGTATTTTTGTCTCTACCTTTCTTCTTTTTAAATTCTTTTATTTTGTACTGATACTCCAGTACAAACAGTTTAATTGTCAGAAACTCAAAATGAAGCCTGGCCCCAGCACAGAGGGATAGGTCTTTCTACTTCCAACCAGAGGAGCCAAATGGCAGACTTCACCTTCAGCTCCTGCTCACAACAGGGATACCTTTGGGATCTGATGTGGTGACTGAGCTGCTGGACTATAGGGCTTTGAGGAGAATCATGGGGGAGGTTGTTCATTTCTTTGAAAATGGCTCAAAAGAGGCACTTCTCTCTACTACATCCTGTATGGAGAGAAACTGGATTCCAGTCATGCACTTTGGGAAAGCAATGAGGAATGCCTGTCCCCAAAATACAGCTGCTGGGATCTTGGATTTGTTTTGTTCCTTTTTCTCATATCCACAAAGCTCTAAAAGGAGGAAAATGTGTCATTGCTCACAAACCAACATCTTCCCTGTGATTTTTCAAAAGGCTTTACTGAGACACCCTGTGTAAGGATCTGGCCTTGACAACATTTACACCAGATTTCTCTTTCCAGTCCATCAGTCTCTCTCATTTCATTTTAAGTATGCAAAGTCAGTCAGAACTGTTTATTTATAGCCATCAATGTTCATGGCTGTATAAATTAGCTGTTATTACTGAAGGAGGTGCCCGCCCACTCGCCCAGAGCAGCTGCACAGGAGCCCTTCCATGCTGCTCCACGGAAGGCAGCCCCAGCGGGGAGGGAAATGATGCTGTCCCAGGCAGACGAAGGGACCATGGCTCAAACCCCTGGGCAAAAAAACAGCAATTAATTTTTTCCACAGTGCAATCTGCAGCATGACAACCACAATTACCTAATACTGTTTAGACCTGCCACTTGCATTTGGCAGAGAGAGAGAAAATGAAGGATTAAATTCACCAGAGGAAAAAATCCCACCCAGACTAGAACCTACCCCTGGATTTTCATTTTATAAGATTAAGCGATATTTGTTTAGAGGGGTGAGGGGGAAGGGACAGAGGAGGATGGAAATGGAAAACTGGTTGTTATTTGGGACAGAGTATCATCAGAAAATAAGGACCCATCCCGTACACATACACACACACTGAGTTGTTTCCAGCAGAAACAGCTGGAAAGCAATATCCACCACCATGAGGAGCTTTCATCTTAACTCACACCTTTGTAACAGTTTACTTCCACAAAAAGCATAGGCAAGTGCTAATTTATTCCCTCCCCAGTTTCCCACACAAATTTCTTGGTTTGGGTCTCTGCCAGAGCTTCGGGGTCACAATGTGACCTCAACAACATAATTTAAGATTGTTCCAAGCCTTCAGTGGAACTACTGAGTATTTACTTTGATGGATATGGAGCCAGGATCTGGCATGCAGAAAATATGCATTTACATTCTACCGAAGTGTCTAAAATAGTTGCCCAGGAACACTGAAATTCAATTTGAGACCTTGTATTCACTTGGCAGAGCACATAATTAAATATTTTGTGCCACAAAATTAACCAGAGTCTCAGGGGTATGGGTAAGAGACGGCTTAGAATCATCCATGAGAGCCAAACTAAGACCTACTTCCCAGACAAGATATTGAGTAAATATTGGGAAAAAATATTGGAAAAAAAATTGCGGTCATATATGGGTTCATAATAATTTTTGTTAGTATTTAATCTTGCTGATTATCTGTAGTAACCTCTTACCTCAGAGGAAGAGGTTATCGGCAGTGTGGATTCATTTAAATAACCCAAATATCAAGAACTACTCTTGAACTAAAGCTCCTGCTTTACAGCTAAAAACTGTTTGTTCTTGAATTAACCATTTAGAAAGAAGCATCAGGTAAAAACCAAATACAATTACAATAGGCTAGACCTCAGAACAAGTGGTCAAAAGCCCCAAAGCAGAATTTTTGCCTTTTAAGGTCTCCAGAGACCCTACGCTGCAAGGAGTTCAGTGTTCCTGAAAAGCAAACCAAATTCCTTCAGTGCTTGATGTCACTACCCTTCAGTTTAGATTCCAGACACGGTGAGTCTAAAAACAAGAGTTTGAGTTAAACCTCTAGGATATGGCCCAATAATAGTTCTGAGCTATAAAATTTAATGGTAATACTTGGTGTTTCAAATGTCACTTTCTATCAAATGCTCTCAAAACATAAACATAAAGCTGCCTGCCATGTTTATGAAAGTTCCTTTCTCCTTTAGAGGGTAATTTCCCTCAGTACCTGGAGAACAGCACACATATAAGAGAATAATGCTTTATTTTACACCTAAGACAAACAGAATTATCTCCTCCAAGTATGCAGGACAATATGGCTTCACTGTTGGTATGGACTATGTTCCTTAGGGAGAGGAGAAGGAAACCAATATATACCAACACAAGACTGCTTTTTGAGATGTTAGTTCAAGTTTTTGATGTGGAAACCCCCAGTGAGTGTGCCCAAGCACCAGTGCTCAAGTGGGAAATGAGGACACGTGTATAAAAGGAGTTAAACACTTCTCTCCATCAGGCTTTTCTTGTTGCGGACAGAGAGAAGCACAATTGTGGAAGTGTGCCTCAATCAGGGAAGAACCACACTTTCAATCATAGAGTCATTAAGGTTGGAAAAGACCTCTAAGGTCATTGAATTCAAACATTAACCCTGCGCTGCCAAGTCCACCACTAAACCACGTCCCAAAATGCCACATCCACGCGTCTTTTCAACACCTCCAGAGACGGTGGTTCCACGACTTCTGTGGGCAGCCAGTTCCAGCGCCTCCAACCCTCGATGTCCTTGCTGTAGCGCCGTGCCCAGAAGCGGACACAGGACCGGAGGTGCCGAGCACCCGCTGCACTCAGCTCAGAAGCGGGAGCACCGCTGCCGCCGGGCTCCCCAGCGCCAGAACCAGCGCGGCAGAGCCCGGCAGCTCCGCTCCAGCGAAGGTGCCGGCGCTGCGGCCGCTCCGTGAGGGGCAAATCCCGGAGGGAAGCGCGGCAGGGCGGGAGCCCGGCCCCGCTCCCGAGGCGCCACAGCGCCACCTGGCGGCGGCGCGGCGCCACGGCCCGCCCGCCCACGCAGCGCCGAGGAGCGCGGGCGGGAGCGGGAGATCCCGGGCGACTCCCGGCCCAGCTCTGCCGGCCCCCCGCGCCGGGAAGGGCCCTTTCGCACCGCGGAAAGCTGCCACGTCCTCCCCACAGCAGCTCCTTGCATCGCCCATGGGTGGGCGATTTCAGCGTTGCCGATGGCGTTCCGCGGTGCAGCANATTTTACACCTAAGACAAACAGAATTACCTCCTCCAAGTATGCAGGACAATATGGCTTCACTGTTGGTATGGACTATGTTCCTTAGGGAGAGGAGAAGGAAACCAATATATACCAACACAAGACTGCTTTTTGAGATGTTAGTTCAAGTTTTTGATGTGGAAACCCCCAGTGAGTGTGCCCAAGCACCAGTGCTCAAGTGGGAAATGAGGACACGTGTATAAAAGGAGTTAAACACTTCTCTCCATCAGGCTTTTCTTGTTGCGGACAGAGAGAAGCACAATTGTGGAAGTGTGCCTCAATCAGGGAAGAACCACACTTTCAATCATAGAGTCATTAAGGTTGGAAAAGACCTCTAAGGTCATTGAATTCAAACATTAACCCTGCGCTGCCAAGTCCACCACTAAACCACGTCCCAAAATGCCACATCCACGCGTCTTTTCAACACCTCCAGAGACGGTGGTTCCACGACTTCTGTGGGCAGCCAGTTCCAGCGCCTCCAACCCTCGATGTCCTTGCTGTAGCGCCGTGCCCAGAAGCGGACACAGGACCGGAGGTGCCGAGCACCCGCTGCACTCAGCTCAGAAGCGGGAGCACCGCTGCCGCCGGGCTCCCCAGCGCCAGAACCAGCGCGGCAGAGCCCGGCAGCTCCGCTCCAGCGAAGGTGCCGGCGCTGCGGCCGCTCCGTGAGGGGCAAATCCCGGAGGGAAGCGCGGCAGGGCGGGAGCCCGGCCCCGCTCCCGAGGCGCCACAGCGCCACCTGGCGGCGGCGCGGCGCCACGGCCCGCCCGCCCACGCAGCGCCGAGGAGCGCGGGCGGGAGCGGGAGATCCCGGGCGACTCCCGGCCCAGCTCTGCCGGCCCCCCGCGCCGGGAAGGGCCCTTTCGCACCGCGGAAAGCTGCCACGTCCTCCCCACAGCAGCTCCTTGCATCGCCCATGGGTGGGCGATTTCAGCGTTGCCGATGGCGTTCCGCGGTGCAGCAGCCTCAGCGTTCTACACGGCGTTAATGAATAATTGGTTGCCGGACGCGCCTGATGGATTCTCGGAGATGCAGCAGCGTTCACCTGTCGAGCACTGGGGCAGTTCTTTGGCACAGGCGTTCTGGCACTCGCACATCTGCGAGCCCAAAGCAGCCCCAGCCCGAGAGCAAATCCTCGCGGTGTCCCACTGCGGCGTCTCACAATCAGCCAACACCACCTTATTAAGTCAAAATCACAGGAAGAGGGAGAAGAAACAGAATGGCATTTTGATCAACACGTGTAACAATTATGTGCAAGAGGAAAAAACCTGGAAGTTAAGAGAGGACATTATTTTTATCAATAGGTTTAGGCTTGTGGATGTTTTGCACTTTTTTCATTTTTTCCTCCTCTTTACCCCCCCCCTCCCCCCCCTTTTTTTTTTTTTTTATGTTGCCAAATGTTTTTGAATCACACATACTCCAAAATGCCTCACAATCATTTGTGGAACCACCCCCAGGCTCTAAACCCTTATATCACTAATGCAGCCTCCTTGTTGCTAGCTTGCCAAACAATAGCCATTGTTCCTGAAGGGTCTAGCCAAAAATAATATGATGTGCAACTGCCTTCCCAACTGTTGTCTTTGCAAAACTACTTAAAAGTTCCAGAGATGCCTTTACGGATGGTGTACAGTACAAATAAATCAGAAAGGAGCAGAACAATTTGAAAAGCTTGTAGGAACACTGGAAGTGGGTGGAGTAGAAATAAGAAAGTCGTAGGGGATGGAAGAGAGAAAAGCATTATGAGAAAGAGTTTATATTAAATGATAGTGAAGTGTTTAGTTATGCAGCTGTTTTTGTGTTGTTGCAGAAGTGAAACCACAAATATTTGAGTATTCATATCACTACAACTTGCATATAATTCATGAGTTTGGTGGTTGTGCAATTGCACCTTAAATGATACTTTTATGCAGCTCTGATTTTGGAAAGAATCACTTTGAATGAAGATTTAGGAGGGAATATAAAATGGCTACTCTTCCTGGTTGGAGAAATACATTATCTGAAGAAGAAATATCTGGAAATCGCAGGGGCCACAGGCCCACAGATATATATATAGATATATATATATATATACACACATATATATATAGGCTGTAGCTTATGAGCAGTCTGGTCTGTATTGAATTCAAAACTTAAGCATTGAGGCAGGGGAAAAAAGAAAAAAATTGAGTTATTTTGAACTGCCATCATAAAAATTGAATTTATTTCTTATGTGTCATTCATTATATACCAGTGAAGGATCAGATTGACTTTTCTGCTATTAGTAGTCCAGGCCATGAAAGAGGCTCCTTCATGAACCAGTGGAACTTCATACTGTTGCTCTCTGTGTTGTACATCTCTGGATATAAAGATCATTCATCTTCCATCAGCAATACATTAATCGATAAAGAAAGCCCTGCAAGGCAGGTCAAATCCACATGCACACTGTGTGTGGTGTGAGAATCGACTTTCAAGTTTTCCTTTGCACTTCTAATCATCGATCTATTTAGTCATCCTAAGTCTCAGTCCTAGACTCTGATACAAATTCAGAGCTGAATTTTGACCGCAGTCCTGAATCAGAGGTATAGAAAAAAACTGAGCAAGTGAAAAAAGTCACCACAACTATTTCAGAGGAAAGCTAATTTAAAAAAAAAAAACCCCACAGCATTCTGGCAAATACCAAAACTGATATTTCTACATAATGTAACTCAATTATGATATTTCTACATAATGTAACTCAATTTACTAATCACATCATATTTATTGTTAACAAATTGTTGCAAGTGCCTGCTACAATGGGCCTCTGTTTAGCCATTACTGGCTGCTTGACAAATGATCTGCAGTGTTAGAAGGTCACAGAAGAATAGTAGAGAAACACTGGAAGGGGGAAAAAAGGGAAGAAAAAATCCCCAAACCCCAACTATATAGCAAGACGAGACTGTGGGAGAATCTCAGATATGCTCTTTAAGTATAGCCATCCCTTATAAGGAAGAAAATCATTACCAACATAAAGCACAGCCTGTGGGCAAAGCCTGTGCCACTCAGATGTACGCCCAGCGTGTGTCCCCAGTGACGTGTCTGTGTACTCATCATGCAAGTATGTTTCACTCAATGTACAGCTGCAGCGTCTTCCTCCCCAGGGGACACGACATCTATATGTCCAGAGAAACAACACGTGGGCCCAAGTCTGACCCCCCTGACCTCCACATGCTGCAAGCTGCTTCCAGAGCTGAGGGAAAGGAAATGACCCAGAGGAAACAATGCAGGACATCATTCCATGAGTGCACTCTTGTGGTCAGCTGGGAAAAAAAACCAAACTAAGAAACGAAACAGTCGTGACAGAAATTAGGTTGATCTGGTCATTACACTGTCAGAAAAAATGCCTTTCCTTTTAGTGGCTGTGGTGCCTTTTAGGAGTTTCTGTTTTGTTTTGCTGAATTGCTGGGGTTTGGAGTTTCCCGATTATCAGAGGCCTCCCAAAGCACTCCTACACTCTCTGTCTGTGCATGTGAGTGCCGTCTCCTATTCCCCAATGAGAAAGGCATTTTTAACAAATTGATAAGACAGAATTTTCCCATACAGTCACTATCAGGCAAGCAGAGCACTGCATGGTGTGTTAGAAATGAAAAAATGTGCTCTAACTTGGACTAGCTCTCCAGTTCCTCCCCCTTCTTCATCCCAGGGTCAGAGCCAGATAGAGAAACATCTCCCAGTCTACAGCACTCACATTCCTGAAGCAAATGCCAGATGCAGTCCTGTGCCCTGGGTTTGGTCCATTTGTCCACCTACGTTAACTGTTGGGGAATTTCAAGGAAGCAGGAAAAACAGCAGCTGAAGGAATGAAAAACCAGCCACTGTATCCGACATCGGCAGCAAGCACACAAAATCTATGTGCTGTGTCTTCCTTGCGTGCTGCCCCATATGCTTTGAGGAGCAATCAGTAAAGCCTGATTTTCCTCAGACAGATGGAAAATATCTGAGACCTGAGCTTGTAATGAAAACCGTGCTTAGATAGGGGTTTGTATAGGAGGATTTTTCTGTGGGAATGAGGCAAGGGGCAAAGTAGAATTCCCTTTTTGCTAACATACCATCCCATAAAACACCTAAAATGTCCAAAGCATTGAAGAGGAGATTTAGGTTTGGGCAAGAAGTATGGTCACAGAATAATTTAATAATTAATGGAGGGGTTCTTTCATTTAACTCCAGTTGCAGTGAGCTTTTGGTTCTCCTTGGTGTCCGGAGCAGCCAGAGCTTTCCAAGGGCGGGCAGCATGAGGCAGCAGGCCATATCTGTCAACAAGGCACTGTGTGGGCCAGCTTAAAAACCTCTCTTCCTGCCATTGTTATCCTTGAAGCCCTGGAATTTCATCCAAATGGATTTGACCCCTTGCTAAACAGCCTGTGCATGCTTCCCTGATTAGGGAAGTATGTTAGATGAAAAGAAGGAGAGGGTGGAAGCGGAAGACGAGCTGCTTTCTCCACCCCTGCCCAAGCAACACAAGTGTCCTGCTGCATGCTGGACTCCAGGATGGTCACGTGGCTTTGAGGAAAAACAGCTTATCCATTGTCCAGCAGGGGAGCAGGTCTGTGCACCTCAGGTGTGCCCTACAAGCAGCGACTGCTAAAGGGGGGAGAAAATAACTCAAGGGATACAGTTCTTCACCCAGCTTCCATTTGCTTGTGGAAGAAATTTGTTGGTGTCATTTTGACCCAAGCTTTAGGACAAGTCTGTTATTATGGCAAGTTCAAGTCTGAAATGCATTGTCCTTTCCCATGGTGCAGCTCTCAATCTGCCCTAATGCTTTGCCATACTTGCTTTGCTTCTCAAATCTCTCCATCTACTTCCCCCCTCATTTTTGTACCAGTCTATGCTTATGCCCTGCTAAATTCCCTGTACCTGACTAGATGATCTCAAAATTTCACATACCTCAGAATAATCACTGATTAGTATTACCATCTGCTTCCAGCTCTCCCACTTTGTTTTTCTCATTCTATTTCCCCAACCTTCCTACAAAAGGAACTTCACAGTTTCTTCCATGACAGGGCTGCTGATGTCCAGGACAGGCCACTGCTACCACTTTAACTCTATCACTCAGCATGTTCCTCTGCCCATACATGAAGGTGCTCCAATAATCAAACTGGATTTCCTGGAAATAGAAGAGCACTTAAAGCAAAAACTACCTTCAAAACAAACTGAAACTAAAAGGTCTGGACAGAACATTCCAGACTTAATCAGAAGTGGCTCTGGGTCTTCTCGCTTCTGGCAGAGACTTCATTCCCTTTGTGTTCACTGGGCTTTGGATCAATGTATGCAAAAAATATTTCCACTGGGCTTTAGCTTTGGCCATTCACCCAGCTATGCCCTCCTGTACAGCCATGTGCTGTTATTGTGGTTCTAATTAGCAAAGGTTACACTGCTATATCTATTGTTTCAGCAAAGTTTGGGCCACGAAGTTCACATGAGCATACTGAGCTGAAAATAGAGGTTATCAAGCAATCAAGCTAAGCACATTACTTGCAATTACAGCTCCTTATTTGTTTTATTCCCATACACTCACGTTCTTGTCCTGCCTTCCCTTCTCCCCAGCCGTGCTGCCAGCATACCACTTGGAGCACTGCTGCAGCTTTGCTGTGAGCAGTGACCCTGCATCATGTAGGCAGCTGAACTAAACCCTATCGCTGCACCCATCTAAAGTGACATTGGGACAGGGGTGACATGGGTGTGTCTTGGCAGCCACATGGCAGTAAATGATATTACAGCAAAGACGCAGCACTGGAAAGGACAAAGCACATTGAGTTAAACCTCAAGCCAGGCTGCTCATAGCCAGTGGATGCAAATGATTGACTGAGAGTTCTCCCTGTGCCAAAACAATAATGAGGGACTAAAAGGGATTTGGATATTGTTCCCCTTTCACTCTCAGCCAGAATCCAAAGAAACAAGCATCACACATGCACATATTCAGGTATTTTGAAGCAAAAATGCACACAGAAGACTGAAATTGTGCAACTAACTCTGTTCTTAGAATCACTGTCAGTAGTTGTGTAAACTGCTATGGCTATATATGGCTGTTTTCTTATGTATATTTCACCCATCTTGGACTGTGTTGTTGAATGAGACCATTTTACTTTTATATTCAGCTTGTCATGTTTTTGGTTCTAAGGAGCTAGCATGAGGTAGTTATGCTCGGATCACAGTGATGAATGCTGATATACAAAATTTGCAAAAGGGTAGGTTAAAATAGCTTATTAATTGAATTAGTTAAATACCTGGAAACTATTCTATGGATAGTGTTACCTGTTTAAGCCCTGCTTGGTTCAGTTTAATTGTGCCTCTTAGAGATTCAGGTTACTGATAAGTGTGGTCTGCCAGCACACTCTGCTTTTCACTGACTTTAAATGCCATGTTGAAAAACTGTGACATTAAGAGTACTTAAACCTGGGGTTCTTTTTGTCTGTATTCTGCCCAGAGACCCCTTAAGCCCTATCCTGTTCTCAGAAGCAAAATGAAGTCTAGAATCTCTTTTTCTGCTTTTTGTGCTCCATTTAAGAAAAATCAGATTTTCTCACAATTAAGTGACACTAGAACAGTGGACTCTAAACCAAGATACCACCCCTATTCAGAGAAGGAAAATTAGGGGCTTCCAACATGGCTACTTCACTCCATAGAAACAGTCTGGGACTACAGCCTCTTCTCAGAGATCACCTTTTGTTCTTTAACTTCATCCACTAGCTTATTCCTCAACAGCTCCTCCACATAGAGGAGCCTTAAATAGCTCTTCTTGAGCTCTCTAGCTTGAGAGAAAAGGTTGCCAGCTGTCCTCAAATCTAGCAGTGATGCCTCCACCAAAACTTGTTTAAAGCAAGGGTTAATTGTGAGGCACACAGATCTGTTGTTAGCCAAATACTTTGTGCCTGTCATGGAGTGGTAACCTCCTTTCTCATAACTGCAACCACAGAAAAATCACATTCAGTTTAATTAAATGGTAAGATTTATCCTTTTCTCAAGAATTAGAGGTGTTTCAAATACAGTGGCAAAAACAAACTTTTCTAGATCTCAGAGCAAATGAAACCTAGTCCTTGAAGACAACTATTCTTGGAATACCCCAAAATTAACATTAAGGGAAAAGATGCAGACAATTCTTTGGTAAGAGGCTAGAGGTCAGTTCTGATATAGCAAGCAGAAAATTTTTGTTCTTTCTCAAAAAATAAGGGGAGTGATCTGGTCAGGATTCCTCAAAAAATTGTGCAAGAACTGACTTACACAAAACATGGTAATTCTGAATGGTAATTCTGCTCTTCTCAAGCATCTGTTTTGCTTTCCCAGGTAATGCATAGTTAAGCACAGTATTGATTAGCTTTGATTTAATGCAGGTTCTCCTGTGACTACTTACCCATAACAATGAAGATTTTTCCTCCCTAAATGGAAATAAGAAGCAATAACATTTTAGAGCAGTAGGTATCAAACCCCATGTTGGCTTATACCTGGAATATAACAGTTCAGAAATTAAAATAAAAAATACTGTTCATTCCTATTAAACCAAAATTTAAATACTCCCTTTATTATACCTACTTTTTTATTTCCCTTCCTAACTTCCACATTAATAAAGGCTGTAGCTATAATAAAGTCTGGGAAGCTAATGGAGACATAAAGTACCTTCAGAATCAGGTTAGAGTGGTAAATATCAACCATAGTTCATTTGACTGCATGTAAGAGAAACACCTTGTTTGCCTTTCCCAAGCACCTTTTTGTGGCTCTTTAGGACCACAGGACAGTTTGCATTTTGTTGAAACTGGTGCCACTTAAGGAAAGAAATGAGAGCTTTCTAGTACAGTGATTTCTAATACAATCCATCTGTCCCTGCATGAAATTCATATTGCAATGAGAAATGAGTGGCATAGATTAGTTGTACACTGGAGACTTTTTACTAGCCATTTCATTCCCAAGCTCTGAAAAGGCTTGCAAGTAAATCTGGCAGACACAAGAAATTACATAACATGGGGCTCACACAACACAGAGCTCCTGAGAAAGGCCAGAACAGCAGACACTCCCATCCCAGGCCTCTGCTGCTTCTCAAGGAACAGTGACAAGAACACCTTACTGCACAAGTGCCATTTGTTTAATTAATCTAGTTCAGGCTATCCTCATGTGAGGCATCCAGTCACTGAATGGCTGAGCAGGACACAACAGGTGACACAGGAGGTAGGATGCCCTCAGAAAGTGCCAGACAGTTTGTGCAAGGGCACTTGACCGCTGAAATAAAGGTGATGAAAGATCATGTCCACCTTCTACCCCTTCTGGCACTGACCCTGAGTCCTGTTTCATGTCTGTTCAGCTGACTCACCGTTAAACATGCAGAGAGCAGAAAGGGGCAGTGACATAAAGCCTTGGTTGGCATTTTGGAAAGGTCTTTCGTTGGGTTTGTTCCCCCTGCTTCACCCCAAAAATAGTATTTCTATTTCTGTCTCTGCCACTTCTCCATCTCTAAAGGCATCTTTAATGTCAGACACAGAGTAAGAAAGAAGTATAAAAGAGTTGGAAGCTACTACAAACCAAACCCTTTTGCTAAATCTGTCTCTGCATTCCCAATTTCTTTGAGTACAGGTTGAGACCAACATGAGGTTTCAACATGAAGCATCTAAAAGCCCCATGTTACTTCACAGCCTTTGAGCCATGTTTTCAATTAGTTTCTTTCTTTTTATGTGAAAGTGTTCAATGAACCTAAAAGAGAATTTATATTAGAAATTTTTAAAGTGCTTAAAAAACCACAGCCTTGCGAGGACAGCAGCCGAAGTTCTGTGTAATGGATACAAGAATATTTTAACACCAGAGCTGGTGTTATAGACTTAACTTTCTATTCCACAACTTGCTCCTGCTTTCTTTCTTTCTGGTCTCCTACGTGTTGTACGTATTTATGGCAGTCTTCCAGTGAGAGTGCAGACAGCAGCCCTCACCTGCAACAGAAAATGAGCTTCTAGTTATGCCATGAATATCCTATGCCATTTATAAATGCCAAGTTGTTTGGTTGTGGGTTTGGGTTTTGTTTTTTTTTCCTAAGATATACGCATTTTGGAAAACATGCTTGCTTTCTCAAAATGCTAAGCAGCTTCACAATGTCTCATAGGGAGGAAATATAACTAATAGTCATCTTTTAAAAAGTGACAACTGGCACATGAGTAGCAACTGTGCCTCATGCAGTATAATTGCTGGTATTTCAAAAGGTGACTTTGTAAGCAGGGATGTTTATAAGGCACCCTGCTGTCTGCATGCTATTTGAAAGTTGCTGTGAATTTGCGTGATTTTCTTTTAAATTTTTGTTTGTTTTGAGCTTTTATCTTCTCTGTAAAAGCAACAGTTTGACATTAAAGCAGAGTTTGGCAGGCAATTTAACTCTCAAGTAGCAAAACTGTGGTGTCATATAGTGTCTGATATCAGAATAGAACAAATGAAACATGGAGAGAAATTCTGAAAATTATTTTAAAAGACCTAGTTCTAAAATACTGTGTCTCCCTGTGAAAAAACAGCCGTGCAAGAGAGAAGCATAAAATGAACCTCTACCAAGTAATTTTTTTTACTGAAATTTCCTCAAGTGATGCATTTAGATTGCCTGCTATCACCTCCAACAGGTTCATAGGATCATGGACTAAGCCAGGTTAGAAGGAGCCTAAGAAGATGATCCAGTCCAGCCTCCTGACAAAGCAGAGTCAGCTGTGAACATGGGGGTTTCAAAAAACAAATCTCCCAATTCCTTTTGTTTATATCTTAACCACCACTTAGGACTGGAAGGCAGCCTCCTCCTCATCAAGCTTCTGAAAGCAATTACATATGAATTTCTTTTTCTTCTTTAGGTACAAGGGTATTTATTTTAATAGGACAGAACATGAAGCCTTTTCCATCGAGCAATGAACAAGGCAGGGAAAGAAAAGCCTCTCTTGGTAAATAAATACATCAGCACATACAAGCAAGGATTCGTGGAGACAATGGAAATCTGGACATCTGACTTGTACCAGTTAACTCCAGGGAAAAGAGGTAAAAAACAGTATTGCCTTCGACATCTATAGTTATGGCTTTGCCATATGGAATTACAGTGATGTAAGCCCAGACTAAGTGAGCTCATAATCAGGCTTTTCAATCTAGTCAAAGGAGGTGTTGGGGAGAGGTAATGTTGACAAGTAACTAAAGTATAATTGAGGCAGTATTGTGAACAAGAAGTAGCAGAAGAAATCAGAAAAAAATATTGCTCCCCCCACCCAAACCTCCCTCAAAACAATATTTTTACTTTCAGGTCTGACTTTGATGCTGTTGTTCACATGTAGCAAACTTGAATTTAAGCCCAGGACAGCTTAAGGGTTTCCAGGAAAGAAAGTGCCTCAACAACAGAGTAATAAAAAGGTAAGGAAGTCCACATCACGTGCTGAGTTCTGAATGTCTGCTCAAGGAATGAGCTAATGTGCAATGTGGTGAAGTAGGAAGCTGATAATGACAGACAAGCTCCAAACTGGATTGTTCCTGGGGATTCCCAGGTGCCTATCAGATGAAAAAATAATTGCAGCAAGGAAAATGCAAAAAACCATTTTAAAAAAGAGTATTCTTCTGATCTCTTGGTTGTGTAACAGTCTCCATAGCCTCATCTTGAGTCACTTTTCCAAAGCTTTGTCAAGTCAATTGTAAATACACCTCCTAAAGAAACAGAATTGCATTGGCAGGGAGAAAGATGTTGTGATCCAAAGGGTCTTTTCTATCTCTAATTACCATGACCTCAGCTGGACATGCCCAAAATCTTTTAGAGAGGAATGTGTGTTAACACTTCCATGAGGACATGGGCCCCTGGGGAGGTGAATGTGTAATTTCTCCAGCAAAGAAACATCATCTAACTAGTCAGGAATGAAAAGTTATTGTACACTGAGCCAGTATTAGACCAGTTGAGAATTTTTTTGTCTTTTTTTTTTATCATCAACAGTTTCCCAATGTGATCCATTTCAACTAGGTGTTCTATCTCACTTAGCAAAGAATCTCCCAGATTTCAAATATTTTTAAACTTCAGATGAACAGTTTAATTCAGCAATATTTTTTAATAAATTTTTTTTAAAATTGTATCATTATCAGATAAGCAAAATTTTGTTTTGGGAAGAAATTGCAACATGTTTCAGATAGTCTCTTCACTGAGTATGCCTCCCCTCTAAAAATCAGTGGCAGTAGTAATAACTAGAAATTATTGCACTGCTTGAATGAAAAAGAACTTTTCAGGAAACTTTTTAAATATTTCTATGCTGGAAAGTTTTTAGCTAAAAGAACCCCAGGTTTTAGAAAAAATATTTATATTTTTGTTACGTTTTCAAATAACAAAGATTCTCTTTTAAATTGTTACAAAAATTTTCAGCAACATTATATGCAATTTTGTTATTTACATCTTTCTATTCAACAAGTACATTAAAGTGTCATAAGAGATTTAAAAAAACAACAACAAACTTCAATCATATCCATCTATTTCCTGAGAGGGGAAAGGAATTACTGACATTTTAATGTTGTTTTATTTTAATAAGAAGAAGGACAACTGGTCAGTTTTGATAGCAAGTCTTGAGAACTTAAGAGAACAAATATTACTAATGAATAAAGTGGTGATAGTTGACTGCAATTTAGATTCAACATTCCCAGAAGAGCTTATTGCATAATCAATTTGAACCTACATGGTTAAACCAAATCAAAGGATTAACATAAAAATCAGCACAGGAGCATATAACCATGTCAGACCTAGGCACACTTCACCTCTGCTTTCAGCGTTTGAGGCAAAGACCTGGGAATAACATCAAGAGCGGAACTATTGAGAAAACTGGGGAGGCCTCAGCTTGACATGGAGCAGCAGTAGGGTGCCCTCTAAGTCTGAAATCAGGGAAAGATGTTGTATTTTAGGGTCTTTCCCACCCCAAAACCTGCCCACCACAACCAATGTGGCACTAGCTTAAAACTTGCTGAGACTGAGAGGATTGGAAAAGCACATACCTGTGGACATATGCCTCTGGCCCTTAATATCAGTTTTGTCAATGCTAAAGATAAATATTTGAAGATAAAAACTTACATTTTTTTTTCTTTGTTAAAACAATAAGGGAAAAATCTCCTGCTTCTTGCTCCACAGTGATGTGACTTTGTTTGGTCACTAATAGCATTCAAATTGCCTTAAGGGCTATGATGTGAAAAGGCTACATTTAAAATAAGGTTTGAAAGAGGCATGAACTGCTACCCAATCTCTGAGAGAAGTGGAGATCTTTTTATTATTATCATCATCATCATCATTACTTTGTTATTGTCTTGAGATTAGCCTTAAAAACAAGAGCTATTTTTGAAACTGAAACATGGGTGAAAAATGCTTGGGTACTGAGCCAAGGTTTTCTAGGGCACTGTTCCTTAGCTGGGTTTTTAAACATTGTAGAAAACACTTCAAAAAGTTTATTGTTTTTAACTTTTTTTTTTTTTTTTTAAGTAATATACACAGTACAATGCTCCTTGATAAGGCTAAACCAGACCTGGAGATGCTCGAAAGCAGCTGGAGGCAGGCAGGGCACCCCCTGCTCCAGCACTGGGAGCTCCTCACCTTTGGGGCACTCAGCAGAGACACAGCCATGCCAGAGGAAAATGTTTCTGTGCCCCAGAAATCCCTTTGTCCTCCAGGTCCGTGAAAGGGCTGCAGTCAGAAACTGACTTAACCATGCTCTTTTAGGGTCACTAATTAGCAGGGCCATTAACCCCACATGTGGAGCCCAGCTAGGACTGCAATAGATGGGAAAAACTGCTCCTTTCCTCCCTACAGACTAGCTTTCCATAAGAGCAATGCTCTTCTAGAATGCAGCTTGGTTGTGTTTGTTAAAAATACCAAACTGCATGGACTGCCCATGACAGATGCATATCAGCAAGGAACTTGAGTGTGTGTCCCACCTTTAACTCGTTGAGAACGACCTGGGTGCAGCTGAATATGCATTTACCCATCTTGCTAAATTGGAAAGGGTAAGATCTGCAAGGGGCTGCTACAATATAAATCAGGCACATATTGCTCCGTTTTCTCGATTAGGAATGTGCTGTTAAAACTCGGAATGACAGTTCAATGAATGTAAGATGAAAGAAATGTTTTTCCATGTTTTTATGAAAATTCTCATTGATGAAAAATAAATATATTACAATTGACATTTTTCCTGAGGTAGCTAAGGAAAGAAGAGCTTTTCCTGTCAGCAAAGTGTGATTTTTAGAAGGTCGTTACTTGGTGGAGAGGAGATAGTGGGTACCTGTTTCCAAAATGTGACAGCTTCACTGTGTCCTCAACTAAGATCATTGATTAAGCTCATATTGGATTAAAAATGGTGTTCTAGGGGGATCCTGTCAACTGTACAAACGCCTTAATGTCTACATTACCATGTGAGAGCTGCAAGATGGTTTGGCAATGAATTCCTAAAAAGGGATTATTTACTGTTTTCCTCTCAAAACTGAGTTCTTAAAAAAAAAGTAAAAAGGCAGAATCAAAGAAAGCCTGGCATCTGCCCAGCTGTATGTTGGAAATAACTTATGAATTAGCACTCTGTAAAGCACAAACTCAGCCCGTGTTTTGGAAGGGTTTTCTGAGTTGCCCTTTGTTTGTCACTGGGCTGCTCTGCACCTGTTTCATACTGTACATATTTGGAATTTTTCTGTATTCTTCATCATTTCAAAGACAGGAACATAAACAGCTCAGCTTTTCCTGAGATGATGGTGTCTCTGTGTGTGTGTGTATATATGCATCACTGAAACTTCCTAGACTCAAATGCTGTTTTCTCTTGCCAGACTCGCCTGTGGGTCTTCCTGAACAGCAGGCACTTTTTCAATAGCAACTTGGAGATACTGAGGGAGAATAGAAGGTCATTTTCTAAGACAGGATGCCAAGAGGACAGGAATTGAATGGTGCTGGCTGGCCACTTGACGCCATGCAAATCAAGAATGCAGCGTGGTCCCCAGGGAAATAGTTCATGAGCCTGGAGTATATGATAAACCTGCAAGCAAAGCCTTCTTAGGCAAGTGCGATAACAATGTGTCACATTCCAGAGGAGTCAAAAACAAAGGTTGCAAAAGTCCTTGCAAAGCAGCACTCCCTCAAGACAACTGTGCTTTCAAGGAAAAGGAAAGATTTGGCAGGTTCTGTCACTTCTGGCTATTTTCTGAAAACAGCACCGAAAGGTTTAGGGTCAGTCTGTCTTGAAGCCTCTGTGTAAGTGACAGCAGAAAAGAGATGTAAGAATCTCTAACCTTTAAGAGGTTAAAAAATTGATATGCATATGCAGCCACATACTGAAAATAAAGTAAATGCCACAATAAGGAGAAGGTAAACAGATATTTCCACAGTACATTACAAATAATTACCTGTTTTAATGTCGTGTTAGCCATCAGCTAGACTAAGCCATCTCTTTAATTGCTTTCTTACCTTTCTCATTTGCGTATTGCACTGCTTTCATAAATAAGTAGTCACTTCATTGCTGCTCATAAATTGAAAGTAAACAGTTCAAGATATGTACTCCTTCTGTTTGCCACTGTTCAGGGACCAGTTTGTGCAAAGAGATCATGAAATAACTGCACTGAGGAGATGTTATTTACTATTAATTACTGATGTTGGCTGACTGGCCAAGTCCCATGGGCTGCTGGAGAGGGGGACAAGGAATGGGAGACCAAATAAATCACCCCTGCTAAGGTGACAGACAAAATCCTGACCTGTGTGTATGAAGCACAAGATTCCACAGGTAGAGCATAACTTAGGGTGTCCTGAGAATCAAGGAAGGAAAGATCAAGTGTGGCCCAGAATTCAGAAAGTAACTCCACTGTTCTTTTATGATTCAGATCAAGCTTATTGCCTCACCCTGCTTTCAACTTTGAGGTTTGCTGCTTCTCTCTCAGATGTGAAGGTTATCTGAGCTCATATGCTCCTTTGTTCCAGATATTCCTGCCAATAGCAGTACAAACAACACAGATCTCTGTGGCGTTGCTTCATAAAAATTCTTTGATATCATCAAAGATCCCTTCTCCCTAGCAGAGTATCACAGTGCACCTCACAACACACCACTTCAGCAGCAGGATAAAGGCCTTTGTGCCAAGCTCTAGAGCCAGAGATTATTAGCCGAATTGCAAAGGAAAAGAAAAAAGTAGGAAACTTGGAAGAAAAAAAAGAAAAAAATAGCAAAGCTGAAGGCTGGAAAGACTGCCAAGATCACAGCTGAGCTGTCTGTAGCAAGGCCATGTTTTTCACATGGATCCCCAAAAGCTGTTAAGTCAGGCTAAAGTAGGCACTGACTCCTTATTCTCAAAGGCACACAGAATTTATGCATAGGTGAATATGAAACACACATCCACATCAGAAAACAGCTACAAAGAGAGCCTCTAGAACAGGATCTGCTGTGCAAGAGTGTAACACCATACAGCCAGGAAACCAACAGTGTTCAAAACCAGGTAGATGTCCCGTATAATAACTTCCATTTCTGGCACTATTTCATAAGGCACTTTTCTGCCTGTCTTACTGTTTATGTAGTGCTCTATTTCTGACTACAATTACATGACAACTTCTAACAGCCCTCAGAAGGAACTGTTCAGACCACCATATTTTTAAAAATTAAATAAAGGCTAGCAAGTTACCACATCTTGCAAGGACCAAAAATTTTCCTCAAGTACTCCAGCAGCTTCTAACTAAGAATAGAGAAAGTGTCAGTTGGATCATAGACAGTGCTAATAAGCTCTTTAACAAGTGCAATTTGCCTTCGTAACTGTCTCCTGAAGAAAAATCCAAAGGTTGCCATTAATTTTACTTTCTCTTCCCAGAAGGGCATTAAAGACAATCAGCCCTTTGCTTCACTGATAATCCACACAGTGAAAAAGCTTTCCCTCTCTCCTCTGCCCTCATCTGTGCCTCTGAGGAAACACAGAGCCTTAGAAATTAAGGAAAGTTGCAATGTCAGTCATTCACTTTCACAGACCTCCCCTTCCTCCCAAATAATGTCTGCTGGCAGTAGTCTGCCCACTCTGGATGGAGAGCAAAAGTTATCCATCAACTGGCCAGAGCATTACAGTGGTTTGGGAAGCCAGGACATTTTATTGTTTCTGCAGCTAGAGAAAAAGCAATCTTTGTGAGTACCTGAGCTGTGCAACAGTCACAGGTTTCCTTTCCTCCATTCCTTCCCTATCCTGGGCAGTCATCCAGTTTTCCAACAAAGCTCAAATCTCCAGGTGATATTATCTCTCAAAGTCTCACACATACCAGAGATGAGTATGGATCTCAGGTTGGGATTTGCAGCCTGAATTTTCCCCATCGCTATAAATTGCTCACATTTAATCTTCCAGTTTAGACTCACCTGCAGGGATCAATACATTTGGGGAAAAAAAAAGAATAGCAAATTAGAACAGTGATTCAAAGCCTGCCAACTAAAAATAGATCAGTTTTCTATGCAGATATCACTTATAGCTGAACATATGTTTTCATCACAAATCTATATAAGTCCTGGCTCTTTTTTTCTGTTTCCTCATACTTAAAAACCTCCTACACAATTATTTCCTATATGATTCTTTCCTTCCTACCCACCCCAGCCACTGCCCTTCCTGGTAGTGCGCCAGTTCTGTTATTGTTCAAAGGTGAAAAACAAGACCTATCCCAGGAACTCACTCTGGCAAAGCTTAACCCAAAATGATTCATTTAAGAAGAGGGAAACAGCCCAGTGCAGGGGCCTCTGAGCAGGGCTGGTAGCGCTGATATGGCACGGAGAGCCACGTGCCTGGCTCTGCTGTCCACTTGCTTCACAGTGACAGGAGGGACAGTCCTGCAAGGACAGAAAGCCGATCATACTCGAGGAGGCCACAAGTTACATTTAGGAGTAGCTTCCCAGCAAAGTAATAATGAGGCGGCCATGAGGATGCTCTGGGGTTTGAGAATGAAATGGAGGGCGAGCCATTAAGTTGTGAAGAGAAGCAGTGCTTCCCTCCCACGTAGCCTGAACACACAGCTAACGATTTTATCCATTTATACCATTTGTGGAACAATTTGACTTGGCATCTGGGCTGCCCAGGGGCAACCTACAGCTTCTGCAAAGCCACCTACAAAATGAAGCTGAATAATGAAGTTCTGAATATTTGTACCAACTGGAGACCTGCTCCCCCAAGCATTACTGGCATTCCATAAAATTTCACTGTTGAAATTTCACACTTCTCTTTCCAGTTTACAAGATCAACTCCCTGGTACTTTGTTTTATTATATTCTTTTTTCCTGAGAAAATAAGCAGACACTATATGGAAGTGAATTAGCCTTCATGCAAAACATGTTTTGCAAAAGGTTTGATTTCATTCAGTGCCAACCAGAAGACAGACAGTGATCTTATTTATGAGGCCTGGATCTATTGTCCAGGTGTAATTAGCTGATTATTACACTTCCCATTTCTGTTATTGTAGATCCTTAGTTCTTTTTGCAACCTGATGTTCTTTGATGTTTTTCAGAGCAAGCAAAAGACATTTCTATTTGTCCTAATTGGTCAGGAAATTAAAACTGCCAATATTTTTTCAGCTAATTAGCGTGAAATACTTTGTTTGCTGCTCCCAGAACCGACCTGTAACATCTTTGTTGCTCTCTCTCTAAATCACCAACTGCTCATTTGCTTCCTTTCACTGTCCTACATCACTCAGCAACTTTTTCCACAGGACATTTCCTCTCACCAGTTGTTCATTTGCCCATAACAAAATATATCCTAATGGACACATTGAGCTTTTTTCTCTCCAGATATGACATAGCATGCTGCTGTTTACAGCAGAAGTCACTTCTGCAGGAATAGAGGCTGCTGCTTCACGTAGGAGAAGAGGAGTAGGGGTGTGCAACAGGCCACTGCACTGCAGGCACCGGTAGGTAGCACGGTGAACAGCTACTGCTTGATGTTCACTGTGTTCTTTAAATAAGAAAAGAAAAAATGAGAAAGTTTTAGGGCTTTGTCACTGCTGCTTTAGCTAGTAATGAGTGCAATCATTTTTTGTAAGTCATAAGGGTCTTTAGATATCTCTGTCAGCACCATACAGGACCCATCAATTAAGCCTTTCACATGACACACGGGTTTTAGAGGCCAGTTTTAACAACACTTGTCTACACCCGATCTAGGCTAACCACTCGCATGTAACTTTCTGTAGACCCTCTTACTTGAGAATTAATTACTTTTCCACCTTAACTTCATGATGTGAAAGTCATTCATAGGAAGCCAGGCCCTACACGTTTTACCTTGCAAGCCTCTGTGGTTTTTGAAGTGTTTGAAATGGTGCCTATCCATAGGCAATTTGTTTCTGTAGCCATTGCACCTGGTACACCTTATCCTTCTTCAGATCCCGAACTGCTGTCACAAGGCTAAGGATTTAAAACTAAATTGACCCCTTCTTTTGACATTGGGTCGATGCCCCCGTGAAGTGTGCTGCAATGAAGGATCATGAGTGAAATGCATTTCCTAATGTATGGTTTGCTTTTACTGCTGCTTCAGTGAAACACGGAGCACTTACTTACAAAGGTCCGTGGCATGAAACATCTATCAAAAGTTTTTCTATGAAAATAAATCAAAGCATGCTTAAAATAACAGTAATTCTCCTGAAGGGCTGACAAATACTATTTGGTACTGAGACAGGGAACACTCTCTCTACCCATAAATCAAGATGCCACAGAAAAAAGCAACAGGACTTCTTCATATTCTCATTCTCTACACCTTCACCGCTTCTCTCATGATATCATTGCCGCAGGAAAATGATGAACACTTACAGGAAGAAAGCTGTTCTACTGCCAAGCCTGTTCATTACATGTCACCCTTCAGATGGTACTAATAGCTTGTTCTGGTGGCATTTGCAATATGAACAGCCATCTGCAAAGCCTAAAATCATCAAGATACTTCTAAATATATCCTGCATAATTGAAAAGTTTTGAAATGCCCATGTCTGGATTTGGGGGTTTGTTTGTTTGGGGTTTTGGTTTGTTTTTTTTTTTTTTTCTTTGGTTTGGTTTCTTTTTATTCTAAGTCTCTTTTGGCTTAGGAAAAAGATACCAGAGATTTTAAGACATGCATACCTACAAAAGTAAATTTAAAACCCTGTACATGTGCTAACTAAAGCTGTGGTAGTGCTTATCTAGCTAAGGAATATTGCTAACTTAAGCTATTATCCTAGAATTGCCATTGTCTAAAATAACTCCGGGTCTCAGAATAAAAGATTGGACTACACCAGTACATCTTTCCCCTTTTCTTCACTCTAGTTGCAGCACTAAGTCCTCATGGCAGGAAAGCAAATGAACAACAATATCCTGTAAGATAGACACATTTGCAATAATATTGCTCATCTTCAGCTTGAAATTCCTTACTGCTCCCTGGCAGATTGCCTTTCCTAGAGCACCACGGAACAAGAAGAAGAGGAGAATTTACAGTTGTACACCCATATGTTTTCCCTCATTCCTAAAATCCAAGAGGCACATTCTCTGTACTGGTGTCCTTTTGTCTGGCATAAGTCAGTTATTTCTTTTCTCTTATATAACTGAAATGAGTCATAAATGCATAGAGTCACACAGGTGCTGCATGTCCTTAAAGCACCTGGAAAAAGATACCCAGGGGTAGGGAAAAAACGGTAATTTTGCTTGCCCATAATATAATGGTGGGTTTTTTCTTTTAATTAATTTCTAAAATATATTTTAAAAAGGTAGTTATAGGCTGCATAATTTCTATCTCAAGCTGACTGAACATAAAGTTCTCTTTTCCACAGCTCATTTAAGGAATCCAGCCAAAAGTAAACCTAGGTGAAAAAGAATATCTGACAGTACTTATGCATAGCGTCATATTTGTAATATCAACTATCCCAGGCAGTTCAAGATTAATAATTTTGAATATCTTGCAGCAAGCTTTATTGGAACTGGGAACAGAGGGGAGAGTAATGCAGGAGCATGCAAAAGCAGGTGTTATTTCACATCAGAACATAAATTAAAACATTAAAAAAAAAGTGTCATCTTAAATAAAACACAGGAAGTCAAAGAGAAGCCTCCAGAAGTATTAGAAGCTCTTTGGAAGAAAATTATTTTCACTGAAAAAGAGGCATATAGTCAGCATGTGTGCTGGCAAACATACAACATGTATATGACCTGGCACACTACTGAAACTTAGAAACCCTTTAAGTGCTCTGTTAAGAGCAACTGAGTATTATTGTGTGTGACACAGGACTGAATTACTCCTTCACCCCAACTTGTGTTACTCTAATAAATATATGTATGTATGAGACAGGGCATACCTAGAGGCTTACTGCTTTGTATCAAACATCTCAGCTGACTATGGCAATGAAAAAAATGCATCCCATATGTTTTCTTAATCTCATGTTCACTGTAAGGGGTGAGTTACTGGAGGCCAGGGGGACCAGTAGGGAGCAGGAACCAGGTCAGGTAGGTAGCAAGCTTTTAGAAGAGTCCTGCTGCAAAAACCACATCAAGAACCTGTGAAAGAGAAAGCAAGAGAGTAGCAGCTGTTAGTGAGTAGGAACTACTGAGAAAGAAGCTAGCCTTAAAGATATTCACACCTGGAACTTATGGCAGGCTACCACTAACCACTGCCCATGCACTACTCCCTGTGCTGTTTACACAATAGCAGAAACTGTGCAGGCAGTGGGAAGATTTCACAGAATATTCACTGCTACAGAAAGGAGCATCCAAAATTTACACCATATTTGGTTTTTGTAGGGCACTTTTTCACTACAGACTAACAATGAATGTTATGACACTCCACCCTGTCCCCCCAAACTGTGCATGCTCTGGTGCTGAGTTCTCAGCATTTATTTTTATATAACCATAGGAGCCAAGCAATTCAACCATGCCCCCATTAAATTATGTGTTTGTGAAACTGAGCCTGGAAAGGGAAATTTCCTGGCAAATACAGAAGAGAAGCTGGAAAGATCAATTGATATAACCTGTTTGTGACCCATCTGTTATTCACAGGAAGCAATTGGGCAGGCAGTGTTACAATCACTAATACCTTCACACAGGTGCAGCACCATCTGCTTCTGCTCCTTTTGGCATGGGGCTATTAGATGTTCAGTCCTAGCTCCCTGATTTAGGTATAGGATGAAATTGGTACGTTGAACCTTTAAACCAAGGGAGACCAGTGTCAAACACTTGCAGGAAAATCAGAGCAGAGAACACTTAAGAAGCTTGTTTCCAGGCTGTACCTTGAAGACATAAGATTTGGTATAAGATTTGTAATAGCCATTTTATCAAAGAGCAGATAAAGCCTCAAACGCACATTTTTACAGGTGAATAGGGTTCATTGTTTAGCTAACACTGAGACTTCACTAAAGGAGGCTGTCCCCTTCTCTCACCTGGAGAGAAAAGTCAGGGAAAGAAGCTCTTGACCAGCCATAGCAGCACATGTTCACTCTGAGTGCTCTGCTGAGGAGCACTGGCTGTTCAGAAGGTTAGGCTGGACTCTCTGCTCTCAGAAGATGGATATCCATGCTCGTTCCTCCTGCGCTTCCCGAACTCAGTCTGACCTTTGAGTATGGACTTGTTTTGCAATAGCTCAGACTATTTAGCCTTTTGTTTGCTTGTTTTGTTTTTAAATTAAGGCGTGATGTCTTCAAAACTCATAGCTCTACAAGTTTCAGGTTCAAAACTAGAACCATGTGAACTTACTCAATGGCTCTTCCACCACTTGTAAGTTTGTGTTTTGACATGGAACAATAATCACTCATGCAATCTCTGGCATTAAATACCTGCTTGCTTTACTCTTTCTGTTTAATTACTGAAGTAATAAATCTCTCCTTTACAGTTTATTTGAAGCACCTTCCAAGCACATGATCCACACACTACATTGTTTGTGCTTAGAGGCCCCTCAGCAAAAGCAAGAGCATTCAACTATTGAATTGTAAACTTACTAGAAAACTCACTCTTCAGACTTATGGTAAAAGGCAGAATATTGCTGTTATTGGCGTTGTTGAAAGTTTACAACAGGGACTCACCATTTATTTTTTCAACTGGAAGTTTTCACGGGATATCTAAAAGATGTTTATAGCTTAGATTTAACAGACTTCACCATGTTGAAAGAATTAGTTGGATGACTTCAGTTAGAAGAAGCACTCCAAAGACTGTTTAACCTACTTGAAAAAGAAAAAAGGGGGGAAAAACCCCAACAAACAATCCCCCACCGCTTTTAAATTTGGAGATTTGAAGTCTTCTTTATCTTATTAACCTACTTGAAATCTGTACTCAGAACCTGACAAAGTTAAACATAAAGAGCTGACTATCTTACTGATGCAAAAAGGAGTTAATTTGAAATCAAGAGGATTGTAATAGGCTGAAGTTCTTATTTTCCCCTTGATGGGTTCCAGGATAATACACTATTATAAAATAAATAAAAATAGTCATAAATCTTCAAGATGAAAATGGGTGGCTCAGCTCTGGGAATATGCAATCACTGTGATTAAGGGACTGTTTAGGCAGCTAAGTGGAAGTATGGGGGGTTTAATGCTTATATGAGGAATTTCAGGCACTTTCCCTCTCTACTGTAAAGCTGTTAGAGTTGAAGTTCACCACAGAACTGTTTGGAATCTTTCCCACGGGACATGAAATCCTGTGAAATAGCTCTACTTCCAGTGGGAACTGCTAAGTTTCTCTTGCAGTTGACTGAGATTTTAATGTGACTTTGACAATCTGGCTGTTTTCAGGCTGATCTTCCTTAGACATGCCAGTCAAGGCATTAGTTGACCAAGATCCTTTCTGTCTGCAAAGTAATTACTCTGACTGCCAAACCCTTGGGAAGTGCTTTGCAAAGATTTAAATGCCAGACCCTGTCTTGGCACTGAAGTGCTTCTTCCCAAAGTATCTCATATCTCAATCTGACCAACTAGAAAGCCAAGCAGGACTTCACTTTCCAAAACAGACAGTGAAATGAGAGCACTTAATGCAATGGGTCTGCGCTGAGAGAGGCAAGCCTAAAGCTGGTTTATGGGATTCTGAGTCCCAGCTTGCACGAGCGAACACAGATGGCAAAACTGTCACATTCAGCTCCTGAAAACTCCCGGTTTTACAGGCCCGCTTTGTCAGGCTGCAGAGCTGCACTGCATGGAAAGAAAGGAGGTGTTCCAAAGAAAGCACCTGCTGTGGCAAGTCAGATAGAAGTATAGCCTCAAGAAGAGATTCCCTTCTGTCCCAGTTTGTTGCACACTCCCACTTTTACTGTTTCCTTACTACGTCTCACCAGGCAAAATCCTGTGCCCTGAATTCCCAAGCCAGCACACTACTGCTCTGTTCCTTTATTTGGAAAAACACCCACCACCACCGCCACCAAAACCACATTTCGCTTTTGAGTCAGGTAAAGAGCAATTTAACATTGAAGTGTTCAAGATCTGGATTTTCTCATCTGCTCCTGTAGTTTTTAGTTTGAATTTTAGAAATATTCATGTCATATAGCACAATGTTAAACATGCGACCAGGAATAAAGAATAAATAATACCTTGAGTACCAGACATCATAAACAAAGATAAAGTTATGAGGAAAACTGTAAGAATGAATAGTTTCAGTCTGTCCTAAGCTTTTAAATGATAGGACTTTTTACCTTTGTAGACATAATATTCAGAAGCAGCATTAAAATAGGATTGTTTCTTTGGTCACTATCTAGAAGTGCAGCGTGGGAGGAAAGGAGGGCGAGAAATCATGGACAGGCCAAGATCACCACCTAGTGACAGAACTTCTGATTTGCAGGGGGTTTGCTTAAATATCAGAAAACCCCTGGTGCCGGAGAAAAAACCATCTAACCTTTATACGACAACAGTCCTCTAAAGGAAGGATTATATATTGCTTCAGCATTATGAAAAAATTCATAGCATACGATCTGGTACAGTGAAGTACGTAGCACTTCTTTGGTTCCTTTTGTTTGCTTGTTTTGAAAATTATCAAGAAAAATATTTTCTTGTATTTGTGGCAAACCAATGTGGCTAAGCACTTGTTCTAATATTCCCCAAAGTAACAATTTAGGTGAAAATGACTTAAATATTATTTGAACCTGAACAGGTTTTTAATTAATGATTTGGTCAGTAGTTAATAGAGGCATGAATATTCTAAACTGGTGGGATCCCAAAAAACACAGAATAAGTACTACATGAAAGAGGAAGTGTTCCTTCTGCATGAGGGAAACAGCCCTGGGTGTGTACCTTTGTGCAGCACCTGATTCTGAAGGAGGGCTGGGTGAAGTACGAAGATGGGTCTGGAATCTGTCTTTAATTCTTCCAGCACATTATTATTTTCTTTCATATCTCACTGTTTTCTTTCCCTTCCTGTACAGAACTGCCATAATTAAAAATGCTAAACTTGAAGCATGATCTCTGATGTGGATGTCTACCTTATTATGTTCAGAACAGTAAAATTCTCTTAGCCTTCCAGATGAAGCTCATGCTGCCTCCCTTCTTGTTATTGCAGCATCCTTTTCCCCCATTCTGAGAAATGCACCTTTCCTTGCTTCCTTTCACACTCTACAAAGATCCTCACCACAATTCAGTGCATCCTAGTCTTGCTCACCCCGTCTCTTGCCCTGTTTCCCCACCCTAGCAAGTTCCGTGCTTTTATTTCAAAGTATTCCAAAGTATGTGCCACTGAAGCCACCTAATGGACTACCAGGGCATTTTCACCCACATCCAGTGAGCCTGTCATGTGTGACTGACTTCTCAAGCACTGTTATGCTTTATCCATAATCACTCAAGTTACTTAGCTATGTGATAACAGCCTCAATTTTGACTTTTTAAAAATCAATTTTTTAAAGCCTATCATTTTAGCACACTGAACAATGCTATGGCCTCGTACTTCCCCCATCCTGCCTTTAGATGACAGTTTTCTACAGTCTCACACTGAGTTACAGCCTCTGTAGGGTAGGTCCTGTGCATGCATGCCAGCACAAGAGGGCTACAGCCAGGGACCAAGGCTCTAGGCTGTCCAGTGCTAGGAGTAGGGCTGCACACCTCTGCCAGGGCCGTTAGGGAACAACAAGTAACCTCTAATGAGGGAGGGCACTTGGAATTGTACTAAAAGCAGAAGCTGTGCCTGGCAAGGTTTGGAAATGGAAAGGNTTATACTTGAAATAAAAATCGTATCCTCATGCTCCCTGAAAAATTTAAACTTGTATCCTATTGAATCCAGTTGAACAAGCTTCACCTGCACTGTACTTCTGTGCCCAAGCTTACTAGGAATACTTGAAAAATAACAAATACTTCTAAAAGAAAAGGTAGACCCCACCACCATTTACAAAGTATAGCCAGGAAGAAAAATTCAAGTAAATCTGGATATATATATTTACGTGTCTATATTTNGTGAGCCTGTCATGTGTGACTGACTTCTCAAGCACTGTTATGCTTTATCCATAATCACTCAAGTTACTTAGCTATGTGATAACAGCCTCAATTTTGACTTTTTAAAAATCAATTTTTTAAAGCCTATCATTTTAGCACACTGAACAATGCTATGGCCTCGTACTTCCCCCATCCTGCCTTTAGATGACAGTTTTCTACAGTCTCACACTGAGTTACAGCCTCTGTTACAGGGTAGGTCCTGTGCATGCATGCCAGCACAAGAGGGCTACAGCCAGGGACCAAGGCTCTAGGCTGTCCAGTGCTAGGAGTAGGGCTGCACACCTCTGCCAGGGCCGTTAGGGAACAACAAGTAACCTCTAATGAGGGAGGGCACTTGGAATTGTACTAAAAGCAGAAGCTGTGCCTGGCAAGGTTTGGAAATGGAAAGGCATCCATTAGCTGTAACTGCTCCAACGCTAAAGAGAGAACAAACAGTGCAGGCATTAGAAACATTCTTTGTTAAGGCACCATTGTTTAATTTTTTTTTTTTTTAAATAGCACCAGGGACAGTTTAGGCAGCTCTAAAGTAAAATGCAACCACAGTACAAAGGTGCTGCTCAGCTGATAGTCAGGCACTGTGCAAAGGGGCAGCTTCATCTGGTTCTGAAACAGTTGTGTTGGGATAAATTCCATGTTAAATAGGAAGCTATAGGCTCAGACTACTGATTACTCTGGCTCCCCTTCCACTGATAACATNATATATGTCTGCAGACATATATGTTAAAATATGTAGAACACTTTAACACAGTTTTATTCTGGTTGCACCCAACCCTCCAGTCTAATTACTTCTAGTATTCTAAAGCTGACATATTATTTCTCTCGTGTGTCAGGAAGAGGGAAACTAATTTAAAAACCTTTCTGTGAAGCAGTGTAAGATGCAATGCTTAACAGCATTCCCTGACTAAGTTTCTCAGAAAAAAAGACAATCTGTTCTTTGGGAGAGTATGTGTCTTATAAATAAGCACATCTTATTTTTCAAGAAGGAAAAAAAAAAAAAATCAGTTGTGAATGAGCCATTGTGGGGTACTGGAAATGGCATTTGGACATTGCTCTTCCTGGGATGAGGGCTCCAGTTTGGGCACAGAGATGACTTACCTTGGAGCAGCTCTCATGCTCTCTGCTCCTGCTGTCCCCTGGCTCCTGCTGGGGATGCAGCCCAGATTTCACAGATGTTCCCGCAGAGGTCCTGGGCAGGCAGCCAGAGAGCAGGGTGGCAGTGGAACATCCNGTTGTGTTGGGATAAATTCCATGTTAAATAGGAAGCTATAGGCTCAGACTACTGATTACTCTGGCTCCCCTTCCACTGATAACATTTCAAGCTGCTGTTCTACAATAATATTTTCAGTCAGCTTTTAACAATTTTAAAAACCCCTGATAGTGCCAGTATCTATTATGCCTGGAATGTCAGTAATCAGTGTTGTTCTATTATCCATCAACTGAATTGAGTTGANTGTAAGATGCAATGCTTAACAGCATTCCCTGACTAAGTTTCTCAGAAAAAAAGACAATCTGTTCTTTGGGAGAGTATGTGTCTTATAAATAAGCACATCTTATTTTTCAAGAAGGAAAAAAAAAAAAAATCAGTTGTGAATGAGCCATTGTGGGGTACTGGAAATGGCATTTGGACATTGCTCTTCCTGGGATGAGGGCTCCAGTTTGGGCACAGAGATGACTTACCTTGGAGCAGCTCTCATGCTCTCCGCTCCTGCTGTCCCCTGGCTCCTGCTGGGGATGCAGCCCAGATTTCACAGATGTTCCCGCAGAGGTCCTGGGCAGGCAGCCAGAGAGCAGGGTGGCAGTGGAACATCCCTGCTGTGTCCAGAGGCAGATCCAGAGGGTACCCAGCTGCCCTGTAGAGGCAGGTACCCCACCCCACGCAGCGTGCAAAATCAAAGTAGCTGCTTGCTTCTGGCAGTTACTCTTAAAGCTGATACTTTTGCACAGCATTGCTTTGTGCCTTACACAAGTTCCTCCAGAGTTTATAATCAGAAGATTCAGGTGTTTCTAATCCTTCCCTCTAGATTGATTTCCCTTTTTGTGCCTCTATCACTCACAGTAAAAGCTCATCTTGAAAGCAACTTTAAATTACAAATTAAAAAACCCCAAAAACAAAATTTCAAATGCACAAAAAAGAAAAGACCAAGAAAACAAAAAGCCTCACAACCCACCACTACTTTGAGACATAACAATCTAGTTTTATACTCTCTAAAGCCCCTTAAGCTCTTCTTAAGTCAGCTTCTGCAACGCCATCTCTAAAAGCTGTACTTTCAGTCTCCACGGAAGACACACAGATCTACGAGTGAATGCTCTCAGATTATTTAAGAAAATAGAAAATATAAAGCAAATCAAACTTTTTTCCTTTAAAATAAGCGATAAAAAGCTTACACTACAGTCTGTCAAAATGGAATCTCCAAGAGATAATGACTAATCATGGTAAATTAGACTTCCTTAAAAATTAAGTACATGGGACAAAAGCAGGATTAACTAGCAGCTATTAGCTATATACCTCAGCAGGACCACAAAAAAAAAAAAAAGAAAAAAAGAAAAAGAAAAAA